>CP094635.1:2279096-2784702 GCA_023657505.1 Camelina hispida | reverse complement strand
ATCAGAGTGATGGGAGTGAGAAGGATGCGTAAACGAGTGTTCCCGTCTATCTACAAATTGGATTCCATTTGCTATGATTTAACTTTTTCGTTAGTTGATAGAGAAGAAAAACAATTATTTTTCCTTTTCTTGGCTTTTTAACTTCGTGCGAGTACCTTTTTGTTTATGTGAAAGGGATAAAAAGAAGTGGAGCCAATTGGGTTGTAACAACCAGACAAGGAACCAGACATTAAACCCATTTTTCCACCGCACTCAACCTTTTCGCCGCGTGTCGCTTAGCTAATATGGTTTCTATTACATGGGTCTCTCCTAAGCTTCCAATTTTACCGTATCAATTACTGTAAATTCCTGACAAGTTTTTGATTAGACCCACTCAACCCATATGTGTTTGTATGTATTGGGAAATGATTCGTATACGAAGACTTTACCAACTTAAATCGAATAATGAACTTGAGATTAAAGGGTCATTCTAAAATGTTTCATGATAGCAGCTAATGAAAGCGATAAGCACTAAATTTGTCTAAGGCACATGTCTAAGGCACAACTTAGGCGACTTTTTAAGTATTGTTGAAGTTTGTTTAGTTGGATTAGCAAAATAGTTTTTGCCTGGTAGGAATAAGTTTACGCTTAGCTGTTTAAATGTAATTTACGATAGTGAGAGTTGGCTTAGTAAGTTAGCAGCAACCACTTGTTTATAATACATTGAATTGTGGATATACTACAAGTCTTACAATACATACGCATTAGTCTACATATGAAATAGTTGTATAATAATAATTCATGTCTCGTCTTTTCAGAAAAGTGAATGCAGATGAGAGAGAGAGAGATAGAGAGGGACCACAACAATGGCCTTCACTCTTTGCTGGTTAAGACGCCCTTGTGTCTCTCTGTTTTTAAAATACTTAGCCGTTATGATGGATTCTTCATTATCTCTTACTGTAGGTTCAATATGGTCCACTCATATGAAGTTTTGGTAAACCCTAACAGCAGCTTATGAACCATTGTATAATTGGGTTCTGGATAAGAGCAATTTTGCAACTTGCAACAAACCTTATAAGTTATATCCCATAAATTCATAATACAGTTTATACAGATAGTATTTGCTTGAGTGTGATACATGAACCGATGGCAAATAATTTAAGTAAACCAAATTTTTTTGAAATAATTTGCCATCTTGTGAGCCTACTGAAATTGTCCTTTAATAAAAAAAGTTTGAACTTCAGAACTATTTAACTACTGCTCTGTATTAGTTAAGACATGAAATCTCATATTGTGCAAAAAGACCAAGCCACACAATTTGTGGTTACAATTTTGTCTCAAGGGAATCCTGGTTCAATTTCGCCGGTTTACATTTACTCTCTGGTTAGTGAACAAAACCAAGGGGAGCTGCTTATGGGCCATGTTGCGGTGGGCTCAGTTTAAAGCCGACATGAGTAACTAAAGCCCAGTAGCATTGTCGCGATGACATAACAGATTGCTTTGTCCGTTGCAACGGTTAAAAAGCAGAGTAGAGAAGTGAAAACAGAGTACCAGAGTTTGTTTTATTACTTTTCTTCTACTCTCTTTCTTATAGTTTTGTGGAACTCGTAAACAATTTCATGTCGTTTTAAATATATTAATGCTCTTAAGTAATGATTTTAAAAATTCAACTCTAACCATTATTTTTTAAAATTCAACTAGTGAATAATATAACATTTGTCTACCATCAAAAATCCATTAAAATCATTATGGAGTAACTTCTAGTTTTATGCCAAATTCGGTTGACCAATTCATCGAAATGTTTATATATATTCAGTTTCACTCATATAATAGAGCTCGAATTGAGAAGTCACCCCATGCAACAAAGTATGAGCTAAGCAATAATTTTTTAATAGTATATTTTTGTTCTAGCAAATTCTGAGTGTTGAACTAATGCAAACTATAGAATAAACATTATTGTGACAAAGTCATCTTACAATTTTTAAAACAATCTTTCGTTTTCCAAACTCAAAGACGACTTGTAATAATCTTTCCCATTCAAGAAAACGAAAGATAAAAAAAAATCAAAGAACAATGCATTTACAAAAAGCCAAACGTATTTATTAGCAACAACCATATATTTAAACATATACTAGTATAAGTTACTAATAAACATTCACCTTTGTGACTAATAAATTAAATACCAGCTTTTCCAAAATCCTAACCTTTAAAACTCATTTATTAGTATATTGACTTTGTGCTACTACTTTACTTAGTAACACTATCAACAAACATCACACACACAACACAAACTCAGAGAAGCTCATCTATAAACGATTTCCCTTTAAATTTCTCCAATTTGAATCCCATTTTCTTCATCCTTGACCTTTCCATCTCCACCTCGACCATCTGAGCCCGCGTCTCCTCAATCCGTAGCCTCGCTTCCTCCACTTCCTTCTCCATCCTAACCAAATCCGCTTCTTGAGCCTCAAGCTCTTCTCTCTTAGCCTTCACTAAACCATCCTGCCTCTCTTTCTCTTTTTCTGCATCTTCTTGAGACCGTGCAAACTCTTCAAGAACCGAACGTAGCCATGCCACTTCGATGTTCACTGACTCCAAATCTTTGAGAACAGCTAACATCTCTTTGACTTTGAGTTTGGTCAACTGCCTCACTGAGGTTGACCTTAGTTCCTGCATCAACGAGCATAAACACTCGAGGTATCGAGATCGCATTGAGTCCGATTCCAGCGTACAGTTTTGAGCAATGTCTCCGTGTTTCTCGATGATAGCACTTAGGAGAGTGGACGAACCCGATCTTACTCGGTATTTTCCGACAGAGACAAAACTGTCAGACATTACTGATTCAAGATCAAGCTCTACTCCAATCTCATTGTTGCTTTCTTCTTCTTCATCATCATCGTCATCATCATCAGTATAATCATCATTGCTCTCTTTCTCTTGCGATCTTTCAGGGCTTAGAAAACTAAAGACTCTAGTCACGGCACCTCCTCCAGTCTTCCCGTTGTGTTCTTGTATTTCCGGTTTAGGTGATACCGTTTTGCTTTCATCAACCTTCATAACATACGAGAAACAGAGTTTGACAAATATGTAGTGATAGAGAAATCATGAAAGAGAGTAAAAGGATGATGAATTATACCAAATTGGTTGAAGAAAGTGGAATAAGTTGAGAGGGTTTGTTCTCTGGTTTATGGTTGAAAAATTCCTCAGGGTCACCGGATGATGAAGAAGAAAAAGACTTTGTGGTTTCAGAAACTGTCTTCTTCTTCACAGCAACAGGTGGAGCTACTGCATGATGACCCTTTGGGGAGTTACCTTTTGTAAAAACACCTCCACCATTTTGATGAGGGCTTACGGGTAGCGGTGAAGGCGGTTGTGAATTTGACTGCTTGTTTTTCCTACCGAAACTCGCTGAGAAGCTAAGAAGTCTTGAAGCTGTAATCAAAACAAGTCAGGAATCAGAACAAAAGACAAAAAGTTTTACTTGAAAATATTTGCAAAACCAAAACGAAACAGAACAAAGTACTTTGCTTCTTAGTGTTCTTCTTGACATGGCCTTGAGCAATTTTCTCTAAACAAGCTGAAGCACATTCATGGAAAGGATTATCCGAATATACACAATCCGGATGAGCTTTTTGATTGAAGTCCATAGCGTTTGATCAAATGGAACAAGCTTCAACCAAATGCAACAACTGCAAATTAAAACCCCTGTGTAATTAGCCCAAGATAACCAAATCAATCAGCTCAAAGGAGACAAACACAAGAACTTTAAAAACATTGTGTGGCTTCAAATATTGAACACATCACATAAAGGGTAACAAAAAGGTCAAACCTTTACACCTTAACTTCAACAAATGAGTCAAAAAGATGAGAAACCTGGACTTATATATTAATATTACAACAACAAACAAACTCCAACTAAATTGGATTCCGTTCATATTTCACCAACTCTTCATTCATTCATTGCTTTATATGCAAAATAGTAAAAGAGGGAGAGAGAGATATTCACCAAACAAGTGAAATTGATCCCCACAAGGATAGAGAATGATATAGAAAAAGACGACTTTTTGTGGTTTGTTACTTCTTCTTAATATCTATAACAAAGACCGACCATGCAATTTCCCAAGTACAGTTTTTCCAGTGGGATACTAAATTTCAAAAGATGGAAAGCATTCATTTATTGACTTAGACCAGAGTTTAAAAAAAAAAAAAAAAAAAAGGGTCGATTAATTTGACCGGCTTGTTTCTTGAACAGACAAAAAACTCTCTAAAAGGCCCACCCTTTGTGGATAGATAATAAATACTTTTATAAATGGTTGAAATTTCGTTTTCCATGATTTCTTAGCAAAGAAACAGAGCATATAGCAATAAAACAGTATCAACATCAATCATTCGATCATTGAATAATTCTTAAAACACAAGCAAAACCCACGACTAAGCAAGAACAAGAATTTATCTTCCGATCAAAGAACAAGACTTTAGTAATTGACCATAAAATGCAAACTTTAACAGAGAAAGAGAGAGAGATGAGAGATACCAGGAGAATCGGAGGAGGGAGAAAAGCGTTGAGAAAAATGAACAAAACAATGTTTTGATTTTTTATTTTAATGATGATATAAACAGTTGTATGGTATTTATATTATGGTTGTGTGAATAATAAGGTAAGTAGTGTTGTGTATGGTTGTATATACATGTGACATTATTATTGACTTGCGTATAATATGATGATGATGATGAATTGATGATGGTGATTTGACCAAAGACCATAATACTATAACACAAACAAGTGAAGGGAAAGAAGCATTAATTAAAAAAGAGGTTGGAAACGGCATATCAATCACACACCTCACGTAATCTTCCAGAAGTGGACAACAACGTGGGATGGTTTAATTCATACTTGTGGGAGATTTTACATGTACTAGAAGAAGAGGAGACGAAGAAGAATCGTTTTAGCATAAATATGTAACCATTACAAGAAAAAGAAGAAGAAAAAAAAGACGAATAAGAAAAAGTGAATAAAAAAGAAAGGGAACTCTTGTCAGTAAGTTACTGTGCGCCGTGCGCGTATACACGGCTGTAAACTATTACAAGTCATTGCATGAAACGTGTCACGCGTGTCAATGTTTTGCATCACACATGAGAGTTTAATGGATTAAAGAATCTTAATCAATTATGTATTTTGTTAAAAAAAAAAAAAAAAAATCAATACAGTACTCCCTATCTGTCCCTCAAAGATTGATGTTTGATGGACTTCACACAAATTAAGAAAGAATAATTATTTACAATATTATGTTTTACTAAAAGTATTATATATTTATAAACCAATGACTATTGAGTTTTCTTAATGATCACTTCTTGAAGTTTATAAAAGTTAAATATTAGTTAATTTAAAATGATAAAACATCAAACTTTGTGGGACAAAAGAAAATCACATAACATCAATCTTTGTGGTACAGAGGGAGTATGTACTAGGGAGGTGTATTCAATCTATATTACAAGTGATTTGAATTTTAACTAAATTTTAAATGATTTTGATGATTTTAGGTAATTTGATATGATTTATTGAAAAATTATTTCAAATTTTATCTAAAATTATGAGATGTGGATTTCTTTATTTTTAACTAAACAAATCATCTTAAATCCCCCCATAATCTTTTAAGAGGGTGTATTCAACTTGATATTTTAAATGATTTATGTAAATTTTACAAATTATATGTTATTCAGTCATAAACTTTAAAAAATCTATTAGGAGGATGTATTCAACTTGACATTTTTAGTGATTTGTGTGAAATTTACAAATTTTATGTTATTCAATCATGAATTTTAAAAAGTCTATTAAAATCCATTGTTATTGAACCGATGATTTAAAAATCTACTTTAAAATCCATTAAAATCCTTTGTTATTGAACTGATGATTTAAAATTTACTTTAGAATCCACTGTTATTCAAAACAGTTTTGTGGATTAGGATTTTAATATTTTTAAGATTTTGGAGGATTCTAGAAGATTTGTTTAGTTAAAAATACGAAATCCAAATCTCATGGTTTTATGTGGGATTTGAAAGAATTTTACGAAAATCATATGAACTTCCCTAAAATCTATCAAAATTCTAAATTTCCTAAATCCCATCAAATTCTCCAAAATCATGATTTGAATACACCCCTTAAAATTCACTGTTATTGAACTGATGATTTGGATTTTAATAAGTTTTAGGAATTCTGGAGTATATGAGAGAATTTGTTTAGTTAAAAATACGAAATCCTAATCTCATGGTTTTATGTCGGATTTGAAAGAATTTTACCATAAATCATATCAACTTCTCTAAAATCTATCAAAATTCCAAATTTTCTAAATCCTATCTAATCTTACAAAATCATGGTTTCAATACACCCTTAAAAATCATTAAAATCCAAATCCACAAACTGTTTTGACTTTTGAATAATAGTAGATTTTAAAATAAATTTTTAAATCATCTTTTCAATAACAATGAAATTTAAAGTAGATTTTTAAATCATTATTTTAATAACAATGAATTTTAAAATAGATTTTTAAATCATCAATTCAATAACAGTGCATTTTAATAGATTTTTTAAAATTCATGATTGAATAACATAAAATTCGTAAACTTTACACAAATCACTTCAAATATCAAGTTGAATACATCCTCTAAAGAATGTTAATCAATATCACAAATTGTTTATGTATATAGTTTACCTTTTTTAGTTTACAATATTTTATTTTTTAGTGTTTTTCCAATAATATTGAACCAATGAAAATTTACACACATATCCCAATATTAAAATTTTGATAGTATCAAATCCAGTTATGTTTACATTTGGATCTCTTGACTCTTGACTCTTTTTACATTGGATCTCTTGACTCTTGATACATTGGATCTCTTGACTCTTAGTACTATTTTCTGCTAATACTTAAAGATTTTATAAACCTTGGGAATAAGTATGAGTCAAAGCAATATTTGAGAATATGCGAATGTGTTAACATTTTTGGAGACTTTGCTTAGGACGTGTATGATTCTCAATCCGAAGGAAGGACATTATTTTCTTCACGATTTTTGTTTGAGTCTAGATTTTTCTTCACGATTTGTCAAAGAGCCACATTAATTGTAGAATCTGATAAAAAGCCTATTTTTGTCATTGTTTTATCTGTCGTAAGTCGTAACCATTATTTAATTTATTACCACGTACATAGTTTCGAAATCCGAGTAAGCTTATCCCGAAGCAATAAATGATGGATCTCTTCTTTAGACTATTTTCATTATCCCTTATTTAGACTATTTTCATTGGTAGTCTTATACGTTTATAGAAATTTCTTAGGTATAAATATTAACTATAGGAAATTTATTAGGTATAAATATTAATTATTAATGAAAAAAAGCTAAAGATTGTAAGAAACTTTTTAATTTTAGAACCAAAAGAAATTTTTTAATGGACGTGGCGCGATATAAATAGTGAAATGAGATTAATGAGATAAATTTTTTTGGCATTTCTCTTTCATTTTCGTATGTTCTTTTTTCATGTTGTGTGGTATGTTTTTATTTTTTAATGTTTTGTGTTTTAATTTTAAATATTTTATGTTATTTTATGTTTTTATTATTAAAATATGTTTCTATGATATATAAAATAATTTTGAATATTTTAAATTATTAATTATTATTTTATTATATTTATTATTAAAAAACACCTTAACTTGGTTCTACCAATAATTAACAAAATTTTCTTTTTATTAACAAAGTTTCTTCTTCCCTTTTATTATTAAAAATTGCCTTAACAAACAACTAAAAATACACTAATGAGGATAGTCTTAGTTTCATGATCTATCTTTCATTTTATTTTTGTCTTCGCTTTGATTTTTTTTTATAATGCATTTTTGAAGGAATCAAATCCTGATTTTCTTAATTATAAATATTTTCACAAAAAAATATAATACATATCGTAAAGTAAAGCAGCACAAACGTATTCGAAAACGAGTCTATCGCCGCCACCCAATAAAACACGATGTATCCTTCTTTGATCTTTCCCATTAAACTTACTCGTGTCTCTCTATCAATAAGTCCTCGAACTCGAAGAAAAGAGACTGGTTTAGTACATTGCATTGATTAATTCCATCGTTAATTTTGTGTTGTTCTAGAATTCGCTAATCCACAAAATATGTTCCTTTAGTTGATACATATAGGGTTCTCAAATTAAATATTACCATGCGTGTTTGTTTGTACATGGTAACAAACCGTCCGGTCGAACCAGTTTAACCGAAAAAGTTAAAACAGGGTCTATTTAATAGAAACGGTTAACTAGGTCTTTCTTTTTCAACAAGAAGGTAAACAACAAAGTCTTATATTTTGAAGACCTAAAAAAACCTAGCAAGTAATTTACAAAATCGTTGCCTTTATATGGACGCCATAAGTAGAAACGCAGGAAAAGAAGATGATGAATCGTAAAGCCCTGCCTCCGTCATCTCCATTGTTTTCATCACTTCCAGATGAAGTCATTGTGGATTGCTTAGCACGGGTCCCGAAATCTGACTACCGTTCCATCTGTTTAGTCTCCAAGAGCTTCTACTCTCTTCTCTCTTCTCAGGAGATTTATGCGGCCCGTTCCACATCGGAACCACAGAGCCTCGTCTCTACGTGTGCCTGTACTTACACAACAAGCATCGCTGGTTCACACTCGCCGAGATTAAGAATAAAGTGGGTTTAGTACCGGTAAGGCTCTCTAATTCCTCCGATCCTCCCGCTCTATTAAACTCAACCACTGTAGCTGTTGGTTCCGAAATCTACAAAATCGGCGGAACTGTCAACGGCACGGGATCCGGAGCCGTTTTTGTACTTGATTGTAAGTCTCACACGTGGCGTCATGCACCTGAGATGAGAGTGTCAAGGGTAGGCGCCAAGTCTTGTTTTTTAGACGGGAAGATATATGTAATTGGAGGATGCATGAAGAAAGAGGAAAAATTCAAGAAATGGGGTGAGGTTTTCGACCTAAAGACTCAGACTTGGAAGCCATTGCGTAGGCCTAGTGATGATGCCCTCGGTTCGAATCTCAAAGTTGCAGTTTTTGGAGAAAGGCTATACGTTATCACCAAGTATAACAGCTATGCATATGATCCGGAAAAAGGAAGATGGCTATCAGAGGTGGGGTTTGAGGCTCTACAACCTATAATTGGAACTCAATCCGGTGGCATAGAAAAAGTTATGGAAGATATAACGACAGGACCTTGGTGCGTTGTAGGAAATGTAATGTTTAGTGTTGTTAACCGTAAGTACAAGTGGTTTTGCTCAAGGAGTGGAAAGTGGCTAGTAGTGGAAGGTTTGGATGATCTATACGAAAAGCGTGGTTGTGAATACCGTTGTTACTGTACGGTTGAGTTAGTCAACTATGGTGGGAAACTGTTAATTATATGGCAGAAACCTGCGCTTTCGCTTCCCATTGAATATAATATTTGGTGTGCGGTGATTAGGTTGGAGGAGAGTATGTCTCCTCAATTTGGACCTCAGATCTTGGGAGAGGTTGAGCGTCAAAGTGTTATTGTGGCCAGAGGCCCCATGTCTTATAAGCTCTCAAACTGCCAATGTGTTTCGGTCTGAAATTCATCTTCGTTTTCAACATATTTATTTTTAGTTAATAAGATTGAGAAAACACTGATTCTTGAGTTGGAATAAGTAGGCGCCAAGTCTTTCTATTTAGAAGGAAAAATTTATGTAATAGGAGGATGTAGATACCAGAAAGAGGGAACAATAAATGAATTGGGGTGAGGTTTTCGACCTGAAGACTCACTTGGAAGCCATTACCTTGCCCTGGTGATATTGCACTCGATTCGAATCACAAAGTGTGGGGTTTGTGGATCTACAACCTATAATTGGAACTAGGTCAGGTGGTATAGAAAAAGTTATGAAATGTATAAAAGGACCTTGGTGCGTTACAGAAAATGTAATGATTGTTACTAACATATAATAATATTTAGAAAATTTTAGAATTCGAGTAAGAATAAATTAAGAGTTTAGAATCCGATTATTATTAACATATATTTAAATTAAATAATTAAATTATCGAATTATATAATATATGTTGTTATGGTTAAATAAAATTATCGAATTATTTAATATACGTTGTTATGGTTACATAAAAAACATGCAAAACTATTATGATTACACGATAAAACATAAGAAGATATGAATTTGATTTTTAAACCACACAAAAAACATATTGCAATAAATAATAACATTTTATCAATATATTTTCTAGGGGTGTCAAAATGGGTAACCCGACCCGACCCATACCCACATGGGTTAGAGACTTTTGTGGGCGGGTTCAACCCGACCCATTTATTATAATGAGTTGAATTTATATACCCAAACCCAATTAGACAAAACCCAATGGCTAAATGGGTTATATGGGTTATCCATATAAAAATAAAATAAAATAAAATAATTGATATTAAATCTATAATATATTTATATAAAATATAATTAAAAAACCAACCAAAGTTTTCAAGCTTAAAAAGTTAATTTCAAGATATTATAGAAAATCTCACATTCATTTTGGATTATTGACATATATATTATTGTTTACTTTCTTTTGTTTTTAGCAAAGTAGAAAAACTTAACATTTATTTTAGATATTTTACATAAATTAGTTATAAAAATAAAATATTTTACATAGTAATATATATCTATATTATATTATATGCATATATATATTATTTTTGTTTTTTTCAATCAACCCATTGGTAACCCATAACCCTAATGGGTTTACCCGATAAACCCACGAATCCATTGGACGAACCCATCAAAACCCATTTATTTATATGGGTAACATAACCCATACCCGTTAAAATAATAGACAAACAGTAAACCCATGGGTTTCTACCCATTTTGACACCCCTAATATTTTCTACCATCAAACCTCTTTACACATTCAAATATTTCACTAGAACATATATTTTAGACGAAAGAAACGCAGATTTGAAAGAAAAAAATTAGTTACATTATTATATTAATAATTTTACTTATCATAATTTTCTTTATTTATAATATTTTTCTAATTTTACTTATAATAATTTTTAAATCGATTTATCCCGCACTGTATAAACTAACTGTTATTATTTTCAACATTTGGGGTCGGGGACACCACAAGACTTGAGCTGAGAGCTAATGAACCTTTTACTCGGGATGATACGGTGTTTAATTTCATCACACAGGCATTCTTGGGTCTCCTTCACTGTCTCACAACATGAGTTCGACAGCTTCAATCCCCAAGACATGCTGTCAAAGCAAAGTTTAAGCGCATTCAATTTTTTCGGAGTTGTTGTACCACATGCTGCTCCACTCCTCTTGGAAGTACTGCCGCTGGCATCGATAGCTTCTGTAGGAGGAGGGAATGATGCCGAGAGTAAGACGAATGCGATAAGGAACAATGCTACGATCTTCATCATGTCTTGTTGTTTGGGATTCGTCTTGTTTTCTAAGAGGATCTCTTACGTATTCATAGGATAATTAAGGGTTCCCATTGTATGGCATTGGCTTTTTAACTTCTTTTAGTCAACATGAACATAATTAGTTGTTATGTAAATATATCCCAAAAGTAATGCTAAATCGCTCTTTAGCTTTAGGAATTTATAGAAATGCTAAATTGGGTTTCGTGTAATAACGTGGATTATGTTTGTGTAATGCAAAAACAACTTATAATAACCTTTTTCTAAAAACTTTCAACCTATCTTAGTATAGTTCATATATATAATGGTTCAAGAATAAAAGTTAACACTTCCAAAATAGTTCAATTTTTTTTTCTTAACTTCGTCCAGCTTTACATAATATTTTTTTAGTAGTTGCAAGAAAAACAAAGAAATGAAATAAAGGGATAAAAGAAGAGACGAAATGTGTTTTTTTTTTTGTTTGCATCAAAGATGTTTCAAACAAGGTGAAAATGATATTCACCTTTGGTGGTTTGAAAGGATAATCCAGAGGGAAGTGAATGGTCACGGATACCGTCCGGTCGAACCAGTTTAACCAAAAATGTTAAAACAGGGTCTATTTAATAGAAACGGTTAACTAGGTCTTTCGTTTCCAACAAGGTAACAACAAAGTCTTATATTTTGAAGACCTAAAAAAACCTAGCTAGTAATTCCAAAATCGTTGCTTTATATGGACGCCATAAGTAGAAGAAACGCAGGAAAAGAAGATGACGAATTGTAACGCCCTGCCTCCGTCATCTCCATTGTTTTCATCACTTCCAGATGAAGTAATTGTGGATTGCTTAGCCCGGGTCTCGAAATCTTACTACGGTTCCATCTGCTTAGTCTCCAAGAGCTTTTATTCTCTACTCTCTTCTCCGGAGATTTATGTGGCCCGATCCCACATCGGAGCCACAGAGCCTCGTCTCTACGTGTGCCTGTCGTTACCCAACAATCATGGATGGTTCTCTCTCGGCGAGATTGAGGGTGAATTAAGTTTAGTACCGGTAAGGCTCTCTTCCTCCACTCCTCCCGCTCGGTTTAAGTCAACCACTGTAGCTGTCGGTTCTGAAATCTACCTAATCGGCGGAACTGTCGAGGGCAAGCGAACCAGATCCGTTTTTGTGCTTGATTGTGGGACTCACACGTGGCGTCGCGCTCCTAACCTAGGGGTGTCAAGGGTAGGCGCCAAGTCTTGTTATTTAGAAGGAAAGATATATGTAATAGGAGGATGCAGAAAGAGAGGGGAACAGTCAATGAATTGGGGTGAGGTTTTCGACCTGAAGACTCAGACTTGGAAGCCATTGCCTTGCCCTGGTGATGTTGCACTCCGTTCGAATCACAAAGTTGTAGTTTTTGGAGGAAGGTTGTACGTTATCACCAAGCGTAACAACTATGCATATGATCCAAAAGAAGAAAGATGGCTGTCAAAGGTGGGGTTTGTGGATCTACAACCTATAATTGGAACTAGGTCAGGTAGTATAGAAAAAGTTATGAAACGTATAAAAGGACCTTGGTGCGTTATAGAAAATGTAATGTTTACTGAGGAGGACCGTTACTACAAGTGGTATTGCTCACTTGTTGGAGCGTGGCTAAGAGTTCAAGGTTTAAATGACGTATACCAAAAGCGTGGTCTTGAATACCGTACGATTCAGTTAGTTAACTATGGTGGGAAACTGTTAATTATATGGCACGACTCAGACGAGCACATCAAGAGTATAGATAAGGGTTTCGTTTTTAGCAGCCAAGAGGAGAGTATTGGGTGTGCGGTGATTAGGTTGGAGGAGCGTCTGGCTGATTGGGGACCCGAGATGTGGGGTGAGATTGAGCGCTGCAATTTTGTTGTTCCTACAGTCCCCGCCAACTCTAATTATAACCTCTCAAGCTGCCAATGTGTTTCGGTCTGAAACTAATCTTTGCTTTTAACATATTTATTTTGGTATATGTATTTCTAATAAGATGTGATTGTCAGAGACAAGCAAGCTCTGTTTTGTAAGATCTTTCAAATTTTTGTTGCTTTTTTTTTTTTTTTTTTTTTTTCATTTTCGTTTTGTATGCGTTTGATCTGTACTATTTATTAAAAAGATTTAGCATTTTTTTAGTTAGTTGTCTAGAGGTCTCTCTAGTGATTTACCTCAGGACTTTGTTTCATGAAGAGCATCAAAGAAAGAAAGCAAGTAGTCACATATGCAAGAGTCTTTGTATATTAGTTTCTGTATAAGCTACAACATTTACATCTCATATTTGTACAAAAATTTGTTGTTACAATGATCTATTAGATGTTAAGAATTGAGACTCTGTATTTGATCAATGATTTAGAGAGTGACTCAATTCCATCTTCAAGATCTTGAATGCATGATTCTAAGTTCTGCACATCCTCCATCTTCAACGACTTCTCAGATTGGAGGAACTCATGATCAACTCTTGTGAATTCATTTACTTCTGCTTCACATGTTACTTTGCTCTGGCTCACCAGCTTTGAGACTACTGACCATTTGCCACAAGCCTTTGATCCGGACATGAAGCTAAATAGAGACTCAAACAAGGCAACTGTTACGGCTTCTGCTTCTCCAAAAACAGCTAAAGACTCTTCCTTGTTGTTTTTGTTTAAACTCTTAAGTACTTTTTGGAATGATTTCTTGACAAACTTCCTTGAGGTTATGTATTTCTTGACCTCAGTGGATAGATCTCCACGCTTTCTTCTTACAATTGATTGGATCTCCTTGAGACTCTCTTTCGTTTGTGACAAACTATCCTTGGCAATGTTGCATAAATCCAAGATCTTGATGGATCCACCAAGAAGCTTTTCAATCTGATCTTGAGATAAAGTCTGGTTTGTGACAGTTAAGCGAATCATCTTTTCAAGAGATTCATGTAAATCTTGAAGGTTACTAAGTCTTTGACAGATGGAAGAAGATGAAGAAGCTGTCTCAGAAGATCTCAATCGGGTCAACTGCTCATCAACATGAGCGGCTTGAGGGTGTTGCCTTAAAGGGTAGCTGTTAGATCGAACATGGAAGGAGACTGCCATTTTTTTGTTTGAGCTTTGTTTCTCTGTTTTGAGATGAAGGGAATGCTTTAGATGTTTGTTCTGTCTTCATTGGCTCTCCGGTCAATACTTATATACAACATTAAGGATGGAAGCTTAATTATAGAAACCGATGTTTGTGGAATGTCTCCCTCCAACCACTCACCTACTGTATCATCCGAATGTGCAAAAGCAATATATATGAGTCAAATTGATCACATGAATTATCTAGGATTCTGCATCTTATTGGTGTAGTAACATGCACTTCCAGCAGGGCTTGTCTTCTTCAAGAATATGATAATATTAGTACCACTCGTAGATACATCCATGTATTCAGATATTGTCTGCCTCCTACACTGCAAAAAATGATTTGTTTCAAGTATTTAAGGCTCTTCTAGTTGTGTAATATACTAATATCTATTGGTAATTCATGAGATTTTGAGAGCGAATACATGCATGGATGGTGCTGTTACCATCAACTCCAAGGAGACAAGCCTTACTGAATTTGCATTAAAATAAGTCAATAAGGTGCAGAACCCCTCGTGCATATTCATTCTTGTTTTGTTATTTTGAATTTTTTCTTGGATATGAATCACATTATATAATAAAGAATTTAATTGATGGAGGGGGACAATGCATACGTCATCGCTAACAATAATGAACCAATTGCATGAGGTCTTCCAATCTTGATTATATATATATGGATGGACTGCAAAAGTGATGAACGTAGAGACGATTGTTCTCTAAGCCTTTTCTTCTGATCAAGAGAGGAAAGTTTCTCTGGAGAAAAAAAATTCAAATCCAAAAAGTAATCAAGAAGTTGAAGGTTTTCTAGAAACAAGGGAACATCGACCTTTTGGCTGTGTCACAGAGAAGCAGAAGCTCTTGCAATTACTTTGTTCCCTTTTCTGTTCAAAAGCATATGAACAACAACAAGTTTAAATGTGAAGAAGCATTGAGACAAACTAAATTGAAAGCTTTGATTAGTGTTTAACAGATTAGGCCACTGAGCTTTGTATTGTAAGAGTTTTTATAAGGCATCTATGAAATCCCCACGTTGTTGCATTAGTAACTCTGAAAAATGTGTGTTTGTTGGAGAACAGTAAATATGATAAAATAAAAATAAGACCACAAGTTGTAGTTAATATCGTTAATCGTTCACATGTCAAATTCGAGGAATAAGGATCTTGTTTCCAAGGAGACAAAAAGCCAAGCTGGTTTTGCATTTTCTAATGAAAACTAGACATTTAAGATCCTTAATAATCAATTAAACTCTCACGCATGATGCAGAAACAATTTGTATATATTCCCTCCGTCATTTCTTTTTACTTGTCATTCTAGTGGTTTTCATACAAATTAAAAAAATATATAAATATTCTATTATAACTATTAGAATTCTAAAGGATTTAATTTTTGATTCATTTAATGAAGGGCAAATAAAATAATTTTCTTCCAAAAATCACATTAGAAAATGAGAATGACAACTAAAATGAAACAAAAAATTAAGTCTAGAATAACAAGTATTTAAAAATTGAAGGAGCATATTAAACAAATTGTTTTTTTTTTTTTTTTTTTTTTTCTTTTGGTATTGATGTTAAACAAATTGTTTATGTATAGATAACTAGATTTTACCCGCTACACCGCGGAGCTATATTTTATTTTAGAAAAGAAAAATATAATTTGATTAGTAGATTAACTATATATATATATGTGAGTATATGACTAATGTTTTGCACATTTTAAATCTTTATCGCTTATATTTATACATTAATTAAAATTTAACCCATGTTCTAGTATTTGATTGATAATATTTAAAATTTATGCTAATGTTGCTATAACCCATTTTGAAATAAATCCTGTTTTATGAGATTTTTAACATTTATAAATCTAAAGATTCATAATATTTTAATTTTTATTAAGTTTAACATAGAAATAATCATTTTTTTGAAATTGTGTTAAAATATAAAAAGGTATATTTATTTTATTTAATAATTTAGGTAGAACTAATTAGTTTCTATAGATATATTTCGAATTTATTTATAACAATTAAACCAAAATTTATGGCATATGCTCCTCTAACAATTATTATGTATAACAATTAATTTTTATTAAAAAGTAAATTTAATTAAATATTTAATGTCAGTGGCATTCCTGTAAATAGTACTAAACTTCAGGATTTATTTTATAATTGTCTCCAAAAATGGATATATAGCTTTTTACTTTTTTTAATGTTTTCCAAATATCATGGAACCCATAAAATTTACAAATATCTTCCAAATGTTAAAATTTTAATTGTATCAGCCTATCAGGTTTATTATGTTTACATTGGATCTCTTAGTGGTGCACCAAAAAAAACATTGGATCTCTTAGTAATATTTTCTAATACATATAGATTTTCTAACATTTGTTGAATAAGTACATTGGTACCAATTTTTGAGAATTTGTTACTAATGCCCTTTCTTTGATACCCCTTTTTAATAATACCCCTTTGATGATCTTTTTGATTATACCCTTCCATTAATTTTTAAAGACATTTTTGCCCTTGTTTTATAATTATACCGACAATCTTATTATACCTTCGCCGTCGACCTTCTTCGTCTTCGTCATCGTCTCTTCTTCTCCGCCGTCGACCTTCTTCGTCTTCGACATCTCTCTTATCCGGTCGGATCTCTCCTCCGCCGTTATCATTGTTTCTCTCATCGTGTTCGTCTTCGTCTCTTCTTCTCCGGAGACATCTCTCCTTCTCCGGTCGGATCTCTCGTCCGCCGTTATCACTGTTTCTCCCGTCGTCTTAGTTCTCCCTTTTAGTTCGTCGTCTCTTCTACCCCCTTCGTGTAAGTGTTTCTCCAATCGTATTGAGCAATTGAATTTTTAGGAGATATAAAGCAAATCTCTCCTCCGCCGTTATAAATTGAATTTTTTAGGTCTTAATCACTTGCTCTTTTACATCTGTTCGTGATAATAAAGTCTTTTCTCCCATCGTGTAAGCTTGTTTCTGTATTTTTGTTTTGATTTCAATTTCAATTTTGTGTTAGCTATTAGATTGTTGTTTCGATTTCAAATTTGATGTCAGAATTTTTTAGGTCTTAACACTTGCTCTTTTAGATGTCCTTTATTAGATCTTTGACATCTACTGTTATTCTTTGATATAGTTGTTCGGATCTCTCTTCTTTTAATGTAGTTTTATTGGTTTGTTTTGTCGATTTGTTTGGGTGTACAAATGATTGAATTGTATTCAGTATGTGGTTTGTGGAAGTTGAACAACAACATTCATTGGGAATTTGAGATGGATAATGAAAGGGAGCTTCTTTGATTAACATTGATGAGAATACTAGATTTAGTGAGTTGGTAAAAATTCTATTAGAAGATTTTGACATTGATATTCAGGCACAATGTTTAAAGCTTAGTTATTCATTGCCTGCTAAGTCTTCTACTATAGGTAGTATTCCTATCTTTATTAGAAATGATAGGCAGCTTGAAGCTTTTAAACTCAAATATGCACAAAGTGGAGGAGTTCTTCATCTATGTGTTACTGTTGAGGATTTTTGTGAGATTGTAGAGCAGGTATTTTTAGTAAACTCATTCTCTTGTTCTTTCTAATATTGTTTTAGAAAAGTAACTGATTTGAGGAATGTTTCTTTATCAGGGTCAACCTAGCTCTACTCCTTTTATTGAGAGTGTTACTGCTGTTACTCAGGTAATTTTAAATTATTTATTGCTTACAAAACCTTATAAAATTCTTTGAAAATACTTGTAAAACGTTTTAAATACTTTACAAATCCTTTCAGGATCAAACAAGCTCAAATCTGTTAGTTGGGAATGCTATTGATGTTTATACTCATACAGGTAATTTACTGCCTTTTCAACCCGTTTTAAAAACCTTTGAAAACAGTTGTAAACCTTATTAAAAACTGTAAACCTTATTAAATCCTCTGAAATCATTTGTAAAATCTTTTAAAAACTATTGATTTGTACTTTCAGGGTCAACCAATACCAAATTCATATGTCGAGAGTGATCCTCCTGCTGCTTCTTCAAGTCAATATACTGGCACTTCGATGATTTTACTGCTACTCATTCTCAGGTAACTTACATTTAAACACTTTAAAAAACCTTTTGAAAAAGGTTGTAAACCTTATTAAATCCTTTGAAATAACTTGTAAAACCTTTTAAATAACTTGTAAAACCTTTTAAATAACCATTGATTTGTACTTTCAGGGTCAACCAATACCAAATCCATATGTCGAGGGTGTTCCTCGTTTTTATTGTTCTCCTGTTGCTTCTTCAAGTCAATATACTGGCAATTCTGGTGATTTTACTTCTACTCATACTCAGGTAACTTACATTTTAAACACTTTAAAAAACCTTTTGAAAAAGGTTGTAAACCTTATTAAATCCTTTGAAATAACTTGTAAAACCTTTTAAATAACTTGTAAAACCCTTTAAATAACCATTGATTTGTAGTTTCAGGATCAACCAATACCAAATCCATATGTCGAGGGTGTTCCTCGTAACATGACAATCTCTGTTGGGTATCCATCTGGTTCTTCACACTCAACTGGTCTAATCGATGTTGATTCACTGTTTTGTGGAAAGTTATTCAAAGACAAAAAAGAAATGAGAAGTCAGATGCGGATGTATGCAGTCAAGCATAGTTTTGAGTTTCATACTATTAAGTCAGACAACAAGAGGTATGTTCTTAAATGTATTGATGAAAATGTAGTTGGAGGCTACGTGCAACTAAGGCTAAAGCATCAGATAGCTTTGTTGTTCGAAAGTATATTAGTCAGCACAGCTGTGACTCTGCTTTAAGGAATGTTAGTCATCGCCAAGCATCTGCAAGGACTTTGGCTGGTTTGGTTAGTAACCATTTTGCAGGAGGAAAGCTTCCTCTCAGACCCAAACAGCTCATGGAAATTTTTAGGAATGACCATGGAGTTGGTGTCTCGTACTCAAAAGCATGGAGAGCTCAAGAACATGCATCAGAACTTGCTAGGGGTATACCTGCTGATAGTTATGAGGTTTTACCGAGTTGGTTTCACATGATAGAAAAGAAGAATCCAGGTACTATCACTTACATCAAAGCTGATTCTGATAATAAGTTTAGATATGGTTTTCTGGCTTTTGGTGCATCAATTAGAGGTTTTAAGTTGATGAGAAAAGTTATTTCTATTGATGGCGCCCATTTGAAATCAAAATATAAAGGGACTTTGCTTGCTGCATCAGCTCAGGATGGTAATTTTCAGTTGTATCCTATTGCTTTTGCTGTTGTTGATTCTGAGAATGATGCATCATGGGATTGGTTTTGCGGTGTTTGAAGACTATTATTCCTGATGAAGAGGATCTAGTTTTTGTGTCTGATCGGGCTTCTTCAATTGCAACTGCGCTATCAGTAAATTATGTACATGCTCATCACGGGATCTGCACTTTCCACTTGCAAAAGAACCTGGAAACACGATTTAGAGCTTCGGCTTCTCTTCTTCCAGTTGTTCATGATGCTTCAAGAGCTTACACTCAGTATGATTTTGATTATTTGTTTACTCAAATATCCAATGGTGATCCGGATCTTGGAGAATATCTTTGGCAAGCTGATATTAGGAAATGGTCACGTGCATATTCTCCTTCAAACCGGTACAACATTATGACATCTAATTGTGCCGAGTCCATTAACTCCAGGTTAAAAGAGACTCGTGAGTATCCAATTGTCTGCCTGTTTGATACAATCAGGTCTATTTTGACTAGGTGGTTTAATGAACGACGTGAGGAGAGCTGTCGACATCCATATGCTGTTACTACAAAAGTTGGGAATAAGATGAATGAATCTTATAATAATACTACCCGCTGGCTTGAAGTTAGTCAAGTAAATGAAAATATCTTCGAGGTTAAAGCAGCTTTAAAGACATATATGGTGAATTTGGACACAAGGAAATGCACATGCTGTATGTTTGATATCGACAAAATCCCTTGTGCACATGGAATTGCTGCTGCCAAACATGTCAATCTCAATGAGAACATGTTTGTTGATGATTATCATTCCACTGAAAGGTTATAACTCTCTTTTTAATAAGGTCTTTAAAAGGTTGCTAAAGTAACGGATTCGACAGGGTTTTTACAATGTTTTAAAAGGTTTTACAATGTTTTTCAAAGGTTTATCAAAGTTATATTTGTCTTATCTTCCTCTTTTTTATTTTACAGATGGCGTTTAGCATATTCAGAGAGCATTCACCCAGTAGGTGATATGGAGTATTGGGAGATTCCAGTGAGTGTTAGTACTTCTATTCGGCCACCTTCTACTCGTATACCTAGTGGCAGGCGAAAGAAAAAGAGAATAGCTAGTTCATGGGAGTATGGAAAGGCTAAGACAAATTCAAAACAATACAAATGCAGTAGGTGCGGTCAGTGTGGACACAACAAATCTAGTTGTGTTGCAGCTATCTAACTCTCTCTCTCTTTAATTCAACTTGAATTTGTTCTTTTTAATAAAATATTTTTCAGTCTGTGGTGTTATAAACTCCATTTTCTCAGAATTATTTTTCAGATTTTACAGTTTTAAATCATTTTAAACAACTTGTACTGCCTTTTAAAATAGCAGTCGCACTGTTTTAAAATCTTTTACAAACAACTAGTAAAATCTTTTAAAACATGTTAAAAACTGTAAAACAACCATATATATACCTTTTAAAACAACTTGTAAAACCTTTTAAAACATGTTAAACACCTTTTAAAACATGTTGAAATCCATATATACTCTTGTAAAACCCTACAACGATTAAAAACCACATATATAAACTCTTGTAAAAAGCAAGTCGCCACACTCTCTCTCTCTCTTCCCTTCCCCTTTCCCTTCCCCTTC
This sequence comes from Camelina hispida, assembly GCA_023657505.1. NCBI lineage: Eukaryota > Viridiplantae > Streptophyta > Magnoliopsida > Brassicales > Brassicaceae > Camelina > Camelina hispida. Next base: position 2,763,382 of record CP094635.1, on the reverse strand, counting down.
CTCTTACTCTTCTTCATCTCTCTCTCTTTTCTCTCTCACTGCAAAAACCCTAAATTTAATCTGATTTCACCATCTTCAGTCTCCTTCACTTCTTCGTAATCAAAACCCTCCAACGATTTTAGATGATTTGAAGAGATAGAGAAGATTTCAAATTTTGATTTCGAATCGCTTAAGTTTTCTTTTTGTGGAAGACGATTGAAGGGGTAATATGCGAAGAGTCACTTGGAAACACACGAAGGGGTAAGATTTTAATGGATAAGATTTCGAAGGGTTAATTTATTGAAGGGTTAATTTATTGAAGGGGTATTAAGCGAAGCGTCGCTTTGGTTCAGTTTTAATTAAGCGTTGAAGGGTTTTAATTAAGCGTTGAAGTGGTATTAAACCAAAGCGACGCTTCGCTTAATACCCCTTCGCCTATTATATATACATTTTCTCTCACGATAACTTCTCAATCATCTCTCAGATTCGAAAAATCAAACCTTTGTCTCCTAAATCATCTCCCAGAATCAAAAAATCTATTTACATTCTTCCTTCAATCCATCAGAGAATGGCCCGTGTTTCTCCTTCAAGGCTTGTAAGGACTGATATGAGATGTCTGAACAGGGATCTTTCGCCAAACATCACCGCAGGTAAACACATACATCTTCATAGTAGATTTGTTTTACTGTTTAGGATAAAATAGATTGAGTGTTTGCCTTTTTTTAGTAACTGTTGATGATGACATTTTCCGATGGGAGGCTACTCTAATCGGACCAGTGAATACTCCTTATGAAGGGGGAGTGTTTAAACTTAGGATTACTTTTCCCCCTGATTACCCAAGAAGTCCCCCCAAGGTATCTATTTTTGATTATACTCCTTTATATTTTAGCAAGCATGATTATTAGTACTCCTTTTTTGCAGCAACTCAATAATTTTTTAAATAAAATTTCTTGATTATGCAGATTGTTTTCAAGACAAGAATTTGCCACCCAAATGTAGCAGATAGGGGAGGCATTCATCTAAAACGTTTGCAGCGCGAGTGGTGGACTCCCATGTCCATTGTTAAGGTTTTCAAGGAATTAGTGGAGAAATTAATTGACCCAGAGGTCAATGATGAGGAACAGACCATTGAATACCTTGCTAACCTCTACAAATCTGATAGGGGAAGGTTTGAAGTCATGGCTAGAGAGATGACTAATCAGTATGCTGGGAGTGGAAACTGAGATAGTTATATCTATTTTTTTAAGAACTCTTGAACAATTTATTTTGTTTTTGTTCTTTTTAATTAAACATTTCAGTCTCTGCTCTTGTAAACTCTATTTTAATAAATATTTTATTCAGAGCTTACTGTTTTAATATTAGAAACAACTTGTAAAGCTTTTAAAAAAGAAAACCAAATTGATATATATCATTATAAACCATTTGTAAAACCTTTTAAAATTTCTAAAAACAAGATTAGGTTTTTAACACTAAAACCTCTCTTAAAACCTTTTAAAACCTTTTAAAGCATAAAATAATATTAACCCGTTTTAGAAAATATAACCTTTTAAAAGATTTAAAAGGTTTTTAAAACCTTTTAAAACCTATAAACAGTTTAACACCATTTATAGCATTAACACCATTTATTCAATATACTTGCAAACTAAACATTGAAATACTATTTCTATTCATTCTTCTTGATGTGATCACGTTGATATACCGGCAATAATTTTTTAAATGGTTTTTAAAAAAGTTTTAATGGTTTTAAAAGGTTTTTTAAAAGGTTTTAAAAGGTATTTTAAAAGGTTTTAAAAGATTTTTAAAAGGTTTTAAAAGGTTTTCAAAAACTTCTAAAACCTCTTTTAAAAGGTTATACAATATTTAAAACTCGTTTTAAAAGGTTTTAAAACCCTCTAAAAAGGTTTTTCATCTTTTAAAGCTCTCTTAAAACTTAAAAGAATATTAACCCGTTTTAGAAGATTTAACCTTTTAAAAGGATTTTAAAACATTTTAAAAGGTTTTAAAACCTTTTAAAATGTTTTAAAATCCTTTTAAAAGGTTTTAAAAAACAGTTTTTAAGCAATAACCTCGTATATTAGGCAAGTTTGAACAAACTACTCATGTTTAACTAAACTGTTTATAGGTTTAACACCATTTAAAAAGTTTTACAAGCGAAAAAAATAACATAACATTAAAAAGACAATTTTTAAAAATCTACTTGCAAACTAAACATTGAAATACTTTGCCATTATTCTTCTTGATGCGACCAGCAAGATGCCAAATTCCTTAACCTACGTATTTGTCCTTGTACTCCTGCAAAAGAAAACAAAAATATAAGTTAATATTAAATAACTGTAAAATGTGCATAAAATCTAACAAAAGTCGAGGTTCACTGACCTTTAATTTTGTAAACATTCTGGTACCAAGGTATCTCATTTGTGGAGTAACATCTTTAGGAATTTTGTCAGGATGAAGAAGTAATATTGCCTTCCTTGTTACTTTTTTACATCTTCTTTAGTAATCAAATCCATGGCATAGACTTTTTCCCACTTATTCCCTTGCCAAAGATACTACAATGTAGAACATCCAAATTTTATTAATGTTTAACACCTATGATAACAAGTATATGAATTTTTCAAACTTACGTTATCAATTGACGAAAGCATAGTTCTGATGTCGTTGCTCTGCGTCCAAGAAGTTATAACTTCCTCGATTTGTTTTATTTCTTCGTAACTTAAATTGTTCTCCTGCGTAGTAGGTGTTTGCACTAATACAAACAAAAGAAACAAAATATTATATGTCATTTTTCAACAGGGAAAATCATTTATAATAAAGACTTCAGCAACTTACAACTGCCCATTTCCTGGCTGGTGTGATATTGTTGTTGGCTTGGGTCTTCTTGTTGAGTGGGAGCTTCTTGTTGGCTTGGGGCTTCTTGTTGAGTGGGAGCTTCTTCTTGGCTTGGGTCTTCTTGTTGAGTGGGAGCTTCTTCTTGGCTTGGGCCTTCATCAGTATCTGAAATATTAATATACTCTTCGTCATCCGATATAATAGTGTACGCTTCTTCTTGGCTTGAGTATACATTATCAGCACTGTTAGGCTTCTCATCCTGCATAAATAATGATACTTTTTTTTAACCATATGTAAATTATTTTCAAATATGTTTTTACAAGGTATTTAAAATTTGTCGATCATATTCGAGTAACACATACCTTATCATTATTCATATCCTCTTCTTGTGGATCGTTTTCATTAGTATCCTGGGTTTTTCTTCAGGAATAACACTTGGGTCCCCTCTCAAGTCAGTTTGTTTCTCATGTTGATTATCTTCTTTAGATACCTAGAAATGTTGTAAATTTTGTTTAATACTATTTAAAACACTAGCAAAACCTTTGAAAACGTTTATATGATTTTGTTAAAAGCTCTTTAAAATACTTTTTAAAATGATTTTAAAAGGAATTAAGTTTTTATTTCACTTACAAATTCACTTTGAGAAGCTGGTACTTCCTCTTCTTCAAAATCGGGGCAGAGGCTCGTACTTCCTCTTCTTGAAATGAAGTGGCAGAGGCTTGTACTTCCTCTTCTTGGAAAGCAGTTGCAGAGGCTGGTACTTCCTCTTCTTGGAAAGCAGTTGCAGAGGCTGGTACTTCCTCTTCTTGAAATGCAGTTGTAGAGGCTGGTACTTCCTCTTCTTGAAATGCAGTTGCCGAGGCTGGTACTTCTTCTTCTTGAAATGCCCTTGATTCCCACTGTGGTGTTGAAGCAGCAGTAGTGATCCCCACATGATTCTCCAGTCTCACTAATCTTTTGTGAGTAAGTTGACATGTTTTTAAAATCATGTCAATTTTCTCACTAAAAGATATTCTTTTTTTTGTTAGTTTGATTCAAGAATGGCCCTGCAGCTTCTCTCACACGCTTTTTTGATTTTTTCTCCTTTTTCATCTTGAATAAATCCTTGAATCCATTCCTCCTTAGTCATCCTATAGCCTTTGATTACAAGTTTAACAACTTCGTCGAAATCCTTGTCTTCATCATTCGGTGGCATAACCAAATGGCTATATTCATCGGGATCACCGACAATTGTTTTCACTTCAAACTGCAAAGATAAATTGATTCATATTATATCTCAAAATCTTATACAGATATTTAAAACCTTTTAAAACTCTTTTATAACTCTAGAAATCCCTTGCAAATCCGTTGTAAAGTCTTGTAAACCAGTTTAAAACACATTGTAAATCTAAATTACATTACTAACATTTTTTTTAAAAGGTTTTAACATGTGTTTTAAAACTGTTGGAAAACAAAAAAAAATAGTTCTAGAGAAGTAATGGTACCTTGCAAGACTCGAAAACAAATTTTATATCATTGAATCTTGGGAAGATGTCTTTTGCCATTGCAAGATCAGTGGGAGATGTTGATTTTGGCTTGAAATGCTTTCCCTAACACCAAAATGTTCCCCTAGCTGTCGAACTGAAGATAACAACCAGATTTGGATTGCAAATGGAAAGCCAGCCATTCCATACTGTTTTTTTGCCAACGTTCCCACAGTCATTTGTTTCACATCTCTCACTAATGATTCGTAAGCAATTTCACCCCAAGGATACTTACAGAAATTCTCAAAACTACTGGCTCTCAGCAAATTCTTTAAGGGAATTCGAACTATTGGATTTTGAGCTATCAATATCCCCTCCACTAGTATCAAAGCACCTAATCTAATTCTTTCCTCAGATTTCATGTTTTTCCCTTTAACTTTCAAAGTATGAAGAAGACATTTGCAGGTCATTTTATCATTCATCCACAAATCTTTTTCGATGTAACAGTACCTGATGGAACAGTGCCTACGGGAAGGCCTGTTGTAATGACGAATTCCCTTAGCGAAAATCGCATAGGTTGATCATCAAATGCAAACCAGAGCTCTTTTTCGCAGACAAAATCCTCCTCTGTAGTAAGTGGTGGACCAGTTGACTCGAGAACTTGATATTTTCCCGATTAACAAATTCTATAATTGGACCCAAGAAAGACTTCTCTAACTGCTCGAACTCTTTTCTTTTTAATGCATTCTTTACAGTCGCCAAAACAGCTTGCTCTGAAGAATATTTAGTAACTCTTTCTAATGTATCTCCCTCTGTGCCTGGCGTGATTAATCTTTTTGGAAAGCACAGTTTCTTCGCGGAATCTTCAAAATTACTCATATCGCAACACCTGTCAACATTGTTTACAGAGAACATATTCAAGGCATGCACCCAATATCCCTTATTGAAATAGAAATTGAAGTCAAAATTAAATTCCAAACCAAACTTACAAAAGGGAGAAGAAGAGACGACGAATTCGAATAGAGTACTGAGAGGAAAAACGAGGAAGAAGAAGAGTCCGTAATTCGACAAAGAGAAATTGCAATTTGAAGTCCTCGCGTACCCAATCAGCCGACTTCTACTTTCAATCCGACGATTTCGTTCTGCAATCCGACGATTTGAGTGAATTTGAGTGAATTTTGAAAGAGATTTGAGTGAATTTCGGCAAATACAATTTAGGCAAATACAGATTTGAGTGAATTTCGCGACTTTTGAAAGAGAAACCCTAGTTTTTAGGGACAATTGATACACGGGGGAGTGGAGGTTATTTTTTACTATTTGGGCCTAGGCCTAGGGCTTTCACCCTTATTATACAAAAACATTGTAAAATCATTTAAAATATAGTATTAAAACCATTTAAAAGTTTTTACAAGCGTTTTAAAAGGTTAAAAGGGGTTTTTGGTTATTTCAATGATTTTAAAGGATTTACAAGTGTTTTAAAACGTATTTTAAAAGGATTAAAAGGAATTTTTGGGTATTTCAATGATTTTAAAGGATTTACAAGTGTTTTAAAACGTATTTTAAAAGGATTAAAAGGGATTTTTGGGTATTTCAATAAATTTTATAGGATTTACAAGAGTTTTAAAATGTTTTTAAAAGGATTCGGAAATGATAAACAACGTTTTAAACTTCGGAGACCAGAGGGGTTTTAAACTTCATTGTAAATACCTAAAATTTAAACGAAGTATATATATAAAAGGAGTATCTTAACATATTTTTAGAATAGTGTCACAGTAAAAAAACTAAAATATTGTTCTTGATGCAATAAGCTAAAGCACCATTCCTGCGATCACGTTCATATACCAGCAAGATGCAAACTTCCATTATCCTAGTCATTTTGTAATTCTGCAAATATAATACAATTGATGTTAGAACCATTTAAAATACATTGCAATACAAAAGTTGTTAACCCATCTAAAACCAGTTTAAATAACCATGTGAAAACCTACACTGACCTGCAAAGATATCAACCGCCATTTTCTTCCGTAAATCACCAATTGACTCATTTTTAAGATTGCCATGTGTTGTTATGCTCATAGCCAAACATTCGATTGTCTTCAGCATGAAGACACCACTATCTTCAATCTTATCAACCTATCAAGAAAAAACAAAGTGAAGAGTCCAAAGTATTTACAGAGACCATATCAGAAAACTAGAAAACAAGCTCAACAGTATTTACCTGAGGTATGCAATTTATAATACTGATTCTGAACGGAGATTTCTCTGTATCATTTTTCATCCCAAACTTCTTCTGGGCTATATAAGGCATTGCAACAGCATATGCTCCCACCTGTTTGTCTTTAATTTTGTTGGTGTAGAAATGCTTGCCTAAGTCGTAGATAATCAACTCCTTCTTCTCCAAATTGATCATCAATGGCATCCAAAGCTTTTCCTTAACCAACATTGGCGCCAGTATTTTGTTTGTAGGTGCTTCCTTGAAGAGTTGACTGAATCCTTCTTCAGGGAACTCATACTCATCTTTGTTGTCAACGAATATTGAGTAATATTCATCAATCTCTCTCAAAAAGAAGTTTCAGCCAACGTCAATGATTTGCTTTTATAGAAGTGCGGATGACTTTCTTCTCTTCTGCTTAACAACTTCACAACTGTATCAAACAACAACAAAAAACAGATTAGAACAAGTCTTGTTGTCAAATAACTCATATAAATAAGTTCATACCCGGTCACACATCATCTTGTAAATCAATTTAAACACATTGTAAATCTTTGAAAACGCTTAAAAGACATATTTTAATTCCTTTTAAAACCTTTTAAACCTCTTGTAAACACTTTTAAAAACTCTTTAAAACCTTTTTAAAACCTTTTTAAAACCCCATGAAACGTTAACAACACATTTGTAAAACCTTAAGCTTTGTAATCATACCATTGTTGTTAACGACTTCCTGGCGTCTCTAGTGTTGTGAACCACTTGGCATCAACTTTTTACCCAGAATTGTTAGTTGCCTACATCCAAAAATAAACAGAATAATCATGAATACTTACAAAACCATGAATACATCTGTTAAAAGACTAATTGAACTTTTACTTTTGTTGCTAGAAACTAAAACTTACTTTGCTTTCCTTGAATTCTTCCAGTCACTAAATACATCCAACCGGGTCTTATCAACTTTGGAAAAAGGATAAAGTATTGGGTCTTTCTTCTTCTCGGCCGTGTAAGGCGGCTGAGTGTGAATAGAAGGAATTGTATTTCGTTCACTTTTTCTTTGCACACCACCAACATCATCAGATTTAATCTTCTTTTTCTGTGGCTTTACAAAACAAAAAAATTTCGCACTTTATATCGATACACTGGAGAACATTTTAAATATCTCATAGAAATAAATAATTAAGTTAGATACATACCCCTTCTCTAGCTTGAATATCAGCATCTGGGTTGTCACTTGGTTTACGCTTCTTCCTCTGTAGTGCCTCAAGAAAATCACAATTTTTTGTAAAACATTTAATAAAATGTAAAACATTATACAACTAGTTACTAACCTCTTTTCTGTTCATATCATCATCATCACCATCATTGCTTTGCTTACACTTTCTCTGCAGTTCATCATTTCTTGGTTTACTTGATGAAATCTTTTAAAATACTCATAACAACTATATTAAAAATTAATGATTTACCTGTTTTCTCTCTCTCAAAACTCTCTTCTTACTTCTTGCTCCCTTCTCTTTATCAATGCTTTTATCTTTTCCACTATCCTCATCTTCTTCAGAAAGAAGATCAAATTTTGGTGTAGAAGGGCGTGGAGAAGGAGATTTATCCTTCAAAGATGATAACAATTGTGGTTTACAACAGGCTTTTAAAAGGATATTTGAGAACTTATAAAAATATTAGATATATGTACCTTTGGTGTTTCTTCAAAGTAATTACCATCATCACCACCAGTTTTTTGAGTGTTTTCATCATCTGCAGCGTAGCTCCCATCTTGTGTGTTTGATGGACGGACAGAATCTGCAGACTGGCTTTCTACGAAATCTTCTCTAGCAATATCTCCATCAACATTTTGTTTGCCAGCCTGCAACAAAAAAAAAAGAACATATAACAACATCATTTTTAAGGTTTTACATTCTGTTTCAAAAGGGTTTTAAAAGGTTTAAGTCACTATGGTTTCCCTTTAATCAGTGTTATGCTGTAAATCCGTTAAAAACACTTTTTAAACAGAAAAACTTTTAAAATAGATACTGACCTCTTCATTTATAACCTCTTCATTTCTATTCTGTCCATCTTCATCTTCGTGAGACTGCAAAGGGAAAAGAAAAAAAAAGGACCTCAGTTTAAAGAGTTTAGTGTCGAATATATGCGAAAAGGTGCGATATTGTAATCTTACTCCTTTATCCTTATCTTTCCTGATGTGGTTTTGACAGCTTCTTCAATGGCTTCTAGTCTTTTGTTGAAGTCATCTAACATAAAGAGGATTATGTCAAGTTTTTCTGAATCTGACAAATTTTTCTCCATTTTCTCTTGTTTCTCAAAGTCTGGCAATTTTTCCCCCATTTTGTCACCCAACTCTCCCAAAGCACAGTAAATATCAACTAATCTTGTAGACCATTCTTCTTTCTTCAACCTATAGCCTTTCATAACCAAGCCAATAACTTCTTCAAAATCATTGTCATCTTTATCAACCAAATGCTTATATTCTTCTGGATCTCCAATTATTGTTTTGACTTCAACCTACAAAAATAATCAAAATCCATCAAAACAAAACTCATCAAATATAGATAACCAATGAATAATCAAAACTACACTTTTAATAGAATTCAAAACTTACACAAGTTGCTGTCTTAATAGTTTCAACAACATCATCAAACCTTGCAAAACGACTTGATTGCCAGTTGAGAATCAGTGGATAGAATGTTCTGGAAAAATTACATCTTCTCGCAAATTTATCACCAAAAATTGGAACAGCACTCAAGGCCCATATATATAATGCCATGGGAAATCCCTTGACACTATACTGACCTTTGAACCAAGTATTTTTATCGAATTTCTGAATGCATGTGGCGAGAATGTTATACGCTTCCTTGCCCCATGGTTGGGCTGTATACATCTCGAAATCCGATGCATGCTTCAGCCTAGACAGAGGTATCTTCTCTGTTGAATTTGGTGTCATCAAAATACCTTCTGTTAATACAACTGCAGCGAGGCATTCCTTTTCCTTGTCATCCAAAGGTTCTTCACCCTCTTCTGGTTCATTAAATAGTCGATATTGAAGTTGAGTTAAAGTGTAATCTCCTCTCACCGCCCAAGAATATGGATCACTAATTGGATCTTTGCCGTTATTCCTTGGTTCTCTATGAATAGGTTCGCATTGAATCCCTATGTTTAATAAAACAATGATGTTAGTTTGTTCAAACTTTGCCTAATATAAACTATTCTAAAACCCTTTTAAATCCCTTTTAAAAGAGTTTTAAAAGGATTTAAAAACTTCTAAAACAGGAAAAACCCTTTTACAATAGTTTTAAAAGGTTTTAAAAGGTTTTAAAAGGGTTTTAAAAGGTTTTAAAAGGTTTTAAAAGGGTTTTAAAAGGTTTTAAAAGGGTTTTAAAAGGTTTTAAAAGGGTTTTAAAAGGTTTTAAAAGGGTTTTAAAAGGTTTTAAAAGGGTTTTAAAAGGTTTTAAAAGGGTTTTAAAAGGTTTTAAAAGGTTTTTAAAACCATTGCAAACACTTTATAATTACCTGTTGTAAGGAAGAACTCTCTCATGGAAAACCGAAGAGGTTGCATGTCGACTGTAAACCATAAGTTTCTCCCTCTTGTCTTCAGCCTTCTCAGCATCAAGTAGTGGAATATTTTCCCAGAAAATACAATGTCTCTGGCTGAAAGATTGATGATGTGCCCAAGGAAGGAAGATTGAAGCTTCGTGAAAGATGCTTCTCCTAATGTATGTTTAACTTTGGCAACTAGGCTTAAGTCCGAATGTTGACATATGTTTGCTCCAACAATTGGTTCTAAACCCATACCATATGTTGGTTCTGGTAGTGCAAGGGGTTCAAAATCACTTGATGCCATCTGTTAACGAAAAACACTTAATTAGACTTTTCAACGGATTTACAAGAGTTTTAAAAGGTTTTTAAAAATCAACATCACACGTTATCGATCTGAAGTCATCTTATCAACACACTTTATCGACATAATTCAACTACGGGGGATCTAAAAATTGATATCAAATGGTTTAACAGGGACTATCAAAAAGTGTTTTACAAGAGATAACAAAAATCCAAATTTACAAGACTTTACTAATTTCAAATCCATATCAAACACAATTATCGATCTGAATGCATCAGATCTGAATCTGGATCGATATCAAAGAAACTGAAGAGGCTTTTAAAAACTGTTTTAAAAGAACATAAATCCAAATTTAAAAGAGTTTACATATTCCAAATCGATATCAAAGAAATCTAAAAGCCCTAAATTTAAAAAAGCGATAGTACAAATTGATAAACCCAGAAAGAAAAAAAGAAAGAATGAACCTGCCTGCGTTAGAACCAGAATCAATGTCGGGAATTACGTATACGAGAGACGAAAGCGCAGAATCGCCGCGAAGAAGGATCGTGAATCGCCGCAGAATCGCCGATGAACGAAGGAGAGAGAATCGTCGGTTGAGGAAGGAGAGAAGCACGGCGAAGTAGAGAAAATTAGGTTTCCTTCATTAAGGGTAAAAAAGTCTTTTTCACCAAAAAAAGGGGTACCCTTAAAAATGGACCCTTCCCAAGGGCATTTTTAAAAAGTGGAAGGGAAAAAGGGGCATTTTTACTTTTCCCCCAAATTTTCAAATAGTAACACATGTGGAGACCTAGTTAAAACTTAAAACATAACTATATGATTCGGTTTGATGGAAAATTTGATTTGTCAAAGTGCATGTTGATCCGATAGGAAGCCACGCTAATTGTAGATTATGATAAAAACATATAATTTTTTTTGCCCAGTTCTACTCTCTCCGTTCTTTTATATATGACATTTTATGCTTATTTTTTTGTTCTCAAATAGATAATTTTCTCATAAATCAAATATAAATAAAATTAATTATGTTTTTGTTGGTTTTAACAATTTTTATTTTGTATATTGTTTTTTCTTGGTTGAATTGCGTGTAAGTAGATATTAAATGGTATTTTAGAATAATAAAAAAATAAATGATTCTTTGATCTATGTGTATAACTCTAAAATTCATATACAGCTAAAAATGGAGATAGTATTTAGTATTTATTATATCTATTATTTAATAAAATACTTAAATTTAAAGACCTAAACAATATATAAGTAAATAAGGCATTGTCGTTGTGGATGCTGCAAAATTTTATAATTTTTATTAGTAGTAGAGATATAGTTGTTTATGTTTATTAATTCAAATAATAAACTGTCCTCTAAATGTACATGTTTACAACCATATGTCATAAAAATTCTGTAGCGTTCTTTGATGGCGATTTACAGATTGGGGACCTTGTCCGTCGAAAGGAGTTTGTTGCTGAACTCTCAGTGTATGGTTTTGTGAGCGGGATCAGCGATAGAGTTGCGAAAATTGCCTAGGAAGATGGAACCACATGGGTGGTATAAATTTGCTTTGTGTCTTTGCTCCTTTGGCTTTTATGTCCTAATGATGTGTGTTTTGCTTGTTATCTATGCAGTATGCTGTTCCTTTTTACTAATGGTAACTTATTTTTTTGTGATAAGGTTGATCATGGGTCAAGGTGTGAAGTCAAAGATCTCCGTACTTCTTTAGGTTTATAAATATAAACGTCTATATTTAAATATTACTGTGGATAAGTTGATATTTGATAATGCCATATGAAGTTAAGGTAAAGAAGGTCTCCGGTTCGACTCTTGGATGCTACAAATTACTTTTAAAATTTAAAATCAAAACGTCGTCGTTTTATTGAAGACGCTGCCACCTCATTCAATACGTGGCATATGAGTCAAGTCTTCATCGTGCTTGACAGAGACCTTTATATATTACTGGATCCTTCATATATTCCCAATAATTAAATACAGAGTCTCGATTCTTAACATCTAATAAGGTCATTGTGCCTACAAATTTTTGTACAACATGTAAATGTTAATTAACACAAAAACTAATACAAGATTCTTTCACATACTTCAATTTTAATTTCTTTCTTTCTAGAAAATTTTAAAAATCTAGAAACAAAACATTAAATTCAAACTTCTATATCTTCTTGATTGAAAAGAAAAACTGAATCAGTGTTAACTCTTGCAAAAATCTTAATCTAATCTCCTTTTCATTTTAGCTTATCGATACTTCTTCAACCATCCCTAGATTATCTGCTCAGACACTCGTGGAAATGAGAAAAGAGCTGAATGTGAAAACTGTGTCGACATTGCCCGTTAACAAAGGATCGCAAAAGAAGACTGACATTTTCTTCTCAGCTTTTATCAGGATCAAACTGTGTGTATATGTCTAATATTTTGTTCTGTTTTTACTCTGTTTTAGAATTATTGTTGCTCTCTTAGCTCTGTTTTAGCAATAAGAGAAAATCTCTTTTCTATATAAATTGCCAAAACATGTGTTCTTCTTTTTACATTTGTTGGATATCCAACATATACCTACTTTAGCCACAACCTGTGTTTTCACCAGTAATTCCCACACGAGCAACGACCATTGGAGAAGTGATGAAAAATCTTGGAATCTCCCACAACGATCTCTCTTGTCGTCATTTTCGACGCTTTTTCCAAGAACTCATGACATTTTCTGCAGATTCTCGTGTTATTCCTCACCATAACTGTTCTGCCTGTTTCCGTAGAGATCAAGCCAAAACATGTGGCGAGCCTTATCGAATGTCTTCTTGGTGAATTGCTTCTGCTCTTAACTAGAGTCTCTGGTCTCAACTTCGAGATACATTGAACATAACTGTCTTCTTCTTCTTTTTCTTCTCCAATCATCCTTGTGACAATATCTAAGACTTCATAAATCTTGTTTGTCTCCACGTGGGATCTGTCTCCGTTTGTGAACACATGAGTTTTGCTCTTCGTCTCAACAGTAGTGCGACTTGATGTTCTGGATATGCCTTTGCTCTCCATGAGAAGCTTAATCCTATTTACATCTTCCCATCTTCCAGCTTCTGCATACATGTTCAAAAGCAAGACATAACATCCCGTGTTATCGTGTTCCATCTTAAATATCTGTTCTGCAGCGAATTCAGCTACGTTTATGTCCATGTGGTTTCTGCTTGCATTTAGCAAAGACCCCCAAATGCGAGGTGTTGGCACAAATGACATTTCTTCAATGAATCTCTTGGCTGCGTTGAAGTTTCCTGTACGGCCAATGAGATCCATCATGTACCCATAATGCTCTATTCCAGGATCAATCCTGTATTCTCTTTTCATCATCTCAAAATATTCCCATCCTTCATCAACCATACCAGTAACGCTACATGCTGCTAGTAGTGAAGCAAAAGTGCTCTTGTTTGGATTTACTTTAGAAGCAATCATCTTTGAGAATAAGCAAACCGAAATTCTCCCAAAACCGTGTACTGCATAAGCCATGATGATGCTATTCCATGAAACGACGTCCTTTACCAAGACGTGGTTGAAACATTTTCTTGCATCCTCAAGGTCACCACACATGGCATACATGTGAACCAGCGAATTCAAGATGATGGTGTTTGACTCGTATCTTGACTTAACAATATAAGCATGAATTTGTCTACCTTCACTCAAAGATAAACATTCTGCATAAGCTGGTAGAATAGTAGCAATTGTTGTGGAATCAGGTACAAGGGATGAATCCCAGAGCTCTTGAAATAGCTCCAAGGCTGAATAGTTCTTCCTGTTCTGCACATAAGCAGCAATAATCGAGTTCCACGAGACCAAATTCTTTTCAGCCATTCGATCAAATATAACCTCAGCTGATTTTACCTGCCCACATTCTCCATACATATCAATCAGAGCAGTTTCCAATACTAAATGAGGAAGAAAGCCTCTCCTTATTGCATACCCGTGAATCGTTCGACCCTCCAAGATCCCACAAGCAGGAAGCAGATTTATCAATGTAATAACATCTGCCTGCAACCCATTTTGCTCTGACATCTTCTGAAAGCAGAGAAAAGCATCAATGACACGTCCATCTCTAGCATAACACCCTACCATAACATTCCAAGCTACAATGTTCATCTGACTCATACCGTTAAATATCCTCTCTGCATAACTCACTTCACCAAATTTACTGTACATGTCAAGAACTGATGTCAATACCATAACATCACCCGTTTCAATCCCACTTCGAATAGCATGGCAATGTATCTCCTTCCCCATTTTTGGACTATACAAATGAGAACAACAAGCACCTAAAGCACTCATAATACTGAACCTATCCGGTTTAAATCCACATATCAGCATCTCTTTAAACAACATCAACGAGCGAACTCCATCTTCAAGCGCAAGATATCCAGAAATCATAGAGTTCCATGAAATAATGTCTCTCTCAGGCATTTCGTCGAACACTTTCTCTGCATCCCAAGCACACCCAAGCTTCATGTACATAGATATAAGAGAATTACAAACGTAAACATCTGAAACAAACCCAAGCTTGATCACCACCGCGTGAATCTTCTTCCCATCTTCTAACGACGAAACCCCAGTCACAGACTTAATCACGAAAGGAAAAGTAAAAGAATCAGCTTTGATTCCTGCAAACACCATTCTGCAATAGAATTGAACCGCTTCAATGTAAAACCCAAAGCTAGTGTAACCTCTAATCATCACATTCCAAACAAAAGCATCAGCTTTGTTCATTTTATCGAACAGTTGGAGTGCATCATCCATGAGACCTGAATCAGCTAAACCACGTAAAGCGCGAGTGACCGCAGGATCATTAAGCTGCTGGAATCGTTTCCGAAGACCAATCCGGGTTGGTTTCGAGAGTCTATAGTCGAATTCGAGATTTCGATTCCCGTTTTGCTTCGCCGTTGTCTGGTGATTCTCAGAAGAAACACACTTGCACGCTTCGTAAGTGTAGATACGGTAGCATCTAGAAAGAAGAGTCGTCGCAGCCATCAAATTCCTGAAGAAATTGAAGATTCAAGCAAATTTGTCTCTCGTCAGCGACGTCGTCGTCGTCTTTTGCATCTTCGTTTTCTCGCGGGAAAATGTTCGGTGTTCGTAAAAAAAACAATTAACAATGACGTCATTAATCCTATTTTTTAGAGTTCTTAATAAAATTAGGAATTATAAGAAATTAAACCATTTTTAATGACGTTGCAAACTTTATTTAACAATGAAGAACCAAAAAAAAAAAAAGAGTGCATTTGTTTGGTTTCTAAAGGGACTGAAACATATATTTATTTACAAATTCATTTCCAAAGTAGTTTTTAAGAGAAGAAGTCCTCATGGCTATTACCATCGTCATCATCATCATCATCATCAGTTGCATTCTCATCGCTGCTCTCAACATTGAAGGTGCGGATAAGATTAAGAAGTGCTCTTCCACGGGATGGTTCTCCTTCTCTCTCTGGACTACTACTACTTCTTCGGCCTTGCATCGCGAAGAGTTGAGACAACAGTTCCTGACGTGTAGATACACGGTACATCCATCCCCTAGGCGTTCGCTTGCGCTGGAACACACAAATTTCAAACATCATCACTATCATCACCTTGATGACTGCCACTAACACTATCAACAACATTTGTCTCACTACCACCATTGTTATCAGTTTCAATTAAACATTCATCATCACTATCCATATCATCATCATCACTATCCATGTCATCATCAGAATCATTATCATCAAGTCCACTACTATAATCTGAATCATCATCATCATCATCATCCTCAGCATCAACAATAAATTCATCTTCTTCCTCGTTCCCATCAATAACAATATCCATTCCATAACCAAATAAATTGTCTTCATATTCAGGGGAGCTAAGAAAGGATATTAACCGACGAATGCGATAGCGAAAGCGACTCGGTAACTGGATATTTTTCAAACATAAGCTCATCAGATAAATATATAACGATCCACCACCTCTACATGCATTAAAAACACAATTCAGCTAGCCTATATATAGTGGAATACATGTCTAAATTTACGCTGGTTATATCAGGTCAGAGCAATAGAATACAAACTTTCATGAACAAGGAGCAATGAAGTTTCCTAGATATAGTTTTGGTTACTTATAATGCAAGTGTTTAAACGAAGTCCTATCTCTCTCCAATCACAAAGTATTGCACATTATCTGTTTCACTAATAAGAGAAGGTTCTCTAGAACGAAGGGGAATAAAGTAAACAATCATAATGTGAATTAATGCAACAATAAAGCATACCAGTTCGATGTTTTCAGGTAATATAGCTCTTTCAGCTGCCTTTGACGTCCACACCTTGATGTCACTCTCAATTCCACTACTAGCAAGCACAGGAATATGCGGATGAGGCTCAATACAGTTAACTACATCCCTATCTCCTTCCATAACACGGATTAGCTCCCCAGTTTTTTTCCTCCAAGTAAATATCCGTCCACAGTCTGACCCACTAACCACATATTCAGACCGAGGTCCAAAAAAAGTCACACCCTTAACCGTCTCAGAGTTCTTGTGCCCCTTATAAACCATAGGAACTGAGAGTTCGTTCTCATCTTTTAGGGAAGAAGCTGATTCTGATTTTGATACACTACTCTTCTTGGAGGAGGCTGGGATAGGGTTAGACCCTAATCCCATATCGGGTGTGAAAAGATATATGAACTCATCATTGTATGAAACAAGAAGCTCGCTTTGCTCTGAGAAAGCCAAACCCGTTATTCCAACATCTTCATTGCCAACAAGATGTGGAGGGCAAAAGTGATCTGCAGCACGGGTTAAACCGTTTAAACCGCCACCCTGAATTCTACGGATATCATAAAGACGAGCGTACTCGTTCATTCCCCCAACAACAAGGAAGTTAGAATTTCTCGGGTTAATCGCAATAGCATTTAGATGGATGGCTTCCATGTTCCTCCTCTTAGGACCAACTGAATGGCAAGTGAAAAGTTCTGTAGGTGCTTCAGTCCTCAGATCAAACTGAAATGGGGAAAGAAACCAATTTGTTTAAATCGAATTATAAAGTAAAAATCCAAAAAAAGAGTGATGCAGCGACTAACTAGTACTCACACGTTGTACTAATCCATCTTCACCACATGTGTAGAATACATGAGGGTTTCCTGGCTCAATACATAGCTTATGAGCTCTTCCTTGATGCAATCCTAAGAGAGACGTCTTCACTTTCCCACCTTCAAGAATGTTAGCACGCCGAACCTATGAACTTAGAAACAAGTTAAGAAACAAGAAGCTACTAAACCATGTGATACAATAACATAAAAAAACACATATGTAATCAGAAAAATTACCATTCCATCAGCAGCACAAGTAACAATAGTTCGATCATCAGAGAAAGGCATAAACTTTGCTTGAAATACGTTATTAGCATGTCCTGAATGAAAGGAAAGCTTAACGTTCCCAAGTTGCCAATCCCAAAGAACGACACGCCAATCATCAGAACCCGAAATCAGAACATCTCCTTCAGCATTGAAGCTAACGGTGTTCACACACCCTTTGTGCTTCTCTAGCTTCTTGTATATCTCTAGACGCAAAACCAAATTCTACATTTACAGAGAACCACAATAAGAATATAATGATTCAACAAGACTAAAATCCACAAATTTCAAAACTTTCGAACTGAAGAGAGAATTCAGAAGTGTAGGGACTATTAGATAAACGAGGGAAACAAACCTCAGAGGCGGAGAAGCGATTGGAAAAATTACGGGAGGAGATACCACCAACCTCTCGTCGCCAGAAATCAACAACAGGGTGATGTAATCCGTTAAAGTTTGATCGGACCCTCTTCGCAGTCTCACTCATCTTCCTTGAAAAAAAAAAGAATCAACGGAGATGTGTCAAGAGATAAGGTCTCGCCGTGAAATTTCCTACTTCGGGGAGAGAGAGGGAAGGAGATGAAGCGGTAGTGTAAAGTGTAAAGCCCGTCGCCGGAAGAGAGAGGACCCGATCATACCTTGACGCGTGTAATCACCCCTCTCATTAATATGTCCTAATGGGCTTTTTTGGGCTTGGTCATTGTTTTCGAGTTTTACAAATAAAACGACACCGTGATACTACTGAATCAAAGCCTTATTTATTCTCTCGCACAACACAATTATTCACGCGTAGTCGCGTACGTAGTTGTTTTATTTCTGACGAACCACTAATTAAACCAACAATCACAAATTTATTGACGTTTTTTTCTTTCTATTCAAAGGCAATTTTGGTTTAGCTTTTTCCTTGGCTAGGGTTCAACCTTTTGGTATCATCCTTTTAAGACTGATAAGCGATGATAAGACACTGAACATCATCAAAATGTCCCTAACCTCATTACCACATGAGTCATATATCGAGCAAAGCTAGCTTTAGTAGGAACAAACTAAAGTCCCACTCTTTCAAAGTCCTTTCTTTGCATGTGCTTGTGTGAACCCATCCTCCATCACCATGTCAAGTTGCAATTTCACGTCTCATCTCTTTCTTCCATTATCATCGTATTTTTCTTCTCTCCGACCAAGCACTCCACTATATCAACAACACTTAGCCGACGTAATTGGTGGGACAGCTTCTTTTCATTTCTTCAATATCTTTTATGCAATCTTTGTCTCCCCAATCATGTTACACCAACCAATGCGCTCATTCAATTTAATCACATTTTACGTATTAGACCACGTACGTACGTGTAACGTCTTTCCCCACATATTTTTTCTATAAAATTTTCAATTTTTTAAGGAAAAGTGAAAAACCTTGAAAATGACGATCTGCGCAGTATCCCCCACTTTTTTTTAGTAGTGGATCAGGAGTATCTGGGGAAATTAGTATTGGTTGCTTTATTTATGTGATATCTCATAGTGGTTTTTAACTATTTTACCAATTGATTCTAGAGACCCCATGATTCTATACTTTATATGATTGTGTCATGTCTAAATTAGTCATGCTTTTTTTTTTGGATAAATTTGAATCCACAATCTAAATTACTGAATAAATTTGTTTTGTTCTAGTCTACCCTTATGATCCAACATTCCGTCTTGTTGTATATGACATGAAACTTTAAGTTAACAATAATGATTTGAGTAAAAATTAACTTAATGAGATTAGACTTTAAACCAGCTGCAGCACCTCTTAATAGTTGATACTTGATAGTTGATACCAATATTGCCTGGAAGGCATTCTCAAGCTTTGTCAACAACGTACACATATCAGCGTCGCTGTCAAATGTCTCGGAAACTTAGGGGCATGTCTCACGCGCGCTCAAACTAATCCTAATTCAGAATGACTTCTACTATACAGACATTTACATGATTACATAATTAACGTTAATGGAATTTAATGGATCGTTGATTTATTTTATGTTTTGTTTTAGTGAATCAACAATAGGGAGAGGAAAATACGAATATATATTGCGAAATAAGTAAAAGTTATTTGGTTTAAGGTTATATGGTTGAGACTTGAGAGACTGAATCTAGTTGAAACCAAACCAAAAGATTTGGGTTGGAGTCGGACCGCTTCTTTGTGTCCCCGATCTTGTAACGCCCACCGACATCGTAACCACGTAAATATTTGGGTCTTTGTTTTTGGACCGCTTCTTTATATGATTTGTAGCCTTATATTATTTTGATTGTTAGATATTTTTATTTTTTATGATTATACTTTTCCATTCAATTAATATAATTGTCAGATTTCACATTGTATAAGAGATCATATATCATATACTCATAGATATACAGCCTATGGCTATAGCAATAAATAAAAGCAAATTATAGGTGCAAATTCGTACACTCAACGAGATTGATTAAAAAAACGTGTGGAATGGAAGGTACAAATAACAAAACAACACGGCTGGTAGTGAAACAAGCCATAATTATTCTTACACAAGACGATTATTCACACGTCGTAAAACATTAGCCAATAATCAGAAATTTATTGAGTTTTTTCTTTTCGAAAGGAAAGATTTGAGATGCAATCTTTCATATCATCAACATTAAGACCGATACGCGATGATGAGACACTGAACATCATCAATGTCCCTAACCTCATATCGAGCAAAGCCAGCTTCTGTAAGAACAAAGTCCCACTCTTTCAAAGTCCTTTCTTTGCCTGTGCTTGTGTGAGCCATCATCACCATATCAAGCATCAATCTCACGTGCTCTAACTTCTCATCTCTTTCGTCCACTATCATTGTCTTTTTATTCTCTCCGATCACAGATTCCACTATCAACACTTTCCCGACAATTGGTGGGACAGCTTCTTTGCAATTCTTCAATATCTTGATGCAATCTTTGTCTCCCCAATCGTGTAACACCCACTGCCATCATTTATCACATTTTACGTATATATATATATATATATATATATGATTCAATTTTGGTTGAAGAGTATTTTTGTGTTTTCTCTCCAACCACACATAAATTTTTTAAAAATCACTCATTAATTCAATTGGTAGCCAATCAGAAAGGTAAATGTCTACTAATTAGTGTATACTTTAGGAAAATCTGTAAACTTGAAATGAGTTTTGACAAAAAGCGCAAAACAAATCGTTAAAGTAAGATTCTACTCATCTCGCCTTGTTTTAAAATCTTACTATTATATAAAAGATGTGTCTTCTTATGTATTGGTTAATTAGTTAATACCACTATCTGAGAAAAATAGTAGTGGTTGCTTTAATCATTTGATACTAGTTGATAATTGATAGTAGTTGATAGTGTTTGTTAATTACTTGCTATTAATTGATTCGCTACTTTAATTTGGTGTCAGATCATATTCATGTCTGAATTATTTATGATATAATGGAAGATAGTTGAATAATAGAAAAGTATAACCCACTTCTAAGTTAACAAAAAATAGAATGTAAAAAAAAACACTATACAAAATAGAAAACAAATCATAATATATAGCTTAATTAGTACGAGGCTTATATATTTTGAAGCTAAAAGAATGATAATATCTCTAACATTAAACTATAATTTTTTGTTTTGATAATTTTAACATCTATTCATTT
Organism: Camelina hispida; assembly: GCA_023657505.1. Lineage (NCBI taxonomy): Eukaryota > Viridiplantae > Streptophyta > Magnoliopsida > Brassicales > Brassicaceae > Camelina > Camelina hispida. The sequence goes on along the minus strand of CP094635.1, from coordinate 2,742,049 downwards.
TAATTGTGTATGTGAAATTTGATTTTGATGGACAGTAAATGAAAGTTGTAATAGTTAATTAGAAGAAGATAAAAGTATGGAAATAATGAAATGAACCTTGATGAAAACAGCGTCGCATGCAGGAATAGAATCAAACATATCGCCCTCAATATTAGTAACCCCATCCAAAAACTGAGCAACTTCAATAACATGAGGAAGATCAAAATTATATCCTTTGATCCAAGGAAACTCCTTCACAAGAATTCCCAACGTTTCTCCGGTACCGCCTCCTACGTCAACCACTGTATCCACGCCGTCTAGCAAACCGTGACAAGCTCCGGCTACACGTGGCACCACTCGCCTTGTATCACAAGCCATGGCCTCATTGATCAAGTCGCTGAGGCCAGGATTATCCTGCGCGAACGACCACACGTCTTTACCGTGCACTGCATCAAACGGTGGTGGAGTTGAACCGTTGACCGGAGAAGACACGACTGAGCTCAGTCTCAACCATGGGGCGAGCATCTCGGGTCTTGTTTCGAAGAGAACAAAAGGAGCCAGCGACTTGCCGTCACGCTTTGTGATCATCATACGGCGAGAGAGTGGCGTGTTAGTGTAGCCTGTGGCTAAACCATCTTTTATGGGGACTTCTTTGAAGAGTCCTTGGTGCACAAGAAACCTCATTATACGGCGGAGATGTGAGGGAGAGGCGGAGACGGCGGAAGAGAGTTCAGCTAGTGTCACGGGATGTGACGAAGGATGGTTTTCAATGGCTTCTGGTATTTTAAGATCAATGGCACACTTTGCAGCTGCGATATCTGCAAACCCAAAGACATACCTCCATATGTCTAGAGAAGCTTTCGCTTCTTCATCTACTAATTTTTTTTTAATATCTTCCATTTTGTTTCTATCAAGATTTTGTTTAGTAGAGATATAAAGATAGGTGATATGGAGTTGAGAAATTAGGGTTCTCTTTTATAGCGATCAGAAGTGGGGATACACAATGGTGAAAATTGTGGTTAGATTACTAGTAAAAGAATTAAGTACCATTAGTTAATTTCATGAGCCCTAATTTAGTCTTAAAATCTTGCAGTCTTAATGCATAGCAAAATTTTCAAGCTCTGTGTCAAATCGGACATGTGTCCTGTGCGCTAGGCGACATAGACGCAATTTGTCAAATCTTATGCCAATTTGTGGCTGTGTTAAAGTCTGAGAGATTTTTTTTTTTTTTAAACAAACTTTGAGAGATTCTTTCAATTCTCCATTGCTTATGGGCTCTTGTTATTTATTCTTATTTTTTTGGCAAAATATAGGTACCGCTTCTTATAAGCCTATACATTTTATTTCCTAAATGATATTTATACTTTATCAAGAAAAGAAAAAAAAAACTAATGTAGAATGAATTCTATAATATATATACATGGATGAAATTTCTAATGAAAATTTCGATAAATTGTGACTGTAATCAGTTATATTAGCCTTGCTTACATTATATATCTTTTTTTGTCAAACTTACATTATATATCTATGATTTTAGAAATGTTATATATCTCTATATCTAAATCTATATAATAATAGCAATCTGAAAAATGCGAAGAACAGTCGCATCTTTTCATCGTGACTTTCCATTAAAAGAAATTCAGTTGCATCTTTTCATCGTGATTTTTCATTAAAAAAATATTATTTAATTATTCTTTTGACAAAAAAGTTATATGGCTGCGTTTCTTTAGAAAATTGCATCTGTTGGATGTAGAGTTGTGTCTCTTAGAAACAGTTGTGACTTTTGTATATAATATTAGCAATATGAATAAATACGAAGACTTTTGTATATAATATTAGCAATATGAATAAATGCGAAGAACAATTGTGTCTTTTCATCGTGATCCTTTATTAAAAAAATCGTGACTTTTCATTAAAAAAATTCAGTTGCATATTTTCATCGTGACTTTTGATTAAAAAAAATATATTATTTAATTATTCTTTTGACAAAAAAATATATGGTTGCGTCTCTTTAGAGAGTTGCATATGTTGAATGTAGAGTTGTGTCTTTTACAAACAGTTGAGATTTTTGTATATAATATTAGCAATATGAATAAATACAAAGAACAATTGCATCTTTTCATAGTGATTTTTTACTCAAAAAATTGTGACTTTTTATTAAAAAATTTCAGTTGCATCTTTTCATTAAGACTTTTCATTAAAATAATATTATTTAATTATTCTTTTGACAAAAAAATTATATGGTTGCGTCTCTTTAAAAAGTTGCATCTATTGAATATAGAATTGTGTCTTTTACAAACAGTTGTGTTTTTTACGAACAATTGTATCTATTCAAATGTTCACATCTTTAACAATTACGTCTATTCAAATATTCATATCTTTAGTAATCTATATAATTTGTTCTTCTTTTGTAACAATTTCCAACTTTCCTTTTAGTTCAAATGTACACGTCTTTAGGATTATATATATTTGTTCTTCTTTTGGGAAATTTTTAATTTTCTTTTTTAACATATGATAATAGCAAGGTGAATAAATGCGAAAAACAATTGTGTCTTTTCATTATGACTTTCATAAAAATATTTTTTTATATATTCTTTGACAAAAAAATTATATTGTTGCGTCTTTTTGAAAAATTGTAAATGTATGTTAACTGTAAAGTTGTGTCTTTTACGAACAGTTGTAATTTTTCTGAACAGTTGTGTCTATTCAAATGTTCACATCTTTAACTAAGTATAATTCTTCATAAATTATCTTTATTTATTAAAACATATTAAAAGAAATTATCCTAACTGTTTAATTGAAGCATTGAAATATTTGGTAAATTTAATATTTAAGATCACATCACTCGGAGAAACTCTGCATTCATTTACTAATCATGTAAGTGCAGTCCTATTTATGTGTAAGTTAGTGAGAAAACATTGTTTTCATTTTTATATTAATATTTCAATTGTTCCAAATTTTTAATAATCAACCATTTGGAAGTAGTTTTTAAAATTACTAAATATATATTATTATAAAAATGAATTTTTTGTAAGGCTTATTGATTTAACTAAAGGTTTATGGATTTTTCTTAAAAATAAAGTTTTAAAATTTTAATGAAGTAATTTTAGATTATAAATCTGTTTGTATTTTTTCACTCATAATTGTTTTTACGTTTCCAAAAAACTAGATAAATAACCAACATCTTGTACGGAGAAAAATAAGTAGTAAGTACATTTAATATTGGATTATCAATCTATATAATCTATTAGAATTGTTAAAATATTTAATGATTTTAGACTTTTTTATGTATCATATGTTAATATATCATAGACTTTAGACTTTGTTAAAACGATAGTTGTTTGTATTATATATTCATCTACAATTTCACCTCTATGTATATAAATATATTCACTGAAGTAAAGAAAAACAACCAAACAGATGATGAAAACAAATAAAGAAAGAACAAAGAAATAAAATTAGAGAAAAAATAAAAATGGAGACTGAAGTAAAGAGAAACAAGCAAACAGATGATGAAAACAAATAAAGAAAAAAGAAAGAAATAAAATTAGAGAAAGCAGAAAAATGGAAACTGAAGTAAAGAGAAACAAGCAAACAAATGATGAAAACAAATAATGAAAGAAGAAAGAAATAAATTTAGAGAAAAAAAAAATGGGGACTGAAGTAAAGAGAAACAAGCAAAGAGATGATGAAAAAAAATAAAGAAAGAAGAAAGAAATAAAATTAGAGAAAAAAGAAAAATGGTGACTGAAGTAAAGAGAAACAAACAAACAGATGATGAAAACAAATAAAGAAAGAAGAAAAAAATAAAATTAGAGAAAGCAGAAAAATGGAGACTGAAGTAAAGAGAAACAAGCAAAAAGATGATAAAAACAAATAAAGAAAGAAGAAAGAAATAAAATTAGAGCAAAAAAAAATGGAGACTGAAGTAAAGAGAAACAAGCAAGCAGATGATGAAAACAAATAAAGAAATAAGAAAGAAATAAAGTTAGAGAAAGCAGAAAAATGGAGACTGAAGTAAAGAGAAACAAACAAAGAGATGATGAAAACAAATAAAGAAAGAAGAAAGAAAGAAAATTAAAGAAAAAAGAAAAATGGAGACTGAAGTAAAGAGAAACAACCAAACAGAAGATGGAAATAATAAAGAAAGAAGAAAGAAATAAAATTAGAGAAAACAGAAAAATGGAGACTGAAGTAAAGAGAAACAAACAAACAAATGATGAAAACAAATAAAGAAAGAAGAAAGAAATAAAATTAGAGAAAAAGAAAAATGGAGACTGAAGTAAAGAGAAACAAGCAAACAGATGATGAAAACAAATAAAGAAAGAAGAAAGAAATAAAATTAGAGAAAAAAAAATGAGACTGAAGTAAAGAGAAACAAGCAAACAGATGATGAAAACAAATAAAGAAAGAAGAAAGAAATAAAACTAGAGAAAACAGAAAAAATGGAGACTGAAGTAAAGAGAAACAAACAAACAGATGATGAAAACCAATAAAGAAAGAAGAAAGAAATAAAATTAGAGAAAATAAAAAAATGGAGATTGAAGTAAAGAGAAACAAGCAAAGAGATGATGAAAACAAATAAAGAAAGAAGAAAAAAATAAAATTAGAGAAAGTAGAAAAATGGAGACTGAAGTAAAGAGGAACAAGCAAAAAGATGATGAAAACAAATAAAAAAGAAGAAATAAATAAAATTAGAGAAAAAAAAGAAAAATGGAGACTGAAGTAAAGAGAAACAATCAAATAGAAGTTGAAAATAAATAAAGAAAGAAGAAAAAAATAAAATTATAGAAAGCAGTAAAATGGAGACTGAAGTAAAGAGAAACAAGCAAAGAGATGATGAAAACAAATAAAGAAAGAAGAAAGAAATAAAATTAGAGAAAAAAAATGGAGACTGAAGTAAAGAGAAACAAGCAAACAGATGATGAAAACAAATAAAGAAAGAAGAAAAAAAATAAAATTATAGAAAGGAGAAAAATGGAGACTGAAATAAAGAGAAACAAGCAAAGAGATGATGAAAACAAATAAAGAAAGAAGAAAGAAATAAAATTAGAGAAAAAAGAAAAAGAAAAATGGAGACCGAAGTAAAGAGAAACAATAAAAGATGATGAAAACAAATAAAGAAAGAAGAAAGAAATAAAATAGAGAAAAAAGAAAAATGGAGACTGAAGTAAAGAGAAACAAGCAAACAGATGATGAAAACAAATAAAGAAAGAAGAAAGAAATAAAATTAGAGAAAACAGAAAAATGGAGACTGAAGTAAAGAGAAACAAGCAAACAGATGATAAAACAAATAAAGAAAGAAGAAAGAAATAAAATTAGAGAAAAAAAGAAAAATGGAGACTGAAGTAAAGAGAAACAAGCAAACAGATGATGAAAACAAATAAAGAAAGAAGAAAGAAATAAAATTAGAGAAGAAAAAATGGAGACTGAAGTAAAGAGAAACAAGCAAACAGATGATGAAAACAAATAAAGAAAGAAAAAAAATAAAATTAGAGAAAATAAAAATGGAGACTGAAGTAAAGAGAAACAAGCAAAGAGATGATGAAAACAAATAAAGAAAGAAGAAAAAATAAAATTAGAGAAAAAGAAAAATGGAGAAGTAAAGAGGAACAAGCAAAAAGATGATGAAAACAAATAAAAAAGAAGAAATAAATAAAATTAGAGAAAAAAAAAGAAAAATGGAGACTGAAGTAAAGAGAAACAAGCAAACAGATGATGAAAACAAATAAAGAAAGAAGAAAAAAAATAAAATTATAGAAAGGAGAAAAATGGAGACTGAAATAAAGAGAAACAAGCAAAGAGATGATGAAAACAAATAAAGAAAGAAGAAAGAAATAAAATTAGAGAAAAAAAATGGAGACTGAAGTAAAGAGAAACAAGCAAACAGATGATGAAAACAAATAAAGAAAGAAGAAAAAAATAAAATTATAGAAAGGAAAAATGGAGACTGAAATAAAGAGAAACAAGCAAAGAGATGATGAAAACAAATAAAGAAAGAAGAAAGAAATAAAATTAGAGAAAAAAGAAAAAGAAAAATGGAGACCGAAGTAAAGAGAAACAATAAAGTAGAAGATGAAAATAAATAAAGAAAGAAGAAAGAAATAAAATAAAAGAAAAAAGAAAAATGGAGACTGAAGTAAAGAGAAACAAGCAAACAGATGATGAAAACAAATAAAGAAAAAAGAAATAAATAAAATTAGAGAAAGCAGAAAAATGGAGACTGAAGTAAAGAGAAACAAGCAAAGAGATGATAAAACAAATAAAGAAAGAAGAAAGAAATAAAATTAGAGAAAAAAAGAAAAATGGAGACTGAAGTAAAGAGAAACAAGCAAACAGATGATGAAAACAAATAAAGAAAGAAGAAAAAAAATAAAATTATGAAAGGAGAAAAATGGAGACTGAAATAAAGAGAAACAAGCAAAGAGACGATGAAAACAAATAAAGAAAGAAGAAAGAAATAAAATTAGAGAAAAAAGAAAAAAAAATGGAGACTGAAGTAAAGAGAAACAATCAAAAGAAGATGAAAATAAATAAAGAGAAGAAAGAAATAAAATAAAAAAAAAGAAAAATGGAGACTGAAGTAAAGAGAAACAAGCAAACAGATGATGAAAACAAATAAAGAAAAAAGAAAGAAATAAAATTAGAGAAAAAAGAAAAATGGAGACTGAAGTAAAGAGAAACAAGCAAACAGATGATGAAAACAAATAAAGAAAGAAGAAAGAAATAAAATTATAGAAACCAGAAAAATGGAGACTGAAGTAAAGAGAAACAAGCAAAAGATGATGAAAACAAATAAAGAAAAAAGAAAGAAATAAAATTAGAGAAAAAAAAAAAATGGAGACTGAAGTAAAGAGAAACAAGCAAACAGATGATGAAAACAAATAAAGAAAGAAGAAAGAAATAAAATTAGAGGAAAAAGAAAAATGGAGACTGAAGTAAAGAGAAACAATCAAATAGATGATGAAAACAAATAAAGAAAGAAGAAAAAAATAAAATTAGAGAAAAAAATGAAAAATGAAGACTGAAGTAAAGAGAAACAATCAAATAGAAGATGAAAATAAATAAAGAAAGAAGAAAGAAATAAGAAAAAAGAAAAATGGAGACTGAAGTAAAGAGAAACAAGCAAAGAGATGATGAAAACAAATAAAGAAAAAGAAAGAAATAAAATTATAGAAAGCAGAAAAATGGAGACTGAAGTAAAGAGAAACAAGCAAACAGATGATGAAAACAAATAAAGAAATAAAATTAGAGAAAACAGAAAAATGGAGACTGAAGTAAAGAGAAACAAGCAAACAGATGATGAAAACAAATAAAGAAAGAAGAAAGAAATAAAATTATACAAAGCAGAAAAATGGAGACTGAAGTAAAGAGACACAAGAAAATAGATGACAAAAACAAATAAAGAAAGAAGAAAGAAATAAAATTAGAGAAAAAAAGAAAAATGGAGACTTAAGTAAAGAGAAACAAGCAAACAGATGATGAAAACAAATAAAAAAAGAAGAAAGAAATAAAATTATAGAAAGCAGAAAAATGGAGACTGAAGTAAAGAGAAACAAGCAAACAGATGATGAAAACAAATAAAGAAAGAAAAAAGAAATAAAATTAGAGAAAAAAAGGAAAATGGAGACTGAAGTAAAGAGAAACAAGCAAACAGATGATGAAAACAAATAATGAAAGAAGAAAGAAATTAAATTAGAGAAAAATGGAGACTGAAGTAAAGAGAAACAAGCAAACAGATGATGAAAACAAATAATGAAAGAAGAAAGAAATTAAATTAGAGAAAAATGGAGACTGAAGTAAAGAGAAACAAGCAAACAGATGATGAAAACAAATAATGAAAGAAGAAAGAAATAAAATTATACAAAGCAGAAAAATGGAGACTGAAGTAAAGAGACACAAGAAAAGAGATGATGAAATCAAGTAAAGAAAGAAGAAAGAAATAAAATTAGAGAAAAAAAGAAAAATGGAGACTTAAGTAAAGAGAAACAAGCAAACAGATGATGAAAACAAATAAAGAAAGAAGAAAGAAATAAAATTATAGAAAGCAGAAAAATGGAGACTGAAGTAAAGAGAAACAAGCAAACAGATGATGAAAACAAATAAAGAAAGAAAAAATAAATAAAATTAGAGAAAAAAGGAAAATGGAGACTGAAGTAAAGAGAAACAAGCAAACAGATGATGAAAACAAATAAAGAAAGAAGAAAGAAATTAAATTATAGAAAGCAGAAAAATGGAGACTGAAGTAAAGAGAAACAAGCAAACAGATGATGAAAAAAAAATAAAGAAAGAAGAAAGAAATAAAATTAAAGAAAACAGAAAAATGGAGACTGAAGTAAAGACAAATAAGCAAACAGATGATGAAAACAAATAAAGAAAGAAGAGAGAAATAAAATTAGAGAAAAAAGAAAAATGGAGACTGAAGTGAAGTGAAAGAAGTATACAGATGATGAAAACAAATAAAGAAAGAAGAAAAAAAATAAAATTAGAGAAAAAAATAGATATTGAAGTAAAGAGAAACAAGCAAACAGATGATGAAAACAAATAAAGAAAGAAGAAAGAAATAAAATTAGAAAACAGAAAAAGAAAATGGAGTAAAGAGAAACAAGCAAACAGATGATGAAAACAAATAAAGAAAGAAGAAAGAAATAAAATTAGAGAAAATAAAAATGGAGACTGAAGTGAAGAGAAAGAAGTAAACAGATGATGAAAACAAATAAAGAAAGAAGAAAAAAATAAAATTAGAGAAAAAAAAATAGATATTGAAGTGAAGAGAAACAAGCAAACAGATGATAAAAACAAATAAAGAAAGAAGAAAGAAATAAAATTAGATTAAATAGAAAAATGGAGAATGAAGTAAGGAGAAACAAGCAAAGAGATGATGAAAACAAATAAAGAAAGAAGAATTAAATAAAATTATAGAAAAAAGAAAAATGGAGACTGAAGTAAAGAGAAACAATCAAACAAAAGATGGAAATTAATAAAGAAAGAAGAAAGAAATAAATTAGAGAAAAAAGAAAAATGGAGAATGAAGTAAAGAGAAACAAGCAAAGAATGATGAAAACAAATAAAGAAAGAAGAAAGAAATGAAATTAGATAAAACAGAATAATGGAGACTGAAGTAAAGAGAAACAAGCAAAGAGATGATGGAAATAAATAAAGAAAGAAGAAAGAAATAAAATTAGAGAAAAAAGAAAAATAGAAACTGAAGTAAGAGAAACAAGCAAACAAATGATGAAAACAAATAAAGAAATTAGAAATAAATAAAATTAGAGAAAAAAGAAAAATGTAGACTGAAGTAAAGAGAAACAAGCAAATAGATGATGAAAACAAATAAAAAAAAAAAGAAAGAAATAAAATTAGAGAAGCAGAAAAATGGCGAATGAAGTAAAGAGAAACAAGCAAACAGATGATGAAAACAAATAAAGAAAGAAGAAAGAAATAAAATTGGAGAAAAAGCAAACAAATGATGAAAACAAATAAAGAAAGAAGAAAGAAATAAAATTAGAGAAAAAAGAAAAACGGAAATTGAAGTAAAAATAAACAAGCAAACAGATGATGAAAACAAATAAAGAAAGAAGAAAGAAATAAAATTAAAGAAAACAGAAAAATGGAGACTGAAGTAAAGAGTAACAATCAAACAGATGATGAAAACAAATAAATAAAGAAAAATAAAATAAAATTAGAGAAAACAGAAAAATGGAGACTGAAGTAAAGAGAAACAATCAAATAGAAAATGAAAATAAATAAAGAAAGAAGAAAGAAATAAGAAAAAATAAAAATGGAGACTAAAGTAAAGAGAAACAAACAAAGAGATGATGAAAACAAATAAAGAAAAAAGAAATAAATAAAATTAGAGAAAGCAGAAAAATGGAGACTGAATTAAAGAAAAACAAGCAAACAGATGATGAAAACAAATAAAGAAAGAAGAAAGAAGTAAAATTATTGAAAGCAGAAAAATGGAGACTGAAGTAAAAAGAAACAAGCAAACAGATGATGAAAACAAATAAAGAAATAAAATTAAAGAAAACAGAAAAATGGAGACTGAAATAAAGAGAAACAAGCAAACAGATGATGAAAACAAATAAAGAAATAAAATTAAAGAAAACAGAAAAATGAAGACTGAAGTAAAGAGAAACAAGCAACATATGATGAAAACAAATAAAGAAAGAAGAAAGAAATAAAATTGGAGACAAAAGAAATATAGAGACTGAAATAAAGAGAAACAAGCAAACAGATGATGAAAACAAATAATGAAAGAAGAAAGAAATACAATTAGAGAAAAAAAGGAAAATGGAGACTGAAGTAAAGAGAAACAACCAAACAGATGATGAAAACTGTAACATCCGTGAACCGAAATCCCGGTTTGGGATTTGCAACGGTCGATGCAGATGATGCATCGGTCGATACAGGGTCGAGTTCCTGGGTTTTGACTTAAGTCAAACGCTGCGTTTTGGGTAAAGGAAAACCCTTAAACTCGTGTTTTGCCTCATTAAGCGTGTTTAGCCGCTTTTCAGAGAAACGAAAGAGAAAGAGAAGTGTTCTTGGTGCTCTTGGTGATTTCTGTAGATTTGAGGCTGTTCTTGTAGATATTTGTAGCTGGGATCGTTGTAGGAGCTTCCTAGAGGCGTTTTCTTCTTGTGTTTAGGTTCAGATTCGGCTTGGTAAAGGTAAGTGCAGGACCATGGCTGATATAAGCTAGATAACTCTTTAATCTGCTTGTTGTGTGATGTTAGACTTGTTAGATTGTTGCTATGGACGTTATGAAGCTTTCTTGTGGCTTGAGATCGAGTTTTGTGGTTGTAGGAACGAAGATCCGGCGAGAAGCTTCGGGGAAAACACGATGCTCGGCATTGCGTCGGTCGATGCATATCTTGCGTCGATCGATGCATGTGCGAGGACGGCGCGTAAAACTCTAGGGTTTTCGTGTTATGTCGAGCATGCGTTGGTCGATGCAGATTGGGTGTCGGTCGATGCAAGTGTAACTTGCATCGGTTGATGCAGCTTCTGTGTCGGTCGATGCATCCCCATGTGGTATCGGTCGATGCGTGTTGGTGTCGGTCGATGCAGAGTCCTGGTTTCTTATTTGTTGTTTGTTGATTGTTGTTTGATGGTTAGAGATGACTCTATTGCTTGTGTGTATAGCCCAGTAGATGGGAGGATTGCCTTACTGAGTGTTTATAAAATACTCATGCATTGCAATATGTGTTTGTGGTGCAGGTAAAGGCAAAGTTTGATCGTGGAATCAAGACAATGAAGAGGAGGATGTTCTAGGAACTCGGTTTCATGTAGTCTGACATTGCTAGGTTGCTAGAGTTGGGTTATTAGAAACATTGTTAGGTTGCTGGTTTCATATTTCCTGATGTTTGATTATTAGATATTGTTTATGTTATACTATTGATTTATTATTGGATATTGGTATTGTTATTCCACTGTTGATTGTGATTGTGGTTAGGTGGCTAGTATTATTAAAACTGAGTACGATATCAAAACAAACTTTGGTGTAGTTAGTATATCATGTTTATATTTATCAATGGTTAAAGTTTAGTGGAATCTAGTACCAAAATAATGTTTAATGTAATTTCGCTAAGTCAGAAAATTACGAAAAACAATTTTTTGTCAACTGTGTCTGACACTATAGATGTGCATGTACGCTGATTAAGTCACTGATTAGGAAAGGATTATCACTAATGTTTAATTTGCGATGATTGACGCTTTGTAAGAAAGCATTTCCTTCAATAGACTAATGGAAAGCTTTCATCATGTAAGGAAATGGCGCTAATCTCGTGTGTTCTGTGGACGTCAAAGATGCTCTTTCTAATAAAAATAAACTCCGTGGTGGAGTGTCGCTAATCTCATGCACTGTTGCTTTTGTACCCTTTATAATTTCATGCATTTTATATGGTGCTGACGAGAAAAAAAAACATTAAGATACAAGATTGTAAAACATAAATGGCAACTAGGAAGACAATGAAATATTAAAAGAAAATTCGCAGAGGTTTACTGGATAGCTAATTTTTTTAAATCCTAGTCAAAATTATATGTCGTCGTCATTGGTTTGTTGTTTTCTTATTAATTAAAATCAAATACTCTTTGCTTTCTCTTTGGATTTAATTCATATACGAGGATGTAAATTTTCATTCTGAATGTATTAATATATAGTAGTTAGAATTTACATGTTTAATTTTAAATCCATTAATTTCCATATCAAAGAAAATGTACGTACATTTGGATGATAAGGTAGAAGAAAATTGTATATTTGGATGGCCTCTTTGATATTTGTGATTACAAAAACATGTTGAATATAGAGCATCAAGTGCTTGAACACAAATATGAAATATCCTACGCATCGTATCACTTGACTGATCTAAATTGAGTTGCAAGTCCTACATTAAACATGTTAAAAACAAGGTTGGATTTTTCGATCGGTTCGAATATCTTTGCAAAAAGGTAGGCACACAAAATTTGAAATATTTGGTGTGACGTTTCTATTGTCTGAGGAAAATATTTCCAAACCACCGGTACAATATTTTGTCTGAGCCTTTTTGTGCAGGGGCCACGATCATGATCTATTATTATGTCTCTTCCCCTTCATTGAACTTGATATTTTTTTCTCTTTGATTTGTTGTCAACTTCTTTCTCATATATATATATAATTTTTTTTTATAAAGGTTTTGTTGTTGTCACTTGTCAACATTACTCTTCAAATTGTTTTTAATACCATTTACACAACACATGAGAGATACTCGTACTGTCACTTTTGTTATTATTTTTTTTTTTTTTTGACAAACCACTTTTGTTATTAAACACAAAATCTGATTTGAAACGAAATTATAAACGAATATTAATATCCAAAATTTAGTTTCTTAAGTTATTTATTACAAATTAAAATATCCAACATTTTCATGTTTATTGCAATAGATGATATTTGTCTAAAACGAATCTTTCCGAATGAGGTGTAGTATTTTTTAGTCGACCCATAGCTCGTAGACAATATTTACGAGAATAATAAAAACTACGTTAAGGTAAACTGTTTCATTTAGGCCTTCACTATTTTATTTTAACGCGAAATTTTTGTTTGCACGGCAAATTTTGATTTTAAGAATTATAGTGAACTGTATGTTCCGTCACATATTATGCTTTTGACAGAGCGAACTTTCATTGGTCAAACCAGAATTAACAGGACATGAGTTATTTTTACAAAGCTTTTAAATTTCTTCCGTTGCTTGTATGTTAGTATAACCTATAAACATTTAATTGTTCTAACTAATTAATTACATAATTCAATACCATTTTGTTTTACTTTCTCGTTCCATCCTATAAATTATATAGTCTGCTTTCCCTACCCAAACCATCCAAATATCAAAACAAAAAGAAGTTAATTAGCAAAAAAAGGAAGAAGAAAAAGAGAGATGGGAAACAATTCAAGAGCTATTTTCTCTTTAGTCTTAGTTGTAGCCTTATGTGCTGCAATTCTAATCACTCCGGGAACAGCTCATGAACAACCACCGCGCTTGCAATCTCCTCCGGATTTTCCTATTGATTTGGAAAAATGTTGGTCATCTCTTTTCAATACTCAAGGATGCATATTGGAGGTCTTCAAGTCAGTTTTTTCTGGTCAGTTTGGAAATGTTGGAGTGGCATGTTGCAAAGCTTTCTCGACCATAGATGCTAACTGTTGGCCTCATATGTTTCCGTTAAACCCGTTTTTTCCTCCTCTTCTTAAGGACAACTGTGCGCACATTGTCCCCAATTCCTCCACAAACAAGTGAAAGCGGGAATGAAGTGACCTTGATGAGGCTTTATAATATTAATATATAGTCGAGCTAATTAGTTTAGAAACCTAAGGATATCCTTCTATTCGTGTTCCGAGTGTCTTATGAATATCATCTAATAAAGTGAATTTTCTTTCATAGTCAGTTTGACATTATTTACTAATTTACTTTATTACGTCTTTGTTCATGAATATATGCAACAATACTAATAATAATTGTGGTGATAAAATTAGGCTTCGTGAACTATATATACTAGCTACTGCAAATTCGAAACACTATTATATCAATACTCTTCGTGGAAATAAATGAAGGATCCACTGAAAGCCTCTTGTCATACACAATAAAGACTTCATGTATTATGAATTTATGATCACAGTTTGATCGGAAAACGACTTGTAACAACCAAACCCATCTGTATTCCTCCCTTGATATTTCCGAAACTTACATTAATTTTCCACGTACTGACGTACATATACGAAAACCTGACCACACTTAACCAGTTAACTGTACTAGTTAAAAACGAATATATCATGTCACTGAACCGAGATAACCAGACCAGAATCAAAACCACGTACCAACTCCTAAACCATTATTTGTGCATGAATTTATGTAAGTGTCCAAAACTGACAATAAACCAAAATGTTTTGGTGCTGTTAAAAAAAAAATGTTTTGGACCACTAAAAATTAATCTCTGATTTTTGTTTATTTTCAAATTGAAACGGCGACTTTAATGTTAGACTTGAAGGCACGTCATTAAATTTGCAAAAGAAATTAATCTTTTTTTTGACAACCAAAGAAATTAATTTTCTTCGAAACTAAAAGCGCAATTGACTTTGAAATTCGTGTAGGAACAACTTAAGTTTTCTTTTATGACGTCATAAAAATGAAATATCAAATAAACACTGTAGGAATAAGTTAATAGATAATAACGTTTCGTTTCAAACAGACCGTTTCGAATCGATCATTTAGTTTCATCCCACGCGTTTGACCCAATATTCGAAAACTAATTCAGCTTTTGTAGTATTGATCAATTAGTATATGATTTTGTTAGAAAAATTACATAAAATAAATAATATTCTCCATTACGTACGTACCGGATGTCATAGCAATCTACTAGGTATATAAATTATTTTTTTCCTTTTCTTAAACACTAGCTATCTCGAAGAAGTTACACATACGTACACTGTTCGATTGACCATTTTTTTTTTAAATGAGTTTCAATTGTAGTTTCTTGATTACAATTTTGTTTTTCTTTGTCAGCATCAACCGTTACTCTCAAAAGTAATTTAATTTTCTCTCCGTTCTTGCGTTATTTAATTTCCCATTTCATTTTCCCACCTTCTAAAATAGAGGTCATAACCAAAATATAAAATATTTCCAAAATAAAATCAAAAGCTTTATTGTGAAGGAGATGATGATGACGCGGCCGGCTAGATCTCCAATGTCACAGACGACGAGGCCGGTTTATATTGTGAATAGTCCAACGAACACAGACGTAGAAAAGATATCAACCGGATCAGGTTTTAGCCCATACGGTTCACCAATTAACCGTACTCAGGGCCAGGTCAGCCACTACCATCATGACTCTGCGGCCGAGTCATCTTCGACTCCACGGGTCTCTACACCATTGAGAAACGAGTACAGAAGTGTCCAATTGCATGATCTTGACCGCCGAATCTACAAGAAGGATTATGACAATGATGAAGACTACGATGAAATGGACGGTCCAGATGAGAGGAGGAGATTGAACACGAGGTTTTACTCGTGCTTGTTGTTTACGTTGGTGTTGGCCTTCACCCTCTTCTGTCTCATTTTGTGGGGTGTTTCCAAATCTTTCTCACCTATTGTCAATTTGAAGGTAACTGATATAGGTTTGAATGTTTGATCACTCTCAACACACATTTTACGTGAAACTTTACATTCTCTGTTTTCGAAATTTATTTTTATGAAGTGTAAAGAAGAAATAGTTGTCCTTCTTAATTGATGAAAGATGCATGTGTCATACTCATATTCTTCTGCGTTCGTTTTCATATTTAATTTTGAATTCATCAATTCAATTAGAAAAGTTTGTGGGGTTGTGAAAAATTAATCATTATGCTCTTTTTTTTTTTTTTTTAACAAACAATCATTAAGCTCTCTATGGGGACAAAAAATATCAAGAAATAAATGTAGAAAATGGCTTTGCATGTAAAATGAATAAACAAACAGCTGTAAATAGAGGTTTTTTTTTTTGTAAATAGAGGTTTTATTTAACACAGATATGTTTTTTTTACAAATAATGATGTCTTCATAACTTTTTACTCACAAATTGAGATATTGACAAAATTAATCAGGAGATGGTATTGGAGAGCTTGAACGTGCAGTCCGGGAACGACCAATCGGGAGTGCTCACAGATATGCTGACCCTGAATTCAACGGTCACGATCCTATATAAAAATCCTGCAACGTTCTTCACTGTCCACGTCACCTCCTCACCCCTCCAGCTCAGCTATTCCCAGCTTATCCTCGCCTCCGGTCAGGTAAAACAATTTCACACTCATTGATTAAACCGGCCTATGATGAATGTGGACTAATTAATTTCGCTTTTTCTTGTGTGTGTGTGTGTGACCAAAAACAGATGGAAGAGTTTTCACAACGTAGGAAAAGCGAGAGAATCATTGAGACCAAAATATTAGGGAATCAAATTCCTCTGTATGGAGGCGTACCGGCTCTTTATGGTCAACGAGCTAAACCGGACCAAGTCGTTTTGCCTCTTAACCTGACTTTCACGTTGCGATCACGAGCCTATGTGCTCGGCCGATTGGTCAAGAGTAAGTTCCTTTCGAACATCAGATGCAGCGTCACTCTGTATGGCGATAGACTTGGCAAAACACAAGATCTCTCCAAGTCTTGTTCTGATCATTGACCAATATGAACATCATAATGATCAGTTGTGAGTTAGAGAATATGATTATTTCATGATTTAATCGGTGAGTTATACATGTAAAGAGGAATGGAACTGTCTTTTTTTTTTTTTTTTTAATATTACATTTTTCATTGTCATAGCTAGAGCGTAGATACTCTTAACAGTATGGAATTAACACTTGTTAATTACAAGTATTTTGATCGCGAAAATCATAACCGAAGGTATCGTACGTCTCTCTTGTGAAAAATATTTATTAAATAATCCCAAGTTTATCTCGTTTACGAATCCTATTTACATTGTAACAATTACAAGAATGCTTTAAGGATTGAAGAAGTTTGCATGCAAACCCTTTTGAGCCAAGCGCAGAGCCGAGGCAAGCAAAAGCAAAATGCTGAGAGAAGCACCCAAGCAACCCATCAAAACGTTGAACAACCACATTGGGCTTTTCCTCTCAGGCTTTTTGATAGAGATCCACATGAAAGAGGGGTACGTAAATGTTACAAGCAAGGCTATTGCTCCGATAAGCACCGCTAGATAAGGCAAAAACGGGAATACGATGGCTATAGAAAAACAAACCAAACCCAAGAACATACGCAACATCATCCGGACAATGATGGATGCACGCTTTTGTCTCTTGACTGTGTACACCATCTCTGCGTTGTCACACGCCGGCATTAAGTTTATCGGATATGAACATAAGCAAGAGAAGATGAACGTGAGGTGTATAAAACAGGCTGCTCGCTTCGAGTGCTCTTGTGTATAAAGTTTCAAATAGTTGCCTATAGGACCTCCCGATGCCGGAATCTATTATAAAGTACAAAAACGTATATATACATTACTTTCAAGATATTTAATTTTCAAAAAAAAAGAAAAAAGGACTAGTACTGTTGGGTTTTGTTGTTTTGACATACCTTGTCACCGTGTGCCCAATATACAACAACCGATAGTGGAAACATACAAATCGCGATGAGAGCATGAGAGATCAATACTGCTCTCCACATTGTCTTACTTGCAGGCTTCTTTGAATCTGAAGGAAGAGTACCCTATACACAAACAAAACCACATTAATTACTAATACCCAACGAAAATGTAACTTTTTTTGGAAAAAATCTAAATCATGTTATAAATGCGAGTTTTTTCTCAAACCTGTATCTCAAGGACGAGGTTGTTGCCACGAAAGACTAGAGCTATCAATCCAATAGCGTTGAAAATGTGAACGAAACTTTCATCCGTCGTAGCGTATCTGACTTGCTCAGTCTTTTTTACATCACTAGTTACAGGCAAAATCCATATCACGGTGCAATACGCGACTCCCATAACAGCACCAATCAACGAGACTCCAAAAAGAGAATTCAGATTCGGAAACTGAGATATGACCACCGCAATGCAGCTAAAAACCAAGAAGCATTGCACTGAACTAAGTGGCGCAGTGTTGTCTTCAGACATAATTTGTAGAAGTTGCTGTATCGATTTCCCTCCGGTTATAACCAGAATCGTACACGCTCCTCCCGAGAGATACATCACAGGGAATATTGCTAGAAGTTTC
Source organism: Camelina hispida (assembly GCA_023657505.1). Taxonomy (NCBI): domain Eukaryota; kingdom Viridiplantae; phylum Streptophyta; class Magnoliopsida; order Brassicales; family Brassicaceae; genus Camelina; species Camelina hispida. The sequence goes on along the minus strand of CP094635.1, from coordinate 2,723,844 downwards.
CCAAGCTTCACACCTATAATTACAACAACGGAAACGGTACCGTTTTAACAACAAACTCGTAACTTGGATAGAATTAACTTTATTAAATCGTTACATACCAAAGGAAGCAATTGCGAGTCTCACGAATCTGCTGATACGTATTCCGGGTAGGGATTCGTGGAGATGAACAAGAAGCCACGTCGTGTAGAGCTTCCATACAAATCCTACCGTTAGTATTATCGTTCCCCAAACCCTGGAAAGATAAAATAAATCTTATTTTAACTTTAAACATACAGAAAATATCAAAAAAGAGTACACAAAACAGAGGTTTTTTTATTATTTTGGAGCAAACAAAGAAATAAAGAGAATCTTGATTTTGAGTAATTATTATTACCATCCGAGAGCTGAGAAGGCTGCAGGAAGAAGAATCAGTTGGAGACCAATTCCAACACAGAGAAGATGAAACGTAGCCGTAAAGATATTCCCTTTTCTTGATTCTGTGATCGGCAGCCAATCTTCAAGCGGAATCCCCCCACCATCACCGCCGTTTTTATCGTCGGAGATCGGTTGTGGATCTGCGGTGGGGTTTGGTGACATAAATAAAGCAGAACCACCACTTTCTTGTGATTCCAAATCAAACAAATTGCCCAATGCCATAGGCATATCGTATTGTTTTTTTCTTTTTTTTTCTCTAAGTATTTTAAATCGCGTTATTTACGTAAAGCCACAAATTTGTATGGCTTTTTTTTCGTTCTCTCCGTTCGTTGGTTATATAGTTTGTTTGGGGTGGTAGGGTGCATTAATAAATTGACTTTGAATCTCTTTTTCCCAAAACAAAAAAAGGAAGGGTATTTTATCATTTTCAAGTGCTCAAGAGAATCTCAATAATAATTCGACACTAATAACGATTCATATCTCTACTTACCATTTTTAATTGATATATTTTGAACGGTTGAAATTAGTATTAGTATGACTATGACATACGCATTAATGACGTCATAAATATGACGTCATCAGTTAGGTCACTTTCAGTAGTACTCAGAAGCGTGGACCCATTGGTATAGATAGATAGAAGTCTTCTTATTCTTGTTAGGTAGCTAGCTTCAATAACTCAAGTCAAGGCCAAGAAAATTTACAAAACTGGTTTGCATTAGATTTGTGTTCATTGTTCCATTGGACTTTGTTTTGCTCTTCCGGGGTTTTTGGTCAAAGCCGGCGTCAACTTTGAGCCGAGCTTCCACCCATCGTCTCTTTCTTTTTACACTTTAGACGACCCAAGTAGTTAGAGATGATAAACGTGCATGTGAGTTGCTTTTGACTCGACTTTTGCAATAAAACAAGTTAAAAGTATGTGGAAAAGGATTTAGAGTAGGCATCTAGTCATCTACTTTCACAACTCTCTTATTTGTTGAAACCAAAGTTTCAAAAGTAGTTTCAAGTCTAGTTGTTGTAAGTGAAGATTAGTCTCAAGTTTAGCTTCAGAAAGTAGATTCAAGTCTAGTGGTAAGTCAGGATTAGTTGGTAGGTACATTATTTGTCTTTTATGCGCATTAGGAGTGAATGGGAAGCGGATATCTTGTTTTCTTGGTATATTTGTAATCTATTCTTTTTAATTCGATACTATTATTCTATTACTGTTGTATCTATATGCTCTCAAGCTAATAATGGTTATTTGATCCATCTCTAAAATGTATTAAAACGAAAATTGCTTCAAAGTATGAAAACAAAATTTAACCAAAACTATATTGCAATATTCATTTTCAAAGTTCACATTTAAGTTGCGAATCAAATCAAAAGAAGAAAGTTGAAGTTGACTTTATATAATAATCTAATTACTACACACTGCTACCTCATTTTGGTATAACAGGTGATTTTTGTTTATTTTTGGGGTCAGGTAATTAGAAGAAACGAAAACCAGTCATATTTAAATTTTAAATATAAGTCAAGTAAAACTTAAATATAATAAGTCAACCAAAAGTTTCGGAATTCAAGGTTGACTCCATGTTTTTCTAAAAAATAAAGTTTTGGATACTCCATGTTTAAATCCTTGTTCAGTACTCTTAATCTTCCATACAATATCGTTTTGTTCTTACATTCATGGCGCGTAATCATGGAGTTACGCAAACCTTCTATATGAAAATTACGTTGTCACATTAACTCAAATCACGATCTACTTTTTTTTTTTTTTTTTTTTTTTATCTTTTTTGATAAAGGAGCTTTTATTAATTTATCTATGTTACAACTTACGAAATTAAATTTCCTTACTTACCAAAACAAAAAAAACTTACAAAATTGAATTTGAATTCTCTTTACGTGTTTCGGTAGTTTCCTCGTGATCACAGATCGAAGTATTGAAAAGTCTTTAAAACGATTAGTCGATTGGTTATTTTTGTGATATTTTTTCTTTTTGTTTGGAATAATAATGTTCGAATTAGTATACTGTGCAAGTGTTGACACCTGACAGTATGCAAGTGTTTGCTTGTACGTAATAACTAAAAAAGAAATCAAAATATCTTATTTCACAGAAAATTACAAAAAGAATAATTGTTCATTGAACTTCATACAAAAGCAAAGCTCATCAACTCCCACTAACAAAACAGATCGAATCAGACATAATCATGAAATAACTAATCGGAAGATTTTGTAAACTCTAGTGAATTTTATGAATTTTGATTGACGCAAAATATGTATATACTTATAATATTTTCATTTTCTTTTATTTATGATAGGATAAAATAGATACGATAATTTACTAGTATTACAATAAAAATATTTTGATGACGAAAAAAATTCAAATCATCAGTTAAATACAAATAATTTCATCTGGTTATGTGTGGCTAAGTTGTAAGCTCAAGTCAAGAAAACAAGGCTGAGGTTGGGTTGCGTTACATTGTGTCAAGTTGAATACTATTAGATGAGACGAGTCAGCTTTGGCATTACAAGATTTTTTAGGTGTCGGCCGGGATACGAGTTGGTGATACTTTTGACTCGTCATTTTCATAAAAAAAAAATGTTGTTAAAATGGAAATTAAAAATAATAATTTAGCAGTAGTACGAGTGGTCGAAGTTCCAAAAGTAAGGATAAGTAAAGTGGTTCTCGACTGAGGTTGCCTAGTAGCTTCCCCCGTTCCTTTAGGTGATGGTGATGTCTAGATTATATCAGAAACATGAAAGCGAAATCATTATACATATCACTATAATGCTGTCTCATGAATTATGCATATCACTATAATGCTGTCTCACATGCATTTGGTAATTTAAAACCGGCATAAAGTAAAAGAACAACTAATCATCAGTCACTTTACGAATTTGTGATATTTTTTTTTGAATGCCTAGTACTAATTAAGTTATTGACTACTAAGTATATATGCGTGTAAACTATAGCTTCCTTCCTTCTGTTCATTTCATCTCAATTTGATCGTTCTTTTAGCGGCCAATTTTGAATTAAGGGAGCTCAGCCAAACAAAAGTTCCTCTAGTGTAACATACTGCTAAAGTGTGCAAAACTGCAAATACACCGGCCGGCAAGGCAACAAAGATTAATTTACTTCCTGAATCTTATTTTTTAAAAGCATGCGTCGGACCCATTTAAACTGAAGTCGCTATATTTTTATATCGTAAATCCATTGACGGCTAAGGGCATCTCCAACCCATATCTCTATTTTTTTCTTCAAAATGGAGTAACTCTATTATGGAGTTGGGTTTTACTCCAACCCTACTCCATTTTGAAGTAAAAAATAGAGATCTCCGTCCAAATATAGAAAATTGGAGATCTCTTTTGGAGATGAAAATGGAGATGGGTTGGAGAAAAACTTCAAACTATTATGATGAAAATGGAGATGGGTTGGAGTTGGTCTAAATGGATTTATTTGATTTCTCATTTAATACAAATGAGTATCACCATCGGATCACACTACAACTTATTTGAAGAAAAAAGCTATAAAAAAAAAAGATACGAAAACACTAACTGAAGATGTACTAATACAAATATACGTTAACTGTTAGCTGAATATGCCTAATTGCAAAAGTGTGCCAAGTGGATTTGTTCGCAATTGTATGGTCTTTCATAGTTTCAGTTATATTATGTAGATAGAAAAATTAAAAATATGGGCCTATATTGGGCTTAGAGAACTAAAAATAGAAACATAATCAATAATGGGCCAAAGTCGTTTATTAAAACGATACGCCGATACCAAATGCCAAATATATGAGTCAGTTCTTATGGATACCAAAACAAGGCTCGTCCAAAGTCACTCCAAACACATCCCAAAAATACAACAAAGTATAACAAAACTCTCAAAATAATTCGGTCTCACCAACACAATCTGGTATGTTCGTGAACACATTCGTCACAGAGAGCTCTTATCTAAAACAAGTTCTAATAACTGAGCCAACAAATAATTGATTATTATCATATGGGATATTAAAGTGGGGAAATTAGCATTTCTTTGACCGAGTCAAAGTTAGGCATTGACCCAAAAGAAGACGGTGAGGAGAAGTGAGTGCTGTTTGGGTTTTAGAAAAGCAAACTACGTGTCGTTTAGATACAATCTCCTACGCAAAAGCCTGCAGGTACATTGTACAATATGTAACCCAAACAAACTAAATAATGGAATGTTGTGTCAAGAGAAGAACCCTACTTGTTGACACATATACACCAACAAGTATGGGTCATAATGTGGGATCCATCAAATTTAGCCACTAGTGTGGATCAACCCGAACTCGACACGTTGAGCCAAAAGGACGAAACATTGAATGGAGAAAAGTTGAGAAAAAACGGTTCGTTGATGATGATGATGATGATGAACCATCCTTCCTAGAAAAGAAATAAACCAAAGATATAGTATATACCTAACACACAAAGGGTCTTATGACATCATCACACCAACTTTGAAAATGAAGTTAGGAACGAGAGAAATCAATGTTTTCTTAATAAATGACAACTTTTCCACCTAAGAATTTAAGTCACACTTGGTTTTAACCTTCCATCCAAATGCTTTAATTTTACTTTCTAAACTCTGTTTAGTTTCTTGTTCTTGTAGTTACTTTTGAATTTAAATTGATTTTTAAGTGTATTTTTTTGTTTTTAACCAAAAAGCAACCCACTCTTTCAACCATAAAAAGGAAAAGAAGAAAGCTTTGTTACTTGAATACAATTGGATATATGGAACAGTACTGTCTGTCTTTGTTGCTTTGTTGTGTCTATATAATTTCTTGTCTCATTGTCTAAGTTGCAACACAAAGTGAAACAAAAATGAGCTAGCTTGAACCACACGTTCATCTTCCAACAAAGAAACTTATCTTTCCCCCAAATCAACCAGAGAAAAACAAAGAAAGAAAGAAGAAAAGCTAACTGATTTGGCTAAGAGAATGGAAATAGTGGAGTCGAGGTTCAAGAGGGTTTGTGTCTTCTGTGGTAGCAGCAGCGGAAACAGAGACTGCTACAGAGATGCTGCCACTGATCTAGCTCAAGAACTGGTTTGTTTTTGCTTAAATATTAATTAATGAGAGTCTTGAAACCCCTGAAACGGGTCTTGATTTTTCTCTCTGTTTCCTCTGTTTTGTGAAACAGGTGACGAGGAGATTGAATCTTGTGTACGGAGGAGGAAGCATTGGTCTCATGGGTTTGGTCTCACAAGTTGTTCATGAAGCTGGAGGACATGTACTAGGGTATGCTCTCAAATCTATGACCTTTTCTCTTTAGTTATGTTCCCTTCACTGCTTTAGTAACGACATAGTTGTGTGATTTGCTTCCATTTTGCTTTGCTTTCATGGGTTAGGATCATACCAAGGACTCTCATGGACAAAGAGGTAGGCATAAATTTTTACGACTTAGCCTAAATGATTAAACTGTTTTTCAAAACGAGCCGTCTGTGAAATGTGATTTTGTGACAGATAACTGGAGAAACATTTGGTGAGGTAAAAGCTGTGGCTGATATGCATGAAAGGAAAGCCGAAATGGCACGCCACTCGGATTGTTTCATAGCACTACCAGGTACATAACAACTGACTAGCTTATAGATACTTTGTAAAACTTAATTATGTTTTTCATTCGTATGGTTACAAACTTAAAGCTAGGTCCGGATGTTTCAAATTTAGATCTTTCTTCCAAAACAAGACTCATTTGTAATTGCTCTGTTCTTGCAAATGGTTTTCAGGAGGGTATGGAACACTTGAGGAGTTATTGGAAGTAATAACATGGGCACAACTTGGAATCCACGACAAGCCTGTTAGTGCTGTTAAAATGACTCTCTCTGAATCACTATAGCCAAATTATAATACAGTATTGATATTTTGTGTTTCCACTTTGGTGGGAACTTTTGTAGGTGGGTTTGTTAAATGTAGATGGTTATTACAATTACCTCCTCACTTTCATTGATAAAGCCGTTGATGATGGCTTTATTAAGCCATCTCAGCGTCACATCTTTGTCTCTGCCCCTAATGCGAAAGAGCTTGTCCAAAAACTTGAGGTGGGGTACCCACCAAAATATTGCTTTGCTTTTCTCTCCTTGAGATTCTCTAATGAAGATATCAAAGACAAAAACTTTGATTCGGAAACTGATATTTTGTTTTTGATTTTACTCATCAGGCATATGAGCCAGTGAGTGATGGAGTCATAGCAAAATCTAGGTGGGAGGCTGAGAAGAAAGTGCAACAGCCGCAACAAGCAGTGTTCTGTTCTAACACAAGCATGCAGACTGAGATTGTTCTTTAGACTTTTAGAGGGTCTTTTGTCTAAGAATTAAAAAAGTGTAGGGATAAAATTATGTGAAAAGATAAAGTTCGTTGCTTTGTTGGGTTTCTCATTTCCTTTTTGGTTGTGATTCTTGAGACGTTCTCATCGACGATATTTTCTTGATCCTTTTATAATGGATCGATGTGGTCGGTGTTTGTTGTACGTAGATAAATCCTGAGTTAAAAAAAAAACTGGAACATCATTAGTGTGTAAAATCACAAGTAAAAAAGTTCTTGGGTCGGTTGCAGCCTTGCAGGTACTGTATTAATTAATATCCTCGAAGCATCAACCACAATGAACCCTAGCTAGTTCTCGCCGACTCGAAGTGATCGACGTGATGCGTTTCCTGGGAAACACGGTTCAAGAATTGCATCTTTATTTGTGTCGTTCTTGAACAAACCATTGAATACAAGAAATTCACCAGTATTACAGAAGGGCGACATCATCACACGGCTATTATATTAACAATCTCGTGATTGTTCATCAGTTGATGAAATTGATATTTTTTTGGATCTGATTCTCTCCAGAGAAACTTCCCTCTCTTAATCACTAGAAGGCTTAGAATTCAGTCCATTCATATATACAATCAAGATTAGGAGACCTCCAGCAATTTATATTTATTTTATTTTGAGCGATGGTTATGCAATATTAGTCCCCCTCCATCAATATGTGATGTGATATCATTCATATTAGAGAAACAATGCAAAATAATAATTTGAATATAATAAGAAATGGATGTGGCAAATCCAGTAAGGCTTGTCCCCTTGGAGTTGATATGGTAACAGCACCATCTAATATCTATTCACTCTCAAAATATTACAGTACATGACACAACTACAAGAGCCTTATAAATATTTAAAACAAATCAAAATTTGCCTACAGGCGGTTCGAACTCGGATAAGAGAGTCTTCACTAACACTGCCAACGCCACTGCACCAAAGAAACTTTTGACAAAATAGGGCCGAGTTTTATATATAATATATACGGACGGCTCTGGGAGGCAGACAATTTCTGAATAACGTATCCACGAGTGGCACAAATTAATATCATATATGCTTAAAGGAGACAAGCCCTACTGGTTATGCATGTTCCTACACAAATATCTGAAATAATTTGTTTAATAACTGAGATCATCACACGGCTATTCACAAGATAAGGTTAATTTGTTTTCTAACCCAATATGACAAATCTTAAATTTCTATGTTTGATTACTAATGTTTAGAAGATATACTATTTATTAAATATCTTACAAGCAAATTATTTTTAATATTATTAATTAATACTTGAGACAAAGAAAGTCTTAAATAATAAAATAATCTATGTGAGAACTAAAATAAATTAAAAAATTAATGTGAAGCTTATGTTTATAAAGATCAAAGAACATACTTTGTGCAAAAAAAAAAAACATTTTAAGTTTGGTCATATTCCAATTTGGTCATGGACAAGCAACACATACATGAACAAACATCTATTTTTGTTGATATTTGAATACTTTATGTATAATCAAGATTTTGAAGTATAAACTTAAAAATTTATACTATTATATAAATATTTTTTATAAAAAATATTAATCTACATACTCTTTTAAATTTATCTACATTATTCTGCACTTTCCAGTCACGGTAGGTTCCCCAACCAAAGGAAATGACCGTTAAAGAGCCGAAAACCAACCAAGTTATGATTTGCGTATAGCTGTCAGCAAAAACTCTACACGCTTGTGTGAAACAAGTGTATTCCACCACCTCTTCTTCTATGCCCTCAATTCCGTTAGCTTCTCTTAAAAATACAAACTTAAAACTTTTAATTATTATAGAATAATTTTTGTTATGGGTTTTGATTTGATATATAATCAGGAGCGGATGCAGTTAAGGGGAAGGGAGGTAACCCTATTAAAATTTGTTTTTCTTTTTTTTTTAGTTAGAAATAAGAAAATGACCTCCCCTCCCCAAATTTTTTATTTTGCCACACTAAATTTAAAAATTTTCATTTTGACCCCTTTAAAATTTTGTATTTTGGCCTCATTTAAACAAAATTTCATTTTGACCCTTTAAAAATTTTGCATTTTAACACCATCAAAAATAATTTTTCAATCTTGACCCTCTAAATTTTGCATTTTTACACCATAAAAAATAGAAATTTTTGTTTTGATCCCTCTAAAATATGTGTCTGGCTCCGCCCCTATAATGGAGTTGTAAGATACTGTCCATTTGTTGATTCATCTTCTAGAATTACTATCAAGAAAAAAGGTTGCATATTCCGCGAACAGGGGCGGAAATGTACTGCCCTAAGGAACAATAGTTAATGGAAGTCGAAGTCGAGCTCAGCATTCAGCATTTAGATCTTATCTAAAACAAAGAGCTAGAAGAAGGTAGCTATACTAGCAAACCAAAGGCAACATAAACGACGAAACAGGTTGTTTAATAACTGAGATCATCACACGGCTATTCACAGTCTCGTGATTGTTCTGATATCTTTTTGGATCTGACTTTTCTTCAGAGAAACTTCCCTCTCTTGACCACAAGAAGGCTTAGAGATCAGTCCATTCATATATACAACCAAGATTAGGAGACCTCCGGCAATTTTGATTTATTTTATTTTTAGCGATGTTTATGCAATAGTCCCCCTCCATCAATATATATATATATATATATATATGTGTGATTTGATTCATAACAAGAAACAATGCAAAATAATATTTTGAATATAATAAAACAAGAAATGGATGTGCACGAGGGATTCTGCACCTTATTGACTTAGTTTAAAACAAGTCCAGTAAGGCTTGTCCCCTTGGAGTTGATATGGTAACAGCACCATTTAATCATGCATATATACACTCTCAAAATCTCACGTGCAACCAATAGATATTATCATATTACAGTACATGACACAACTACAAGAGTCTTATAAATATTTGAAACAAATCAAAATTTTGCAATGTAGGAGGCAGACAATATCTGAATACACTAATGTATCCCACGAGTGTGGCACAAATTAATATCATATATGCTTAAAGGAGACAAGGCCTACTGGTTATGCATGTTCCTACACCAATAAGATGCAGAATCCTAGCTAATTCATGTGATCAGATCTGAATCATATATATTGCTTTTGCGCATTGGATGATGCGTTGGGGTGAGTGTTTGGAGGGAGACATTGCACAAACATCGGTTTATATTATTCAAATTTGAACCACTTTAGATTCCTTCCTTAATGTTGTATAAATGCATTGACCGGAGAGCCAATGAAGACAGAACAAACATCTAAGCATTCCCTTCATCTCAAAACAGAGAAAGAAAGCTCAAACAAAAAAATGGCAGTCTCCTTCCATGTTCGATCTAACAGCTACCCTTCAAGGCCACACCCTCAAGCTGCTCATGTTGATGAGCAGTTGACCCGATTGAGATCTTTTGAGGCAGCTTCTTCATCTTCTTCATCTGCCAAAGACTTAGCAACCTTCAAGATTTACATGATTCTCTTGAAAAGATGATTCGCTTAACTGTCACCAACCAGGCTTTATCTCAAGATCAGATTGAGAAGCTTCTTGATGGATCCATCAAGATCTTGGATTTATGTAACATTGCCAAGGATAGTTTGTCACAAACGAAAGAGAGCCTCAAGGAGATCCAATCGATTGTAAGAAGAAAGCGTGGAGATCTATCCGCTGAGGTCAAGAAATACTTAGCCTCAAGAAAGTTTCTCAAAAAATCATTCCAAAAAGTACTCAAGAGTTTAAAAACCCGCCAAAACAAAAACAACGACGCTTTGGCTGTGTTTGGCGAAGCAGAAACTGTAACAATTGCTTTGTTTGAAACTCTATTTAGCTTCATGTCCGGATCAAAGGCTTGTGGTAAATGGTCAGTGGTCTCAAAGATAATAAGCCAAAGTATAGCTACATATGAAGCTGAAGCAAATGAATTCACAATAGTGGACTTGGAGTTCCAATCAGAGAAGTCTTTGAAGGTGGAGTATGTGCAGATCTTAGAGGCATGCATTCAAGATCTTGAAGATGGAATTGAGTCACTCTCTAAATCATTAATCAAGTACAGAGTCTCAATTCTTAACATCTAATTGGTCATTGTGCCCACAAATTTTTGTATAAATAGGATATGTAAATGTTAACATAATACAACGTTCTTTAAGGTCTACCATCTCTTCCTTCTTTCTCAACATAAGTACTTAAAATTTTCCAAGGAACATGAATTTTATATTGTATAACCCTAGCAAAATGTATAACCCTAGCAAAATGTAAAATTTGTTTCTTTTATTTCGACGTCAAATGTTGAAAACTTGAAAATATAACCCGTTAGCTTCTTCTTTTTTTCGACGTCACATGTAAAGTTCACTTATTTACGGAAGAATAATATGGAATGTATTTTTACTTGTAAGAAAATATAAAATATAACCTTTTAGCTTATTTTTCCGACGTCAAATGTACAATTCACTTATTTAAAAGAATACGGAATATATTTTTACTTTTAAGAAAATATAAATATCCTTATTAACATTATTAAAAGGTGTATATAAAATACAATTTGTGTAAACAAAGAAGACAAAGCTAAAGAAAAGTCGACTTTTGTGAAGAAGAAAAATGAATATTAGTAGAGAATTTATTAGTTCTAGTTCTACTGATTGCATAATAGCTGCCGTGGCTGTTCTCGTCATCATGATGATGGGACTTTCATGTTGTTGCATTCATAGATGTTGGAAATACGCAGATGATGTATCTGGAGTGCGACCTGTTTCACTACGAGAGTTTGGTAAAAATTCAAAACATTAATTTCTTGATTTTACCTTTACATATATAATTACCGGCATAGTTTTTACTTCTTCTTATTTTTTTTTATATTTAATCATGGCTTTCAGAGATGACATTTTGATTCTACAAAGAAACGTTGGGTATATATGGTGAGTTTTTTTTTTTTTTTTTCTTCTTAATGTTCTTTTTCTCTTGTTCGTTTTATTGATTTAATTATTTGTATATTCTATGCTATATATGGATTATTGAAAAGAATATATTGATTTTGGAAAGAATTAATTTATTATACTATCGTATCATATGCTTTTTCAATGTGACAAACCCTGAATGGTTTTTGCATGTGTCTAACTAGTGTAATGTATCTTATTTTATCAAACTAGTGTACAATGTGGTCGACAAAGATAGTAAAAAATGTTCGGAACAAACCAATTTATTCACACTCATGATCTTACCAATTTAGGCGGTTATAATCTGCTAATTTGTCTTGATGATTTGGGCCTATAAGTCTAACTCAAGCCCATAAATTAAAATATAAAAAATAACCCAAAATGGTCAAAATCGAATCATCATCTCATCTTCTTCGTGATGTGATCGAAATCGAAATCGAAATCATCACAGCGACCTAAATCAATGGCTGTTCCTTCATTACTCCTCCTCCTCGTCATCACACTCCTATCTCTCCCTTCTCTTCCCGTTTCCGCCTCTACCTCCGATGCCTATCCTTCCATTCCCGGCACTGCTCCTGTCGACGGAGGTTTCGTTTCCGATGAGCTCAAACCTATCCGCCGTGAAGTCTACGGCGAAGAAGAAGGCAAAATCTACGACATCAGTCACCGTTACACTCCGGAGCTGCCGTCGTGGGACTCATCTGAAGGACTCGGACGGTTTCTGTGGTTAGCTGCGAGTATGAAGAACGGATCTCTCGCTAACAACTCTGAGATGAAGATCCCAACGCACACTGGTACTCACGTTGATTCCCCTGGACACGTCTACGACGAGTATTACGATGCTGGTTTCGATGTTGACTCGCTTGATCTTCGAGTCCTCAATGGTCTTGCCTTGTTGGTTGATGTTCCTAAGGACAAGAACATAACTGGTAAGTGATTAACTTCTTTGTTCGATTCTACAGCTTTGATTAACTTAATTAAGCTTAAAGACAGTGATTAGATGACTATTAAGAAACTTTGTTTTTGTTTTGTTGTGTTTGTGTAGCCGAAGTGATGAAGTCTCTTCACATTCCAAAAGGAGTTAGTCGTGTACTTTTCAGAACACTGAACACTGACAGGTAACAGTGTAATAAGCTTGTTTTGTCATATGTCTGAAATGAGTGTTGGTTTTTGTTGTTAACTATGGATGAAAAAACATAACAATTTCAGGCGTCTTATGTTTAAGAAAGAGTTTGATACAAGCTATGTCGGATTCATGAAGGATGGTGCGCAATGGTTGGTTGACAACACAGACATCAAACTTGTCGGTAATTATCAAACTATTCACCTTTTGATTTGGAAGTTTCTATTTTCTTTGTTCCTGTTTTGGGTTAGTCATCAAACCAAAGTTTGAAACAATGACATCTCTAATTAAGCTGAGTTTTGGTGTGTATCCATGTCAAAATGTAGGGATTGATTATTTATCAGTAGCTGCATATGATGATCTGATTCCGTCTCACCTAGTATTCCTCAAAGACCGGGTAAGCAAGCATTATCCATCCCTTAAGTTTTTGCTAGATAGATGAATGTAAAACGGTAAAATTGATGGTTGAGAAAATTATAAAACCTTGACAGGAGACAATACTTGTGGAGGGATTGAAGCTGGATGGTGTGAAGGCAGGACTCTACACTGTCCATTGCTTACCACTAAGACTGGTTGGAGCAGAAGGGGCTCCAATTCGTTGCATCCTCATCGATTGATTTATCTCCTCACCAACCCCGCCAGTTCCGGAGTTGTCCGTAATCAAGGTTGCTTAGCGTCAGTTTGTGCTAGATTTTATGCAACCAGTGTGGAGATTGAAGTAGAAGAATGAACCACTTTACAAGGAAGATTTCAATGTAAAAATAAATGTACTTAAGATCTTAGGGTTGACAATTAAATCAATGAAAAAACTGCTTTTAATCTGACGAGGTTGCAATTTAATCAGAAACAAGTATATTTCCTAATGAAAACCCAAACCCATAGATATTATCAATGGGAGGAGAATTGTTGAATATGATGAAGCCTTTCTTGGCTTTTGGGCCAGCGGTGTAATAAGTGTGAAAAGAAGGTTCTGTTGAGGTAGGAAGTGATGTACACTGTCATGGATACTATTCCACGATTTGGGAGATTATGTAATTTGAAATTGATCTACACTGTCAAAGCTTTGTGTTAAATTACACCCTAAAATAAAAGGGTTTATCTTAAAAGGTGGGAAAAATATGATTAATAATGTTAAAATGGGCTTACAAAGAATAAGAGAGAGGCCTTTTCTTATACTAGGCCCAATGAAGTTGTTAACAATGTCAATATTAGGAAAACTAAACCCACATCGTTTAAGTAAAAGGAAGAGCCTGAGTTTATAAGGTGTTGTAGGACAAAGCTAATTGTCCCGTCGGGGACATCCTGTAAAATTGTAACGCTCGGCTAGCAGCAATTTAAAGGATGACAGGCTAGTAAGCATTTTATTTGGGTAAATGTGTTCTCAAGACAAGAGAAACAGGTTTATCATGTTTGAGCTACTTGATTACTAACGCCATGAGAGCAGAACATGATACATGAAAGAGCAACTTGTATTTTTCGAAACTCTGTCCATTAAAACTTATAACATGTATTGCATACAAACAAACATCAATTTTTTCTTCTCTCCCCTATGGTTACATTACATCCCCAATCAACAATCATAGCAACAAGTTTTTAACAGGTTTTTTTCCCTCTTAAAAAAGAATTCTTGAAGCTCGTTAAAATTTTACAGCAAGATGGTAAACACTAAACACTTTGTGTTTTCAAGAATCAAGATCCTCTGCCGCCTCGTTGTCTCTTCTCTTCGAGCTGAGCTGCTTCGTTCAACATATCAGCTGCGTCTGTGTTCATGTTCAGCTTCGCTAATGCCACAGACTGCATGTAGAAAGCCGTTGGCCAATCTGGATACACGCATTGCGCTTGCATCGCGTCACGTAGTGCTGCGTCTGGTTGATCGCATAGTAAGTAGCATAGACTTCGCCTACCAAATACAGTTGGAGACACCATTGTTCCAACGTCTATGAACTGTCCATAGAAGCAACGTATGTACCAATATGAGTACTAATCAACGTATATACAATCTGGTTTTAACCCGAGATCAATACCGAATGGAACAGAAACAGATTGGACATGTAAGCGGCAAATTAATACCTGTGAGTAACAGTCAATGGCTGTTTTGAAATCTTTTTCCCGGAAAGATTGATCACCGCGTTTCCGTGCATCAAGCATATCTTTCATCTGTTGCGTCCATTCTTGGAATGATAACTGAAATCCCCAAGAGTTAGCTAGCCTACTTTTTAACGTTTTTAGTAACTGAAACCAAAACTACCATTATATTACCTCGTTCGTGCCTTCGTCGTCTCTGTAATGTGTCATGACCAAAATCTGATGAATAGCTGTGAGATCCATTCTTGAGCAGGCCTCACCTAAGGGTGAAAGTGGCCTCTGTGGAGTTGAAGGTGCCTCCTCTTGCTTCTTTATTCCAAGCATCACATAAGAGGGAACCTGTAACCAGAATATTTAACACTTAAAAAGAGGAATTCAAGAACACAGTCAAAAACTAGGATTTAAAAGATGTTTTGCTTACGTCTGATTTAGTTTGCAATGGTGCAAGTGTTGCAACAAGATCTTTTGTATTGGGTCTCTCTCGAGGCTCATATTGCAAACATTGAGAGGCGAGTTCGACAACTACAGTAGCTTCTTCTGTTGAGAACTTTCCTTCGAGGTGTGAATCCATCAACAGAATAATATTCTTACCACGTATCATATCAAGAGCCTAGAAGTAAGAGATTTGATAAGTAATTATCAAGATATCACGCTCCCAAACTAATACCACACAACTTATTCACTGGTACTACATGGCATATGTACATCTTTCAAGCTTAACTATGCAAGAATCAAGAATCACAGGACATATTTGAGAGCTATATCTTATAAATAGTTGCTTAACGAAGAAGAGTGTAGCACATATCATAGATAATTTTAAGAGAGGCGGTGAGGGAGCAGTATCATATCGTTTCTAGTAACCATATTTAATGTGACCAATTACGGTAGCTTCACATAACTCAAACCAAAATCATGACTAGTGAGTGGATAATTTCACAGCAAAAACACACATTTTTGTAGTGGTACAGTTGCTCCTACTCAAACATATATATAGGAACTTACATGGCTTGGAGGGATGTGTTTTCCGCTAAGCAAATCCAGAAGGACAGTTCCAAAGCTATAAGTGACACTTTCAGGGGTCACTCTTCCTACAACACAAATTTTACCACACTGAAATGAAATCCATCTTTGAAAAAGTGCAAAAACATAATGTGTGTACTAAAAAGAAACAAGTTGGTTTACCATTTCTTAGATATTCAGGTGGTGTATATGCTAAATTTGTGCTATAACTTTTACCATCCCTACTGTTCTTCATCAAACCAAAACATGAGAGCCGAGGATCACCATCCTACAATGTTCATTAAAAAAGCACATGTTAGGCGCCGCCTTAAGATCACAATGAGACAATAGATGTCGAAAGCATGAAAGAACTCTTTGGGAAAAAAGAAAAATACCTCATCAAAGAGAACCCTATAAGCATTTAAATCATGATACAATGGACGACCCTCAGTACTACAATAATCCAAAGCTTCAGCTATGTAATATCCTACTCGCAACCTCATAGCCCATTCGATAGTCTGATTCTCCCCTGTGAATGACCAAAACAAGAAATTAAGATAAAGAAACAAAAATGCACCTTTTATACATTCTACTACTTCACCTAAAATAGTCTCTTTTTAATCCATCTAACAGCACAACCCCTATAAATGTAAGCTCTTTCCCAAGGCACAAGATACTAAAGAGACTAAATTTCACAGCTTTGGGTACACATTTACAACCTAAAAGGACTAACAACCAAATTCATTATTTCTAATGAGAAAAAAAAGGCAAAGAAAGAAGAAGAAACATACAATGGAACAAATGCTTAGCAAGAGTATCATTAGGCATGAACTCAGCAACAAGAAGCCTCTCATCTCCATCACAACAATAACCAATCAAATTCGCCAACCGATTATGTCTCAATTTCCCAACACCCCAAGCCTCTTCCTGAAACAAACAAAAATTTCAGAAAAGAAAAAACAAAAGATAGAATCAAATTAAAAAGGGTTTCTTATGCTTACAGCAAATTGTTTAGGCTCAGGCCAAGCCATCTTAGTAAACTTCTTGACAGCGATCCAACGACGGTTCTGAAGTCGGCCTTTGTAAACAAGATTTGGGGCTTTCTCACCACTCTCTGATACGATGTTGTCTGAACTGAAGTTGTTTGTTGCTGCTTTAAGGTCAGCGAATGAGAACTCAGAGAAAGATGGGATTCCTCCTCCTCCTCCTCCTCCTCCTCCGCTTCCTACACCGCTACCTCCACCTCCTCCGATTCCGCCGTTATCAGCCGTCGTAACGCCTCCGTGGTGGTTTTGAGAGAGCTGTGACGGCTGAACTCCATCTTTACGAAGTGGGTTTTCACCGGAACACAAGGATTGACAACAACCCATCAAAAAAAAACTTTTCTTACCCAAGTCGGAAAGTGTTTTCTCTTTCGACTCCTCCCTTCCCTTGTAAGAGAGAGAAAAGAGAAAGATAGTGTTTGGAGAATTAAAACCATAAAAATCGGATTTTTAATTGTTTTATTTTCTCAATTACTCTGTTTTGACTCCTGAGGTAAGAAGTTTCTTCTGTCTTCTTCTTGTTCTTTTATTCTTTTTTCACTTAATGGATTATATTAAAAAAAACGAGTTCAGAAAAGTTACAAATCACAAGATAAAAGATAAATTATAGAAACACAATGATCTTTCCATAACCTGCAACTAGAAAAGTAAAAGATTTTATTGATACATTATTTGAACCAAAAACATTTTGTCACGAGACTGATTAAATTCTCGAGAAACCATAAATACTTCCCGCATGTCAAATAATGATAACAGGTTTCAACACAGATGGCCATAACAAGAGAATGGAACTTGGCTTTCTCCGCATAAGAATGCATTTTTTTTCTATAAGTGTTTTGTTCATGACCTCCTTCTTCTCTCTTATTCTTGTCAATACGATATTTACTAAAATAGAAATATTTTAAACTTCAAAAATATGATTTTAAAATTTTATGATTTATCTAAACTAAATATTTCTAACCTTTATTTAAAAAGTCAGTAGGCGCTAATCAAATATTTAGAATAAACCTAATGTCTAGAAAGAAAATCGAAGATTAAATATTTTTGAATCAAAAACTAATTTTAGAACTATTTATTTAAATAACAATAAATTAAAAATATATGTTTATATGCTAGTGGTTTTGCATGGTGTAATTGGTGCTGACACAAAAATTTATTTATTTATTTCTATTCATTTTTTTCATGGTTGTGTAAGTTTTTTTGTTTTGTTTTTGGAACTATAATATATGTTTTATGTAAAAGCAATGAATTTGAAAACTGAAAAAGCCAAAGATTCAGAAGAAGCCAACTTCTTTTGTATATATACTATACTATAATACAATAAATTGATTCCGATGTTCAATGATTTAAACTTTGTGGTACCAAAAGAGATTTTTGGGAAAATCACATTATTGCCAGCTCAAATGGTTTGTGATTGGAATGACTTATCATCATCAACCATTCCTACTTTTGCTTTCTCGTTTTTTTCCTTCTTATTTATTCAACAAACATTACCATTTCAACCAAGTCTCTTTTTTTTCTAGTTCTAAGTACCTAGCAGCTTATTTCAAAAGGTTCGTACTTTTGTATACTGTAAAGAGACAATCGTGTGAAGAAGAAAATATCAAGTTTTTTTAGAAGTTGACTTTAAAACCGTGTGATATTTTGGATTTTGTGTGTGTTTTTCTGCATTATTGCCCTTGTACAGTACCTTCTAATTAGAGTGAATGGTGAATATCAATTTTCTCAATGGATTTGACAGACTGACATATTTCTTTCCATTTGAGTTCTAATTACCAAAAATAATTATTTCTATGCGTTATTCCTATTTCCTAGTAATAAACTAGAATAAATATTTTTAGGAAATAACCTTATTTTAAGAAGTTTATTTCTCTCTTTAAGACAAAAATATTTCAAAACCACCAAAAACCAATTTTAAAGAATTTAGAATATTTATCTGGAAACCAAATGAGCCAATATGGCTAAATATTCTAAATTCTTTAGAATTGATTTAGCTAATATTATTACACCGCATATTAGAGATAACCAAATTTAAATTGGATAAAGTTACGACTTACGTGGTACCTATTTTTAGGCCGTGAATGGTGACGCCGTGATAGTGCGGTATTTACTGTTGGACCATGCAAATTATAAATTGTTTCCAATCACACAATTATACAAGTGCGGGACGTTTTTAATCAAATAACGCACTTACACAAAAACATTTTAATATTATTATTTGTTTGTCTTACATTCAATTCCGCATGCAATGCGGTTTTATACTTCTAACTAGGTGCGGTTATTTGGGTTTAAGTGCGGTTTTCAATTCTTTTATTTTCTGAAATTTTTAAATTTTGGAAAAAGTATACATATTAGTGTTTTAAGTACGGTTATTAGTGTTTAAGTGCTACGAATATTAATATATATATACCGCACAGATATTATACTTTTGATTAATATAACTAATATATATATATATCTATGAAAAACAAATTTCTCTCTCTCTCTCACTATTTTTTTAATAAGGTAATGTTTTTGACTTATTGTTGTTTTAAAAATATATAATTATTATTGTTAGTTAAACCAATTTAAAACTAAAGATTAATATTAAAATTTAAAATTTAATAAATTTAATTTCAAATAACTTTTAGTAATTTAAATTCAGAAATTAAAATATATTTATTTTAATTAATATATACTTATACTAGTTATTAATAAAGTAATATGAAATCCGCACTGCCAATTGTTTTTCACCAATCAAACATTATTTTGTACCGCTTATTTTGGAATAACCGCACTTGTCCCGCAAATACATTTGTCCCGCACGTACCGCAGTTGTACCGTACCGCACTTGCAAATTTTTTGTCCCGCACTACTAAATCCGCGGTTACCATTCGGACCCTTAATAAAGACGGCTAGCCTAATACTACAAAACATGGTCAAAATATATGGATTAAGCTTTCAAACTTTCAACTGTTAATTAGTAATGGACCTGAACTACTATAATTTTTTCTAATATTAGGGGGGAAAAGAATATATATATACAATTATAATTGATGGTAGGGAAACTATATTAAAGAGTAAGGATATATTTTTATATACTTTATCTTAAGAGCAAGTAAGTTGTTCTATTTTTCAGTAATATAATTGAACATGATTAAACGAATGGGCCTGTTTATAGAATTGTGCGCTCAAGTCAAAAACCCTTTTGTGATTGAAGAATTTGGGAAAACAGAGCTTATTTATAGATTCAAATTACCACCCAAAGAACAATAATTAGCATATTCTCAATTTGGATGTATGCAAATGAAAAGTATGCTTGCAATTTGTAATACCCATATATCTTTGGGGAAACAGAGCTTTTTCAGCTTTCAAGAACACGAGAGCTGTCTCTTTTGTGTTGAAAAAGGCAAAGAGTGAAGTGATCCAATGATGCTCCAGAGTAATTGGCTTTCTTATATGATTAGATGCTCGAGCACTATCTATAATATACTACTAATAAACAGTACTGATTATTAACCTATGGTTGGCTCGCAATAATATCTTCTGGCACTTACTCTCTGCATGTTATTATTGCTTTATGTCAATAAATTATTTCACAACAAACAAAAAGAAAGAAGAAAAGATTGACACACGAGACGTCAAGTTCACGCTAATCATGTTAGGCACGGCAGCTTCAAGACGAGAACTGTATTGGCGCAGGTACTAGTCGAGAGTACTGAAAACAGGGTTTAATTATTATTATAGTTTCACATGAATCATTAATGTTGGTAGCTGGTCAGGTATTGTAATATTATTAATTTATTTTTAGTAAGCTTAGTAACTTATTGGCCATGCATATCTTTCACGTACAACATTCGCCATTTATCTCGTGTATTTTAAGAAATTTTGTTTTATGAGCAAATGTGGCGAAACATAAAACTTCCCATGTTTAATATCAGTACCGGATCACTTAAAATTAATTTAATGCCGCGTAAGTAACGTTATCTAGTTTCTGTCAGTAGTTAGGTAAAAAACAAAAGACCAGTGATTTATCATTGATGCGACTTATTTTACTTGGCCGAATGGTACAAAAATTACCGTTTATGAAAAGCCGAAAAGAGACGTGTGATGTGATCACTTCCAATCTAGACATATATATGGATCCAATACTAAAGTCTCTCTATTTTCTTAATATTGAAGATACACTTACCTCTCTATTCGGCATGGAGTTTTATCTCTATGGGTCATTTTGAATTAGATCAAGTAACTTTTACACGTTCAGGTGAGGCTTGGAGTTAGTCTTCTTTCAATGAATATAAAATTGGGAAATTTTTGTTCTACGAATGAGGAAAAACTAAACCCCATCTACATAATGGTTACGCCGTACGGAGTGGAATCGAGAAAACATATAACCAAAGAAACAGTATAAAATGTTATGTTGTTTTGCTACACCATAATTTTTAAATACTTGTCGTTGTTATATGTGAAGTTCATGTTATAGTTTTGTTCTGAATGTATCAATATTAGCAGATCGTTGGATTTACTTTTCAAAGACTCGAGTAGCCGATGAAAAAACAAGATTTCTTATGGCATGGATTAATATATGTGTTCTGAAAAAATCATAATCATGTAAAAATATGTTAAAGAATAGTACACAAATTTTTAAAATATTTAACAGTTTGGTAAAATAAAAAGGAGCTAAAGTTCGATTATGGTTGCGTTGCGATTCTTTTGAATTATAGGAAAATTTCCAAATCTACAATAAGATTCGAATTGGGTTTTTCTGTTTTGTCTTAGAATATAAACCTAACTTTTTACTCCACTAAAAGACAGTTCAGTTGCTCGCTCAAGACCAAAGCATCTTTGGACACAGAAGTAAGTCCGATAAATAATACATGACCCCTCACCGATATCAAAAGATTAAATTAAAAAAAAAAAAAAAAAAGATTTGCCTGAGCTATCTCATCCTCCTAACCTTAGGATTTTACAAAAAAAATTGTTGAGAATTATCACAAGTTTTGTCCTAAGCGTCTTATATACAAAGACCGAATTTTAGAATTATTAGACTCAAACTCATATCTGTGACTTGCGTCATAAGTGGCTAAGTGTCAAAGTTATCAAACCTTTCTCCACCATGGCATGACAACCATCCGGTTCAAAGTCAACTGCACTAAAATGCCTCAGTTCACCAGACGACTGGCCGTATCTTAACCCGGTTCCTGCCTCTTCTAAGATCATCATCATGATGATGGGCTCTTCTTGCCTGTCGTCTCAGAAAGGAGATAACGAACATTCCGGCATTGCAAGATCAGCAACCAGCTCGATCATGAGATTCAAATAAGCAAAGATCTTCCCTCCTACATTTTGCTTATTAGTCCTCTTCTTCCTCAAGTTCTCGTGGAGCAGTTTCTTCTTCGGTGCGTTGTAAGAGATCCTCATAAGCTCTCATAGACTCAGCAGTGAATCTCTCCATAGCTTCAAAAATCCGCTGCAAACTACCTTGTAAACTATCGTTGCTAGTATCGCTTTGGTAGACAACATTGCCTGATATGGAAAGACTATTACCACCATCACCCGGTGCCACAAGAACCATTTTCTTTTCCAACGCCTGAATCTCTCTCTGTATCTTCTGTTCTTCCCTGTCCATGTTCCTAACTCTCTTCTCTGAATCCCCATGACCAGTCATCGCCGTGTCTAACCGATCTTGTTCCCAAAGCTGAAGCACGCTTGTAGTGAAACTACGCATTGCCTCAATAACTTCTTTCTCTGATATTCTATCTAGAGCTTGAGACCATTGGTTACATATCACAAAGATTGGTGGTGCACCAATCCGACCAGGTGAGAAAGGAACGATTCCATCAGGTGTTTCCTCAGGTTCATAGAGAAGACACTTCAT
Source organism: Camelina hispida (assembly GCA_023657505.1). NCBI lineage: Eukaryota > Viridiplantae > Streptophyta > Magnoliopsida > Brassicales > Brassicaceae > Camelina > Camelina hispida. The sequence goes on along the minus strand of CP094635.1, from coordinate 2,701,100 downwards.
AAGCCATTTATTCAACTCTCTTACGTAACCCTTCTGCGCGCTAACCCAACTCGAGAACCCCAATATCCAATTAATAAGTTCATGTCCAAGCAAACTAGTCGCCTCTAGATGTTCAACGCCTAGTTTCTTGCTTGCTCTTATTGGTCCAAGGCCTTGTGCTTCCCTAATAGCTTGACACTGACTTTGATGACACTCAAGCATGGATCTCCACATTCTTGTAAGCCTATCGAAACCGAAATCAACATTTGGTTAGAGTTCCCATTCTAAAATATCTATATGTTTGGAGAAGACGAGTTTATATTATTACCCTTGAATCAATGCATTCAGTTGCGGCCATAGGTCTTCGTCTCTAATCTTATTAATCGTAACTGATATTTTGTCGACAACTTGAATCGCAATCCGTATTTTCGTGGACATATCTCTCACTAGCTTCCTCGTTTTATCTACTTTCATAGCCTCAGCACCTCTTTCATCCAAACGCTTTAGCTTCCTTAGCTTTTTCTCGTGAGCTAGTCGCAATTTCTCCTCAGCCTACACAGAGTAAAAAACTCTCTCTTTCAGACAAAAGAACAGAACAGAACACATCATAGTGTTCTAAGACCAAAGATTTTGATACAAAAACATTACCTTGACTTCATGGTAAAGCTTCTTCTCCCAAAGATGGAGCTTGTGCAATGTCGAAGAAAGATTCCTAGACCTCGAAGCAAGCTCTTCTTCAATGTCTGCATAAGTCGGCGGCGCAGTAGCAGCAGCAGCAGCAGCAGGAGAAGGTCCTCCAGAGGTAGAAGGTAGTGAAGGAGTAGTAACCCCGTGCAACATCTTCGAAGTAGCTGCTCCACAATTCACAAAACAAAACAAAAAGTTCAAAACATTACTCAACAAGTTGCAGAAAGCTCAAAACTATTAAATGATCAAGCTCTTACCATGTTTACGACCATAAGGATGCTTCCCAACTTCAAGTAACTTAGCAATCTCACTTCCTGACTCTGCAGCTTTCACGAATTGACTCTCAATCTCTTTAGCAACCTCAGGCACCGCACGTGGCCCTCCTCCTCCTCCTCCACCACCGCCGACTCCACGTGTCGCCGTGGCATTGCTCCGACGTTCCTCATCCTCAACGACCTTCTTCTCAACAACGTGATCTTCATACTCCATCCTTTCTTTCTCCACCGACACACTCGGTCTAGACTGATACGCATCTCCGACATCACCACCTCCACCGCTAGTACTTGCTCCTCCACCAGACTTATCAATCGGCGGAGGCAGAGGCTCTTCCCTCATCATATGCACGGCGGCGGGATTCGGTAGATTACCACCGCCGCCGCCGCCGGCGAATTTTGGTTTGCCGTGAACCTCCTTAACAACCTCGTACTGTGAATCATCGTCTTCTAGCTCCGGTATACCTTCTTCTTCTCTCAACTCTCTTGAATCTCGACTCGGAGTATACGGAGGGTAATAAGTATCGAACGGATTCAAAAAATCCCAACCGTTAGACCTAGGCGGTGAAGGAGGAGGCGGTGGCGGTTTCGAAGCTGGTACAGCAGTTGTAGAACCACCACCGTAGTATCCGGGTCCGGGTCCGGGTCCTGGGTTAGAGTATCCAAAATATGAATTATTTTGAGGAGGGTATGAGTTATAAGATGAAGAAGAAGATGATTCGCCTATGTAGACACGTTGAGGACTAGTTGGTCTTTGCTCATAGACAACAGAAGGAGGCATGGAGCTGTTCTTCATGTAATTCATATGCATATAACTGTTTCCACCGGAGTAAGGAGGAGGGAGATGACCCAGACCCATCATCATCTCCGGGTTCGGGTACCGGTTTATATAACCCGGTTGTTGTTGTTGTTCCATGTATCCAGGTGGTGCTGACTCGGGTATTGGGTAATTTCCGAGATGGTGGTGACGGTGGTGTTGTTGAGGAGAGAGGTGATGCATCGAATCCAAATCCAAATCGTCTTCATCGTCGTCGTCGTCGTCGGAATCCGAATCGAATTCGAGATGACCCGAATCAGAACCCGAACCCGAGTGAGCGTGGTGAGAAGAAGCAAGTTTTGGTTTTTTGGGGGAGTTTGTTCCTCCGTCGTCGTCGTGATGAGGGTCACCTTTTCTGTGAGGAGGAAGGTTAAGTCTAGGGGAATCATCACCGCCGTTAGCGCCGCCGGAGGAGATGAAACGGTGGTGGTGGTTGATGAAGAGATGGAGTGAGTGACCGATACCAATAAGGGAGTGAGTGTAAGCCACGTGGGATTCAGCTAAAGCGTAACGCTGGTGAATCGCAGCTTCTAAGAAATTACAACGTTCACGGCAAAGAGCAACCGCCGGAAGATCGTCAAGCTTAGAACTTGTACAACCCATATCAAATTATTATTTCTAAAAAAGAAGAAAAAAAAAGAATCAAATTAAATTATTAAAGAAAAAAAAAACAAAGGGGAACACACAAGATTTTGAAATCAGGTATAAGAGAGAATTGAAATTAAAAGACTTTTCGTAAAGAGAGAGAGAGTTGAAAGGTAGGTGAGAGGAATAAGAGATGGAGGCGCATAAGGGGCAAAGAAGGTGTGGGTTTGATGTTGATAGCAAAACTCAAATAAAGCAAAGATGTTTTGTGTGAACTGTGAAGTGATTGTCTTACTATTAGATAATTATTCAATTTCTCTATGAGCATAAAAGATATATATTTTTATTTTAGCTTCAAGAAGATGAAGAAGAAGAAAAAAAAGTGAGAAAACAAAAAAAAAAAAAAAAACAGCAAAGGACTGTGAAGGAATCTTGCCAGCACCGAGATTTTCGTCCGTTTCTCCCATAGGATGAGTCGGTGTTTTTTTTTTATTTATTTATTTATTTTATTTACCATAATCTCCTTTTTGCAGAACAATTAATTATCCCCAAATTCTTAAAATTATATCTTTTTATTTTGTTGTTGAAAATTTAACCTTTTTAGGACAGTACTTTGAGATAGAGATTCAGACAGATGACATGGATCTTTGAAAAAAAAAAAAAGAAGATACGGTTAGTTTCTAGTAAGTAGTTTTTGATGTTTTTAAGTTTAACAACGTGTCGTGTAAGTACGATTCTACTACTTTGGCTTTGTTGGTTTGAGGTTGACGGTAACTTTGACTCGTTTTGACCATTTTTTATTCCCACTATACCCTTAGTTTTAGTCTTTAATTACGTAACGACACTGTATTTGATTTGGACAATTTAAAATCGTATTATTATTATTATTAACATGATGGTAACGGGTAACGTAAGTAATTAAATGATGAAAATTCGTACTGAATTTATGTCTGTTACTTAATTAGTATTTGTATCAAAATAATTTATTGATTTATTTGTCAAAGGAATATTTTTTTTTTTTTAATATCGTACTGTAGTTGGTTTGAGTGTTCAAGGAAGACGTAACTAAATCGATGTTTGTTATACAGCTTTCAGCACTCTTCAGGCTTCAGGTGTGATGCTAACGTCGTCATGTTTCTTCCTCTCTCTTTGACTAGACTCTTCTTTTTTTTATATATATATATAGTACTATACTACTATCTTAACCCCCAAAAAACAAAATTCTTTTTATTAATTAATGGATTCGATTGGGTGATGCTAACAGAACAAAAAATATACATAGTAAACCAAAACAAGAAGAGAAAGATTTTTAAGACAGAATTTGAACTTAATTCTATACAATTCCAAAACAACATTTATTTAATGAATTAATTACGAGAAAAGCATTTTTTCTCATAAGTATTGTTCAATCCGGACCTTTTGTCCGGTCTTACAGATTTAGGCATTTATTTTGCCATGAAATGACGATTTTGCCCTCAAACTCTCATCTTCCCAAAAATCAACTTGTGTCTCTCTCTCGCCTTTGCTCACGCCAGCAAAACACTCGAAAATATACTTTAACGATCTAGAATCTGATCAATACCTTTAACCTTCAAATTGATTCGTGAGGTGACAAATCTTTGACCTAATCAATAAGATCCGATGAATAAGATGGTGGTGACGAATCGACGGTGATGAGATCTGTGATGAAGAACACGAGATTGTAAATGAGATGGTGGTGATGATGAGATTCGATGATGAGCGGCGACGACGGTTTGTTCGATGACGACAAACATGTAGAAGAAGATGACAGTGAAACTTTTAGAACGGCGGTGACGGCGATGGTGAAATCCACTGTGACGATGAACACTTTCTTGCCGTTAAACGCTTTAATCCGCTCGGTTGGAACAGTTAAAAGCAGTTGTTATCGCGATTTCTCCAAGATTTGTCAATCGCAAACATGTAATTTTTGTGTTTAGTTTAGATTTTAAGATAAATTAAAAATTTTGTTTCAAGTAGTGTTTACAATTGGTATCATTGGGTTCCCTAGACATAGTTTTCTTAGGGTTTATATTTATTTTCTTCAAAATACAATTAACTAAAGTCATTGAGTTCATCGAATCATATAAATGATGGTCGGAGATGTTATGTTGTCTTCGTGGGAAGAGAAAGCGAGAAGAAAATGCAGAGATAGAAGAGATAATTCATTCTATTTTCACAAGGACAAAAGAGACAATTCATCATACAAAAAATACCCAAATCCATAAGCATGGATAGAAAGCCTCTATTTGAAAGATTTGAAGGAAAAAGTACCCAATTTGACAATAACCCCTTTATTTAATGGTTTGAGCAACTTTTTATATAGTACTAGTATAATACTAGTATTACGTAGCTTAAAAAACAAAAACAAAAACAAAGGCTAAAAGTGCGTGACGAGTTCTTTTTATTGTATGAAAAAAATGCGTGACGATTAAACAAAACAAAACAAAAAGCTTGTAACAACTTGACACAAACACTCTAATATGTATACTTATATATGTTGGACACATCAATACATGATACTGTATTACTGTGAATTAAATACATATCCTCCTACATATAACTTTCACAACGTATATATCCTCCTCGTCGGAAGTTTCCTTTGCACTTAGAGTCCTTCTGGAATTCTGAAGAGGTTTAAATTTCATGCAATGTAGTCATAAATTAAATCTTTACGTGCCGACTACTGCTATATGCATTCGAGCTGCAAATACTCATTTTCAAACGCTTGTTTAAATATAACTATATCGTAACAGTTAGTGAAAAAAAGAAATTGTTATATCGACATCTAAACCTTTATCCTAGCCTAGGTTGTTTTGTTAGGGTCAAAGTTTGAAGAAACACGATGAATTTTGTTTGCATTATGTTAGGCATACTAGATTTTAGTACCGCGGAACAATATTTTTACAACAAAAAAGTTAAATTTAAAAAATTGTATTTGTTTGTTAATTTTGTTTCTTTTGTTTAGTGTTTAAGATTGTATAATTGTATTTTAACTGTTAATTATAAAATTTGATCAGTTGTATACCGCAGACACGCGACGACAATTATTTAGTTTTATTTATACTAATGTTACATTTGTACCGTATCGAGTTTCTTATAGTTACAAAAATAGAAATTTTTACTGCTTTTTAGATTTAATCCGTGAAAAAATTATTTTTATATTATTATATTTTTAATTTCTTAGTGTTTTTAAATTTAATCTGTAAGTTTGAAGTTATTTAGATTTAACCCGTGAAAGAATTTTATCCATAGAAGTTATTATGCAGTATACCACATATTAATTTATATTATAAATACTCCAATTTATTAGATTTAACCCGTGAAATAATAATTTTTGCATTTTTTATCAGCATATTAATAATCATTAAAGTTTTAATTGTTCATATGAAACAATATAGTTATTACTGAATATTAGAGTTTTTAAAATAAGAAAATATTGTATAGATATTTTTGGCATATGTTATTAAGTGTAATAAATTTCTTAATATATAAATTGTTTTAGAAAATTATAAACCAAATTTGTAGAGACATTTTAGGAATCTAATTGATTCTGTTTGTATGTGCAATTTCTTAAGAATTAACTTTGTAAATAAGTATAACTTAAAGAAACACCACGGGATAATTATTTAGTTTTATTTATTTTAATGTGAGAAATCTGAGAAATCAACCCCTAAGTACCTCAAATCAAATAATGTAGATGACGAAATCTACATTTTACAATCAAAATATGTAAAGCAAAAATTTCTATAGAAAGTCTATATAAACAAAATCTCTAAAGATAGTTTTGGTGATTTTATGGGATTAAAACTTCAATGGGTAGAGTTGTTTTTGGAAAAATCAGAATGTATAAATATTGTTAAGATTTTATGGCAATAAAGGTAACAAATGTTGGTCAATTTAAGAAAATTTAGTATTTGAGTTTTTCTACAATGTTATTTATAGAATTGTTTTAAGGGTTAATATTGTAAATAAAAATTTAAATAAGCAAAACTTAAAGGGCATAGCACAAAATGTACTTCAAAAATGTTAATATAGATTTTTGCGTATATGTTAAAGAAAAAATACGAAAGGTACATGTTTCTAAAAAATCTGTCGTCATACCTCAAATTAATTACTTCATTAACTTTACTAATTAATTTTAAACAAAACTGATATATTTTGTTGAATCGGATTTATAACAGCACAATTTTTTTTTTTAACTTGTTACTGACTAGAAGGAACAGTCTAGAGCATTTATTAATGACTATGCACATTGTCACGACTCACGACAAAACAAATCAGGTCCGTAGCGACAAAAAAAATGGTGACGAACTAGAACACAAAAATTTACAAAGCATCAGGGATATTTGACGCCCGATAAGAATACTTAGCATCGAAGCCTTATAAATTGATATATAAAATGTTATATACGCAGAATAACTTGGTGCAGAAGCAACCCTTTTGGTCCCTTCTATTTTCTTTTAACTTTTTTATTTAACCTCTTTTTGTACTTTAAAAAAATATATTTGTCATTTTTTTTGTTTCTTCATAATATTTGCCTTTTTTACTGCATGCTAGATCCTTTATTGTTTCCAAAATTAAGACAAATAAAACCTGGTGTTTCATTTAATTAAGGGTTCTTTAGTAATCTCTGTATGCGTTTCTATTGCACTGTCGCACATGGTAACTGAAAGTAAAAATAGAAATTAAAGCGCTCCTATTATATAGGCCAATGGTTGAGTTGATTAATACGAAGGATAGAAGCTTCTACACATCTTTAGATTTAGAGTTAAGATTTCAACCAAAAACAAAATAGTGCATGTAATGTTATCAACTTATAGTTGGCCATGTGGATGTTCTACATAGCAAAATTCTATGGTTTTAACCCAAAATCGAGGATGATGTTGCTAAACAACTTACTTTCCTATTTAAAACATTCATTGTAAGACCAAATGAATCTTATTCAATTAGTAATTGGTACTACTCTATGAGAAATGGGTCTATCGGCAAGATTATCATTTCCTTGATAACTCGTATATATAGAGTATTCACGCCACACGGTTACGAACGGTTGTACAATACTCTAGTACGTTCTAATAATAAATGGTACGGGGAATGCAAACAAAAGCCCAATTACTCGATAACTTAAGTATATATATATATATATAGTATATATATATATACGTAGTTTCCATAAGGGAAAATTAAATAGTATTCATGCTTTACCTGAAATCCAAAACAGTGGAGATCATATAATTGTCATGCAAAATTATTTGACAAATGTCCAAAATCTTAGGGATGTTAGGTGCAGAATATAAGAAGAGCCTGTTGATTCTGAGGTAAGGACATTTTGAGAAAGTTACTTTGGTCCCCTACCCAACTTCAATAAGTCAATTGATTGTTACATTTTGGGGAAAGAGTGATGAAGTAAATACTTGTATACTATACTCGAAGTGTTTGTAAATGAAAATGTAGAAGTAACTTTTAAAAAGGAATACATTTTACAGTACTATACTATACATTGAATTTAATGCATCTTGACGTCGTCTTCTTCTTCTTGTCCCTATCACCTTTTTATTTTCCTCACTTTCTTTAGCTTATCAAGTTAAGCACGTTCAAGCTCAACACCATTTAATTTGCCCATTCTAGAATCTAGATAACACCATCGTTTTTTGTCTTTCTTTGGCTTATGAAGTTCCAGTTTCTCTCTTATGCACATTTTATGTCCTACATCCACTCGCCATTACTCTTAATTTGTCAGTGTTGTCAATTAGTCTTAATTTTACTTGATATTTGTTTTAGCGATCATTTGTGATGATAACCAAAAAAAAAGTATTATAGATCCTTGCAAGTAAACGTTTTTATTGCAAGTAAAAGTATTATAGATACTGCTGTTTGGCATATGATAAAAATATTGAAAAAGTTGTCAATGTTGTAGTTTTGTTGTAATGATAATAGCATAGATATTCTCCTTAATATCTGACTTATTTAGGTACCAAACGGTACTAACGTTTCAGCTTTTTAAGCTAAATGACTGTTTTTTTTTTTTTTTTACTTGTTATTTATGGCTGAAAATATAGAGAAGGAAAACGTCAATCGCAGACCAAAAAAAGAAAGTAAAAAACGTCAGTCAATTGAGTAAGATGATTCATCTTTTTTTTGAATAAAGCATAAACATAATGAAACGATCACCTTTAGCCATATTCCGGAGACTATAATTGTTGTGTTGTTATTCAGTTGGGTTACAGTTTTTCATATGTAATGTGCTACCACACCGGATTATGCAGGTTTCTGGCCAAATTTTTTAAACCTTTGATGTAACCAAGCAAAACTAAGTGTAGAGAATATATTTCAAATTTCTGAAAAATCAAAGATGGTAAAAAGTTGAGTTCTTGTGAGTTGTGACAAGCAAAAACAAAGTTTGCACTTACTGTTAAGATAACGGTTCAAACAACTCTTATTCAACAATCGTTGATCATCACGATTTCATATGCAAATCAATACTATGCAACTATAGAGGATAAGTACTTCTGATTTATGTATACTTAAACGCAATCGTAGATGTCACTATAGATTACATACATTATTCGCGTGTATATATAATAAACATGTGTGTGAGTTAATGAGTGTCAGAAAAAAATCTAATATAGTATAATCCATGCAACTATTTTATTCCTCTGCTAATTAGTGGGTTTGGAATAAAGTTCTTGTAAGTAAAATAAATTGGTTGTTATTGTTGTGATGGTCATTAATGGAAGTAGACTGAATTTAGGGTTTATAGGACGAATAAACACAACACATAAGAAAGGATTGAAAGAAGGGGGAGAATACGGCACAGAATAATTGGGCGACGACAGTGACATGTGACACACATTTCACTGGCGATAAAAAGGTTCGCCATACACATGTTCCGATTTATATATCAATTTAATTATGTGTGTATATTATAATATAGTAGTACTATAGTCTTAGGTCTACGACGTACACTAATTTTTTAGTCATTTTATACATGCGTTACAACATAATTTTTTTTTTTTTTTGACGATCAAACCCCATATATTAAGTTATCGATTACTCTAAGGCCAATTAGGAATGACTGTTTTTCTATAAAAAAAACCACGTGCTCTTGCACATTTCGCAAGTTTATCCGCACGGATATTATCCTCTAATATATCTAATACTAAAATTAAGAAATCTATCTCGAAATGAATAAAATCCTTCAATTTGATGAAAAGGTCAACCAATCCTCGATATTAGACGTCATCCTAAGGAGGTCTGAACAATCCGTAGCAAAAACCTTTATCCAGGTCCAACGCTAATAAGCACTCCATAGCCCAAATAAGGGTATCTAACTCGCATGTAATGGGATAAGCTTTGCGCGATCCTTAGCCCCATGTGCAAGATTCTATCACCGATCTACGCAATCCAACCATGCCCATCCTATCCACCTCTATGCCAAGATCCATCTATAAAGCATACAAGAGATTCTTGAGAAATGGGATCGAAGGTATGCATGTCTACTACCGTTGGTGCTAAGTCTGTTATTTGCTCTTCTCCAAACTTCTTCTTCGATAGCTTTCTCCAGTGTATCTGCGGAGATTCGGAGATATTTTCAAACACTTTCTTATTTCGCTTTCCAAATGTACCACAACATCCACGGGAACGTTCTCAAGTTTTGATCAGTTGCACCATAGTCTCTACCACGCCCATATAGAAAATCGAGGTTGCTATATGGGAAGATGAAGGAACACCATAGATGGAAGGGATTGTCGATAAAGCCCATACTGACGTTGGGGGCATTTAAAAAGCATATGGTTTATAGTTTCCTCCGCTCCACATCTAGACAATCTTTATCTCTACCAATATGGCGATAATGCAGGCGCATGTTGCCAAGCATCCAATCACGCATTGCCACACAAAATGCTTAAGCTTGATGTTTTAACTTCCATGCTTGCGCCTTAAGTGTCGTAACACTAGTCCCCGAAGGAGGTCGCAGGCGAGATAGCTCGCGGCTTCGTATCCAGATTTAACGGTATAATTTCCAGACTTTGTCGAGTCCAAGAATAGCCGTCCTCGAGGCATTCAAGCTCGGTTTAATCCCCAAAATAAGGGTAATTTCTTTCGGGGAAGAGTTCCCGAAGACGTTCAATTTTCCACTTTTGTGTTAAAATCTATCAAGGTATTAACACAAATCAAGGGATTTCTTTCATTAGTTAAACTTTGGGTGGCCGTGCTGGCGTATCGTGGATCCATGGTTCAGTCCAGATGCACGTATTAAAACCCGAGCTTATGTTCTCAAATCCGTATGAAAGAACATGCTTTGCTGCCAACATGCTCCTCCAGCCATATGAAGGTCGATTCGATACTTGTATTCTAATGGACTACGATCGAAAGTATCTCCCTTTAACTCGGAAGGGAATCTGATATCTCAAGAATCTCCATAGTTGCTTTGCCAAAAGGGCAAGATTAAATTCTTCTAATGTTCTAAAGCCTAGCCCACCTTCCGAAAGTTGAGTACACATTTGCTCCCATGCTATCCAGTTTAATCTTTGTCGCTTTATCAAGTAGAAATATATCGCGCTAGTTATTTGAAAGATAAAGTTTGGTAAGAGAAAACATGACATTACATATGTCGGAATTGCTTGCGCCACTGATTTGATCAGGACAACATAATTGACATTAGTCAATAAGGAATTTTTGGGTTTTTGATCAAGCGTTCTTCTTTTTAATTGACATTACATAAGAATTATTAGGAATGGCTGTTTTTCTATAAAAAAATTTCTCGTTGGGGATGCAGTCGAGTCGAGATATAACTATAATTGTTTTAAAGGAATACGACATTGATTATTTAAAGAACCTTTTTAACTTGTGGAATATTAATTTGTCTGGTGGTTCAACAAAACCTTCATGTGCTATGACTTTGGGGTGTCTTACGTTTTCGATAAAAACCTTCTTTAATAAGGAAAAAGAGAAAATCCAAGTGTTGTGAATTATAAGGGAAATGTTTCCATTGCTGCGAATGTTTTGGGTGGCTTTCTTGTGACACTGCAAGAAACTCTCTCCTTCTATAAATGACAATGGTGGGTGAGCTATTTTGAGCTAATTTTTGCTTTTTAATAATATACGAAATATCTTGCTTTTACACACCCAACATATGAGAAATTTACTAAAGCTATCGTTACATAGTTGTGAAAGTATTTTTAGTAGTTATAGTGAAGTTTTAATTTATTTTCCCAGATAAGTAGGTTGATTCGTGTTACTGCAAAATTCATATTGCAAATTCAGATTTTATATAAATTCGATTTAAAAAAGTGCATAGGAAACTGTCAATTATAAAACGTTTTGGGGTGGAGTAGCTTGAAAAAAGAAAGAGGTTTCGAAAAAAATTACTAAATTAAGTAGTTTTTTCACTGGTCCTCTCATAACTTTCACTTGGGATTGAAGTGAAGCAAATCAAAAAGTTTTTATAGAAATTTAGAAATTCTTCTTTCACTGGTCCAGTGGTCTTCAAGTTGTAAAGATTAATCCAAATTTGATAGAGAAACCAAGGGGGTGTGACCACTAACCCACTTATGTGTCTCGTAAATAATTTTGCAAATCTATGTATATATGAATTTCTTACTATATACTAATTAATGCCGCAATAGATCACATGGCGAGTCCAAATTATAAAAAATTACATCATTCAATTCAATGCCTCACTCTTGTGAATATTACTATAACAGTTGACATAACAAGAAAAATACATGGTCAAGGAAAACAAATAGATTACGAGAATCGATAATACAGTAGTTAGTTGCAGACATTTTAATAAAGGGTCCTAAAACCAAAGAGTATATTCTCGTAAAGCTAACAAATAGAAAAGCTTCGTTTTTACCTGTAAAAGAAAAAGAAAAAAAAAAAAAAAAAAAAAGAGGTAAAAATTTCAACTCGAAAGAATCGCTTTGACTTTCTTGTGTTCCTCCTTGGAACCTGAGTTTCTTCTCCTCATAAAGCTTTAACTCTCTGCTTAATTGTTTGTTTTTATGGTGTGGAACGACCTGCATGCTTTTGTGTTTAAAATTCTAAATTCTTTCACGTATACTATATTAAACCTATTTAAAATTCTAAATTCATTAGGCATTTAGGTAGTACTCACTTTATAATATCATAAACATTACGGTTGAGAAAGTATGGGAGAATATTAAAAAATATTCATGTGAAAGATAGGTCAAAAATGTAAAAAGAGAATATCCAACAGAAAGCAAACTGTTCCCTCCCAATATCTAAATATAACAATTATATTAAAGAAAAATAAGGACTGGTCTGATCTGATTGTGAAGAGCATTCATTGGATTTTATCTTCTTTTCTCTGCCACTAGAGTATATAGATCACTTCCCTCATCATGCCCACTTATATATTTCCATCTGTCTTATATATTTTTATTTTTATTTTTCTCCTCTATTATTGAAATTCTTTTGCCTCCTACGTTCGACTTTCAAGTTGAGAGAGAAACAAAAGAAAAGATCTGAAAAAGTTCTAAACAGAACAAACGTTCCTTTGGCAATTTGGCATTAGTGTAGTGAGACATATGAATCAATAATGCATGCCTAGTATTTTTACTTTATATGGACTTAGTTTTTTTTTTACCTAACGTATGGTAAATTATAATGTTTTGGGCCATAGTCTAATAAGACTCTTTGGTAAATTATAATGCTTTGGTTTAAGTGATACAAATGAATTTTCATCCAACTAAGGAAGAAATGATAATATAGAAAAGTTGGTTACATAAACTTTATCAGGCATCCGCTGATCCAGCTAGCATCCACGATTTTATGATGCGTTTTAACTAGGGAAGAACTATATCTATAAACATTTCGGTAATGAAATCAAGAAATAACGTCTATAAGAGTAATATGTTACAGATAAGGTCGTTTGTTTAGGAATTTAACGGATAAGAATATATGAATCATGAATGTCGTAAAAAAAACTTAGGAACTTATGATTAACTACAGTAAAAACTAAAAATTTCGCATCCACTTCTGAACAGTGTATAGATTTTATAATGCATGATAGATTGATAGATAACTAAACTAAACTATAGAATAAACTATATAGAGTTTCGGTATTTAATTAGAAGAGTAATAATGTGTATAAAATGTAACTAGACCGTTTATCTTTGGTTTAAGTGATCGGGGTCGCTGTCGAGGTAGGCCAGAAACAATTAGGGGAGAACACAGAATGTGAATGTGGTTTCGAGGTTTCATGTTATTGTTTCTTCTCTCATTATTTAATACTGTACTATATCAATGGAATAAAATCAATGAAAATATTATACGAAAAGACATAGACAAGACAACCTAATCCTAAATGATGATCAACGACCTAACCCTATGATTAGATTCCACAATTCTTTTCCTCTTTATATTTTCTTAATTATCAGATTTTGATTTGTTAAACGTGATCGTACCATCCCAATGTCTTGTTGTTTATCTTAGTGTGTATGCATGAATTACTACTTTTACAAAACGACATTATAAAAAGATATTGATAATAGGTCTAAAAGATTTAAGATACTGATTTAACAACTCAACACACCTTTTGCAAACACTTATTACTTCTGATCTTAAAAGTGAATTTGCTGGTCTAGATTAGAAGTTGATATCCAATGGATCATTTCTTTTTTGGATTCGTACAAAAGTGATAGCAAATTTCAACCATAGATAGTGAATGATCTTGTTCCACTTGCTAAGTTCTCAAGTTACATTGAGACTTAGGACTTGGCATTTATTTGATCTTACTATTCATTTGGCAAAAGCTCTCTCTCTTTTACTCACAGTAACAAGAACCAAAAAATTAGAAGAAGACTTTAAGATGAAGAAAAAATAGTATCAAGAAGCTCACAGGCCTAGCTTCTAACAAAGGTTAAAACAGAGATGGTTCGTAAAAGGAATCTCATTATCTTTTTCACCTGTTGGTTTCTCCTCAAGGCAACAAAGAATTTCTCTGGGCACCTCAAGCTACATTTACATTACAACAATTCTCTTTAATTACAAGAAGAAGCACAATAAAGAACATAAGATACAATGAAGCTCACAGTATGGATGCAAATGCAGTTTGGAAATAGTGTTGAATCTTATCACCACCACAAGGTCAGAACTCAGAAGTAGATGTCTGATTGCTTGGATTGTGCCTTTAGATCCTTAAGTTTCTTCAATATGTTACTGAAGTAATCCTGCAAGTACTTCTCTAGAGTCACCATGTCCTTCTGATCCACACCTAGTAGGCTATTAGTCTCGGTCATCGGAGCAGAGAACACCGTGTCACTCGAGAGAACCTGAATGTGTCCGTGTCACAGATATGTTAGAAGCATAATTTCAGTTTATCCGAAAAGCTACAATGAAACAAAAAGAACAACCATCATCGCTAGGTGATAAAGGCCAAACTTTACCTCTGAGAAGGCCAGTCTATCAGCGACATCATTTGTCCACTGGAAGAATCGAGTTAACTGACGTGTGACTCTCAATACAGAAACTGGAACGGTTGTGACGTTTGCATCTTGCCCAGCAAGTCTCTCACATAGTGTTATCACCTGACATGACAACAGGGTAATGAAAAAGCTTACGCTTCAATAACATTTCTCTATCCATCTCATACAACAGACCAGTAACTATAACCCTGCTTACTTCTTGGGTTGTCCATGCACGAGGGCCAGCGAAAGTTAGAAGCTTTCCGTTGATTTTCTCATTGCGTAAAGCTATAAGTGTCAGCCTAGCAATATCCTGTTGTAGCATGAGGAACATGTTAAAATCATTTTGTGTGCTTCACCCACATTTACACAGAGAAATGAAGTACATCTACATTTGTTTACTCACCTGTGTGTCCATGTAAGCAACACGAGTTGGTGCATCTGTTCCCCAAACAGATTTTTCCTCAAGAATTGGAACAGCGTATTGGCCAATAAGACCCTGCAGAGAAATATAGAAGAATACTCTGGATTAGACAACAATCAACCATTAGCACACACATATAATCTCTCAAGTACTCAATTTCCACAACGGTTAAGAAGGACAACAACTAGATGCCTAAGTTCAAAAAGGCACAAAAGATAGATAGATAAAGGGAATGATGCTTACTTGCATGAAACCACATAACCGGATGGTGATATGGTTTAAACCGGAGTCCTGAAGAAACTTCTCAGTACAATACTTAATCTCCATGAGAGGAACCTCAGGATGCTTATCGCAGTTGTGGATAGAGTAGAAGACATATTTCTGAATCCCCATTGCCTTTGCACATTGTATCAGAGCAACTTTACCTTCCCAATCTACCTAAACAGAACACACATTAAATTTCAATCACATTGGAACCACCCTCCTTGATTCTATCCAACCAAACACTCAAACGTACAAAGCAAAGGCATTAAAGTGAGAGAGTATTAGACACAACAAGCCAGTCAAAGTCTCGCTTAGGCTAAATTCACAAATCAAAATTGAATCTTTAACAACCAAGAAAGAGAGATGATTAAGAAGCTTACAGTCTTGATGGGTTCTTCAGGACGTCCCGTGGCACAATCAATAACAGTGTGGACACCGACCAAAGTCGCCGGAATTGTCTCCGGTTTACTAAGATCCGCCTACACCACACAAATCTCCGGTTTAGTTTCTCTATAAAAGACTTAAAGGAGGAGAAGATGTGAATACGTACATTGACGACGGTGGCGCCCCAATCACGGAGGAAATCGGCGGGAGCTGGTCTTGGTCGGACCAAGCACCTAACGTCATAACCTTCATCTAAAGCTCGCCGGACGATTTGTCTTCCTAAAGTTCCGGTAGCTCCAACCACCAAGATGCTTGTGGGTCGGACAGGTGTCCCCGGAGCAAGATTAACCGCCGCAGCACTGCATGTAACCGGGACTATCGTTGATCGTTCCCGGTTAAGGGACGAGGAGGAGGAGGATGAGGAAGATGGGAAGAGCGGGATTGAGTTTTCCGGTGTGAGAGACCGCCGCCACGAGAGACGTCCCGAAGAGTTGTGATGGTTGAGAGTGCCACGTGTAACAAGCTGAGCGGGGAGCCTGAGAGAAGCCATCGTCACTAGTGGAAGAGAAGAGAGGAGAGAGAGAAAGAGAGATAGAGAGTGAGAGAGACGACAGTTTAGTTGATGTGAGTTTGGCCACGTCAGATCGTGGATTGGCTTTCATTTGTTGCCACGGAATTAAATCTATACTAAAAAAATAAATCCAGCTGTATTATTTTTTTATTTTTCATTCAGTTGGGTCACTCAATGGGCCGGATTATGGGCTCTAGTTTCTAATTCTAATTATTAATCGGGCATAAGTATAACCGACGTTTTTTTTTTTCCCCAATATATTAGCAAACAATACACATTTAAGAGATTGATGTTATTAAATGTCTGTACATAAAAGAAGAGCACATCACCAAATTTAGTTTAAAGCACCAAGAGTTACGATTCATTTTAAAACTTTATGCCACACTAGTACTATACTATGAATATTTAAAAATTAATATATAGCCATACACTAAATACTCGTGGAAATACATAATAATTATATTATATAGAAGAAATTTTACAAAAACCAAAAAGACACAACAAAACAAAATGTCTTTTTTCTATTAAAACTAATTCTCAATTGCATCGATTTTCTTGTAAACTTTGAAATCGTTCTATGTATTTAACACAAATGTAACGATACATCCACCTAACAACATGATGAAATGGTGATAATAGGTGTATACTCGTTTTTGAAAAAAATCAAGTTAGTTTATACTTGTAGTATGCCATTTTTTCGGTATGTACATCCAATGTACAAGCAAAAAGATAATCAATTATAAATAAATAAGATTCATGTTGTTCAGGTGGGCACACACTCATAAACTAAAGTAACACTTGTATATTATAAAGAGGAAAATAAATTTGAATAAGCATATATGACAACTCAGAATTAACACTTGCATATTATAACACTTGCATAGTTTGGCAAACTTGAACCGAGGGGTCAGAGACCGAAAACCACGCATTCCCAACTGTTTAACCGTCATATTAGTGATAGCGCAACCCAATCCGCCGGCAAAAATGAGAGAAAGTTTTCGTTTTGGATCTACGCTAAAAAAAAATATGTATGTTGTATCATTTAAATGAAATAATATTAAATTATTTATTGATAAATGAAGCAAATATGTATAACTTCACATCAATTATTATAAGTGATATTATAATTATCTATTTTGGTATCAATTAAAATTGATTCAATTTCTATTATATTATGTTATATTTAAATAATCAATATAAAATAAAAATTCACATCATTTAGATAATTGATGTATTTATTCATTTTGAGTAAAATCATTTTTCAAACAGTATAAAATTTACGTCAATAAAAACCATTGTAATAATAGATGGATTTGAAAACTTCAGTTTTAGTCAGCCACCATCAATGTCGGTTGGTTAGGATTGCGATTAGTGAAGAGAATGACTTAACAATTACGATTTTGCCATTTTGTTAAAAAAATGTTTTAAGAATATCAAAAGATGTACGAGGGTGGCTTCGAACATGTGCTCTAAAGTGTATCTGTATATACATATTTTAATAAATTCTCTCTCCCATCCGAAAAAAAACACAAAAACCTAACTGGGAAAACAAGAACAAAAAAATCGCCGCCGACTCTCTCAGGAGGAAGAAGAAGACGATGTCTCGAACGCAATTCGCAAAGGTAAGGAAAGCAAGTCCAAATTTTGATTTATCCGAATGATCTCTTCAATTTCGCTATTCATGATTTTGTATTAAAAATCTGTAGGTCTGTGGAAGGGCTTTATCAGCCATGGGATCTTCCCGGTTGTCCTCGAGCTTCAAGGAAGCGTGGAAGGAGCAGAAAAGCTTGGCTCTTTTTGGATCGTTTCTTACCGGATTCTCTGGGCATCTTCTTTTCAGTATGGTCTTTGAACTCCCTTTTTTTTATTTTTTTTGGTGGTTGGGATGGGTTTTTGTTAATTCTCGCTTCAAAATCCCTAATTTGATGGTTGTTTTCAGATCTTTACAAGAGAAGAGAGTATTGGCACAAAATAGACAGAACCTACGACGAAGCCATCAAGCGTGGAGAAGGCTTAAATGCTAAATTCGACGAATTTCAGAAGGTAAGAAAAAAGTTTGAATATAGTTAGTTCCCCTGTGCATATTGACCATTATAGTTATACTGATCATGTTCATGATGATTGATGTTGTTTCAGGCACACAAGGAAAGAATGAGGGTGATTCTTGAATCTTGATGGTGAATGAATCCACTTCTTGAGCAACCGGCAATTTCTATCTTTCTTCCTCACTTGTTCTGCCCCCAATGTTGCTTTTACATTAAATAGATTATGGTTATTTAGACTTATGTATTTTGTTTCATGTCCGAACATATGTTGTGTGTTTGTTCCTCTTTATATATATATATTCGTGTGCCTATCTTGTTGGATTCTCTAGTAGCACTTGTTTCCCTTGTGTCTATAGAGAGCATTGGGTTCCTGTTCTTAGAACACAAGTCTTTGGGTGGTTTACATCCACTGCTGAAAGGCCATGATAGAGAGGTTAGGGTATAAAAATAAGAGGTGGGGCTGGAGGGTTTTCTGTCTTCTCAGTTCGACTTCTATGATATCGTTTTCATTCCTCCTGTCACTCCTTTATATATATATATTCGTGTGCCTATCTTGTTGGATTCTCTAGTAGCACTTGTTTCCCTTCTGTCTATAGAGAGCATTGGGTTCCTGTTCTTATAACACAAGTCTTTGGGTGGTTTACATCCACTGCTGAAAGGCACATGATAGAGGTTTGGGTATAAAAATAAGAGGTGGGCTGGAGGGTTCTCAGTCTCTCAGTTCGACTTCTATGAAATCGTTTTCATTCCTGTGACTTCTTTATACCTCCTTAGATTTAGAGAATATTTTTGTTCATTACGGTAAAAATTTCTTGTACAGTATTTTGTCATTTTTGTTCATTACTCAGGCAGCCAATCAACCCAAACAGTTTTGGTAATCGAAATTTTTCTGTTGAATCCACCACATACAATTATTATTTTAATTGAGTTAAAGTATCCTATAATTTATATATATATATATATATTTTTAATTGTAATCTAAACTTGCAGTTAAATGTTTTCAACTATAATGATAATTCAAAGGTTCTTAACCATGACTACAAGTAGAAGACAAGAAGCAGAAGAAAATAATGCAAGTTTTCAAGATTGACGAAAAACAATGTCATGCTAAATCATGCTTGTGATTGTTTATTTATATTATTAGGATTTCACCCGCGGTACACCGTGGAACTAAATATAAATTATTGTATAATAATTTTTAATTTATTTAGTTTTTAAATTCTTAATTAATTAACTTTTGTCTAATTAATTTATAATTTTGTTTACAATTCTTTTTTTTATTCTTACACTTTTATAAAGTTTATAACTTAATTACATTAAATTTGATATTAGATAGAATATAAAGTTCTATATTTGTTTTGTTCTCTATAATTAAACAGAGGTATATGCTTATATGGTATGTTATTATATATTTTTATGTGTATTTTTTTTTGAATATTAAGAATGTGTTATAGTATGTGTGATATTTTGTAGTTCATATACTAAATAATTTATAAGTTAATTTTCCAAACTATGATTACAAATCTATAGTATATATGTGATAAACTAATAGTTTTACTGTTGGGTCTATAATCAAAACCCGCCATGCTAGGCGGGTCAGACAACATAATTTTAATCCAATATAGCTAATGTTATAATTTAAAATTTAAAATTATGATATTAACAAATCTAGAAAACAATTTTAATCCAAAATAGCTAATTATAATAACAGATTTGGTATTTATCAATGAAAGTCATCCTTATGAAAACATGCAATTATTTTTTGTGTGAATTTAACTATTTTATATTAATATTAGAGAATGTAACTTTTTATTATTTTCGTATTTATAAAAATCAGAATTAAGACATTTTAAAAAAATTAATTGAATGTTATATGTTAATTGAAAATAACTAAGTTAATTATTATGTTTCCAAAACTATTTTGTCTCTTACTATAGTTATGTATAACTTAATTACTACAGTGAAAATATTTTCTTTTTTTGAAAGTATAATAATTATGTTTCCAAAATTATAACTTAATTAAATTAGGATCCGAGTTTTATGGAAAATTGTGTTTAATATTAGATTTGTAACAGTAATTAATATATTTAATATCAGTTCTGATTTTGGAAAATCGGTTGTCATTTTAATATTTTAGTTTAAATTTTATAAATTAAATTTAAATACCAATGACAGTCTTGTAAATAGGTGACAAGTTCAGAATTTATTTGCTAAATGTACTTGAAAAATGTATATATAGATTTTTGTGATGTATAGAAAAAATCTTTCAAAGATTTTATGATAATTGAAATGGAGTTATTTTAGGAGAAAACTTTGACATAGCTATTAATGGATTCAATATTTAATACAGCAATTTCAGAAAAGATATAAACGAATATATTTTTTTTTGTTTTTAAAATAAATTATTACGTTCTTTTTTGAATTATTTCCCAAATGATACAAATATTACTTTTGAACAAAACAGACAAATATTACTATCGGTTATCATAAGTCATACAATTATTATAAGTATTTAATTATATATTAAATAGTTTACATCACTTTTTATAATTGAAACAAAAATAGTAACATCATTTCTGTTAATTGATGTGAAATTTAAATCACTTTTTGCAACTGATACATATTAATATCAATTACAAAAATTGATATAAATATCAACATGTGAGACAAATTATTTTGTTAAAAAAATGTTTGTAGAATATCAAAAGATGTACGAGGGTGGCTTCGAACATGTGCTCTAAAGGATTAACAAAACACATTATACCACCAGACTATACCAATTTATTCAAAAAAAAATTATATCTAAAACATATATAAATATATATAGCTATATACATTCTTTATCTTATAATTCACAAGTCACCTGGCCAATAAAAATATGCCACATAGATTTTTAGACATTTTAAAAAAATTAACAAAAATAAAATTAATTGAAAAGAGCAAAAGAAAAAAAAAACAAAAAAGTCGACAAAAAAAAAAGAAAAGAAAAAAAAAACTTCTCAACCCACGATCCTAGATCCTAGATCCTTTTTCTTCACCCACGATCTCTATTTTTTTATACTTCCCTATTTACTAATTGACACACACATCAGAAAATCTCTCAATCGATCAATAGTTGAATATGTCTCTCCTTTTCCTCGGTTTCAAAACCCTAATTCAAAATTGGGATCGTTTATACAGTGAGTACTTTAGCACTTTTTTAATCAATAATTATGTTTCAGATGTTCGATAAAAATAACTGGTTTATGTATATAGGACGAGAGGAAGATGAAGTGTTGAAGATGATTGGAAGCAAAACTCTAAGCCAAAGTTAACAGAGGTATTTATATCTTTATCAATTGTTTTAGACTTTCAGTTTTTTTTTTTTTTTTGGTGTGATTTAGACTTTCAGTTTTATCCGTACTACTTTTTAGATGTTTGATATAACAGTACAATACAATGAAAAGGAAACTCTCTACATCATCTTGACTGCTAGAAAATATGCAAATTTTCCAAGGTAACTTTTTCAAATTATTTCTTCTGCCAAAAATATAAAAAAAATATTACTTTTAAGAATGGTTGGAATAGTTTGAAATTTGATAAAGCAATATGTTACGATTTCAAATTAATATGTGCGGCTGTGATTCCTTTACTTTACTTTCACTTCAACATGCCGTCTCGATTAGTCTAATACTAGATGTTTGATGGTATTCTCATGTCTAATATATAGCTTATATATCATCTTCTTCTTTTTTGTCATCTAGCTTATATATCATTTACATCATCTAGATATAGTATAAATTAAGTAATAACTAATAAGTATAGCAAAGTAAAGAGTAGAATAATTGTGATCACGTAGTACTGATTTTTAATTTGCTATTTAGATATTTCTATTACATGCTTCTTCTTCTTTTTTTACTTATTGTTTTAATTGGATTTTAAAAATTGTTTGTAGATGGAATCATGAATAAATAAGATTAAGAATGTAAGGAAAGGAGCTAAAGATACATAAACTACTCATGTAAGTTATAACAGATTAAGAACTAAAAGAAATACAGAAAGAGGAATATAAAATTAGGAGTAGAATATAAAATCTTTAAACTATTATTTGTACTTTATTTTTATTTTTTTTTTCAAAATATCCAATGTGTACTTTACCTTTAATCTAACTTAAGTTCATATGTTGGTGGTTAATCAATGATAAGTGTGTTATTGATTTTTATGCATACTCTTTTTTCTAATAAGCCTAAAGTTAGTTGTACATGTAAATTTTAGTTACATATTGTTTACAAAATATGTCCGTGCATAGCACGGGGTATAATACTAGTATTTTAATAAATTGCCTAACTGGGAAAAAAAAGAAACCGCCGACTGGGAAAAGAAAAAAAATCGCCGCCGACTCTCTCAGGAGGAAGAAGAAGACGATGTCTCGAACGAAATTCGCAAACGTAAGGAAAGCGAGTCCAAACTTGATTTATCTGAATGATCTCTTCAATTTCTCTATTCATGATTTTGTATTTAAAATCTGTAGGTCTGTGGAAGGGCTTTATCAGCCATGGGATCTTCCCGGTTGTCCTCGAGCTTCAAGGAAGCGTGGAAGGAGCAGAAAAGCTTGGCTCTTTTTGGAGCGTTTCTTACTGGATTCTCTGGGCACCTTCTTTTCAGTATGGTCTTTGAACTCCCTTTTTTTTATTTTATTTTTTTGGGGATAGGTATTGATAATTCTCGCTTCAAATCCCTAATTTTTGATTGTTGTCCTCAGATCTTTACAAGAGAAGAGAGTATTGGCACAAAATAGACAGAACCTACGACGAGGCCATCAAGCGTGCAGATGGCGTAAATGCTAAATTGGTCGAATTTCAGAAGGTAAGACAAAGTTTGAATATAGTTAGTTCCCCTGTGCATAGGTTCATATTGACCATTATAGTTTTACTCATCATGTTCATGATGATTGATGTTGTTTCAGGCAAACGAGGAAGCGATTAGGGTGATTCTCAATGGTGAATCCACTTCTTGAGCAACCGGCAATTTCTATCTTCTTCCTCACTTGTTCTGCCCCCAATGTTGCTTGACATAAATAAATTATGTTTATTTAGACTTTATGTATTTTGTTTCATGTCCGAACATATGTTGTGTGTCTGTTCCTTCCTCTTTATATATATATATATATATATATATATATATATATATATATATATATATATATTCGTCATTCGTGTGCCTATCTTGTTGGATTCTCTCTAGTAGCACTTGTTTCCCTTGTGTATATAGAGAGCATTGGGTTCCTGTTCTTATAACACAAGTCTTTTGGGTGGTTTGCTGAAAGGCCATGATAGAGAGGTGTTAGGGTATAAAAATAAGAGGTGGGCTGGACGGTTTTCTGTCTTCTCAGTTCGACTTCTATGATGATATCGTTTTCATTCCTCCTGTCCTGTCACTCCTTTATACTTCCTTCTTCTTAGATTTAGAGAATATTTTTGTTCAGCACGGTAAAAATATGTCTTGTACATTTTACAACCTGATGGATGGTACAGCTGAAGGTGGTCAGGGCCAACAAGTCCTTCTTTCGATGGTGTAGTAGTAACTCTGCTTGTGAAGCTGATAACTAACGCAAGCCATCAAGTGCTGCAACATCATTGATCCAGCTCTGATGAAGACAAGTTCGACTTTGACCCTCTCGATGTGAGCGAGACCTGGCCTGAGGATATCTTGCCTCTTCAACCAGTTGGGCGTATGGTGTTGAACAAGCCCTGCAATTATTGTTCCCGGGGGATACACTACTCAGACGACAAGCTTCTTCAAACCGGTGTCTTCTCTTATGCTGACACTCAAAGAGTTCAGAGTCAGAGACACCGTCTTGGGACCAAACTACCTCATCACAACAACCACCAACTTGTGGATCTTGTATGTGCCATGTTTGTAATAGTATCAGCATGCGTTTAAAACAACAAAAATAACCTTCTGTGTTGTTGTGACCTCCTTAGTTTTGTCTCTTTGTTTTATCAAAATAATAACATTTATATACATTGAAGATTTTATAAATCGGTGTCATTTTACCTACAATGATGTCTTTTTAAATCAAGGTACGAGAGATGGCGGTGAATAATACGAGGCTGTGAGCATAAAAGAGCCATGCTTATACTTGAATCAAATCATTAATTTAAACAGACATTGAGTTTGAACATTACACAAGCAAAAGCCAGACGGACAAAGTTTTGGACACAAGTGAAATCTAACAATTAGTAAGTTTCAATGTAACAATAATAATAAACGAATCACCCATCCAATATTGCCTCCAACTCATCTATTTCTTGGATTTTGGAAAGGACCTCCTGAATTATGACAAGAAGAATCATGAATGAATAGAGGTATATAGATAGAGATGATGTTACAAAACCCAAAATGCTATCTTTATTTCCTTATGTGTACGTACCTCTTCAGCGTACTGAAGTTGCTTTGGGTTCCCAGTTGATGTCAAACCACCTCAAGAACCAAAACGAACATTGTTAGAAGAAGAAGAACAAGAAGAAGATTGTTCCAATTGTTTAGAAATTACAGTGAAAAAAAAGAAAACAAAAAAGATCAATAACTTACCCAACACGTAACCAAGACCACAAAACGCCCCTTTAAAGCAATATTCAACAATCTTCTTCTTGATGGAGGTAGCGGTAGTCACATCTACCAAATTGATTGAAGCAAAAGATTATATATATCGGACATAAACTAAACCAAGTTTCTTTAAAGCAAAATCTAAATTAAAAAACTATTTTTTTGCTATGCAAAAATTCTCACCGGCGGCGGATGACAAACCACGATACTGCAACCTACCCACGAGAAAAAACTGCTGCAACCTAAAAAGGCAAAGGTAGCCTGGACAGATGTTTGCCTTCCCAAAGACGAAGGAGGCTTAGGACTGCGTTCTCTGCATGATATCAACCATGTCAGCTGCTTAAAACTTATTTGGCGCCTTCTCTCGGGCAAATCACTCTGGACAACTTGGATTCGAGCTTATTTGCTCAGCAAGGGTTCGTTTTGGTCCATCTCTGTCTCCTCCACCTCGGGCTCCTGGATGTGGAAGAAGTTGCTGAAATATCGTCGGATAGCTTCTGATTTTATTAAATATGAGGTTCATAATGGCGCAAGTATCTCCTTCTGGCATGATCTCTGGTCGCCGTTAGGCCGTCTAATTGATATTGCAGGTCACCGTGGCTGCATCGACATGGGCATAAGCCTACATGCCACTGTAGCTGAAGCTCTGTTGCGTAGGCCGAGACGACACAGAGTCGACCATTTTAATCAGATGGAGGAAGCACTTAACATATTGAGAAACAGGGGATTAGTGGAAACAGAGGATGTTGTTCTTTGGAAAGGGAAGCAGGGCAAATACAAAATGTCATTTACAACAAAGGAAGCATGGGAACTCATTCGAGTTGTTCAGCAGCAGAAGAGTTGGTATACTGGAGTTTGGTTCCCTCACGCTACACCTAAGTACTCCTTCATGGTCTGGCTGGCTGTTTTAAACCGACTTACGACAGGAGATCGAATGCAGAAATGGAACACTCACATTGATGGTACTTGTGTTTTCTGTCGCCACCCGCAAGAAACTCGTGACCACTTATTCTTCGCCTGCCCTTACTCCAGCGAAATCTGGAAAGGTCTCACCTCCACACTTCTACGATCCACGTTCTCTACGGACTGGGAAACACTCTTAGCTCTTCTATCGGATGCATCACAAGGACATGCCACCCTGTTCCTCCTACGTTATGCATTTCAAGCTGCAGTCCACTCTCTCTGGAAGGAGCGGAATAACAGACGGCATGGTGAACAACCGACCACATCAACTCTGCTCATTAAACAACTAGACAGGCAAATCAGAAACCGTTTGCTCTCTATACAAGACAACGGTTATATGGCTGCCTGGCTAGCATCGAGATGAAGATGATCAAATTCTTTCTATACCTTTTAAACATTTATAGTTCTAAGCTCAATGTTCTTCTTTAAACAAGCTGCATTCTGATGTAAAATAGTATTTTTTCGAATAAATTTTAAATTTTATTCAAAAAAAAAAAAAACTGCTGCAAATTTTGGTTTCAATAATTTTGGAAAAGAGACATATAATAACCTTCTAGAATCACAGACAAGATCAATTTCTCAGTTACCTTATTAGCAAGGGTGCTTCCTAGGAATCGCATCATCTTCAGCTCAGCCGGCCCTCGTCGAATTTGGGTTGGGGAATCAATCTTAAGGGTTTCCACTTTTCGTCTTCGTCAAGGTAATTTTTTTGTATTTGGTTCTTTTTATTGTTGTAAATATTGTCGATTTGATCTATTTGGGCCTCGTGGGCCTGTTGCCTAGGCCTTTCCTTTCCTCAAAAAAGATACCGTACACGTGGCACAATCAATATCATGTCGCTGGAGTTGTTTAGTTGATTTAATTTGTTTTCTTCGTCTAAGTGACTTATTTTAAATCAAGGGACCATTTTGTAACGTAGCATAGTAGCATAATAAAAGCTAACAACCTAGTTCATGTTAGACAGATCTTTAAAAATTAAATTACTAATACTCGTGAAAATACATAATAATTAAATTATACATAAAAAATGTCTTTTTCTGTTAAAACTAATTCTCAAATGCAATCGATAATTTTGTAAATTTTGAAGTCGTTCTATTTATTTAACACAAATGTGATGATACATTTGTGTGTGTACTCGTTTTTCTTTAAATCAAGTTAGTTTATACTTGTATTACGCCATTTTTTTTTTGTATGTACATCCAATGTACAAGCAAAAAACTCATCACATCATGTGTAACAAAACACATCTAATTTGACAATTTTTCATTATGCTTTAACCTTATGCACTATTGTACATAAGATTTACAGTAAAACCTCTATAAATTAATAATATTGGAACCATGGCATTTTATTAATTTATAGTGATAAATTAATATTATTATTTTATAATATAAAATAATAATTATTATTTTATAATATAAATTAATAATTATTAATTTATAGATATATATTTTAATTGTTTAAATTCTTAAAAATTATTAGTTGAGAAAATTTTAGCAAAAGAAGATTAGACTTTTTATGGTTTTGGAATTGAATTTGTAAATTATAGAAAATATTATTGACCATAAACTACAAATATTATAAACAATATCAATTATACACATTACATATATAAATTTAAATTTATGGATAATAATATTAATTATCGTATTTTAATAGCCTATAAAACTATCAAAATGAAAATGATGCATATCTAAAAATTTGAAAACTTTTTTTAAAAATAGCTATTTTTATGATATGTTATATAGCTATTTTATATCAATATAGTTTGAAAATACAACATAACAATTGTTTATATATGAGGTCTTGGAAAAAATCAAAATTATAAAGCATACATTTATATCAGTATATATATATATATGAAAATTACATGATTATTAATTTATGATATTATTGGGACCATATTTTACAAGAAAATTTTAGAAAAATTATTATCTTATTATCTTATCGAATTTTGCTATTTTTTACACTGACCCGACTTGGAACCAGCAAAATTTATTAATTTATAGTGTTTATTAATTTATAAAATATTAATTTATAGAAGTTTTACTGTATGTTGTTCAGGTGGACACACAATCAAGAAAAGCAGTTTGAATAAGTACGAGAAGCATATAAACACAATAGTCTAATAACAGTATCATGCTCTCTACCACAACCATAGCATCCACCAACGCCTAGAGGGTTGTTTAATCTTGGAGTAATCTTGGATCTCTTTGACCTTTGTAGCTAGCTTATGTACTTTGAGGTGCTATGCAACAATAAGAAGGAGAAGAGGTTAATACTATTAATTATATTAATAATATGAGGACTATGATATTTTATTCATTTATAATAATCTTAATTTATAGAAAATTTACATTAAGTATTTTTTTAATTAAGATTTTATTTTTACATTTTAAAAAAATATGAGCTGAGATAACTTGTTATATATAAAATTAATATTATAGTCGCTATAGATTATATGTTTCTAACTATGTACTATTTTATTTATGCTATGAATCTTTCTGAAATCTTTTGACCGGTATAGTATCACAGTTTTAATTTCAATACTTTAAGGTCGTAGACATGAATATATTTATCACAGTTTTAATTTTAATACTTTAAAGTCGTAGACATGAATATAATTGTCATGAAAACAAAAATCTAGTAGATCTGTTAAAAGAAATGTGTACTGAGAATTTGTAATAAATGTTTTTTTTCTCCCTTAAAAACTTGAGCTTTGCATTAATTGAATTATGATACAAAGTTTTCGTCATGTACGTGGAGAATACACTTGTTATTTTGTTAGTATATGCATGTAACTAAAATTTAAAATGGTCTAAAGTATTACATGTAATTTATACCACTACAAAACACTTATTGACTGTAATTACATATGACGAAAAGAGAGGTTCTAGTGGAGAAGAAGAAAAAAAATAAATCAGTTAATAATCAAAAATATATAAGAGAGCCTCATACTCGTTTATGAAATAAGAACTCATACGTGTCACCTATTCGTTGGCTAAAAAAGAAATAGAAGTAGAAATATTTTTTTCCGCGATCGAATATTTTCTTCGTTTCCCCTCTCTCTCTCTCGATCGAAGTCCAGAATTGACAAAGGAAGGAAAAGGAATTAAACGCTATGGAATCAGAGGAGATTGAATCTGGGGAGGGCAATCGGAGGATATTGAATCGACTCCGAGATTGATTGGTTTGAGATTTGAGTTTGGAGTCGATTCATTCGGATGAGATTGAAGCAATTGGAATCGGAGGGATCACTTATGCGCGTTATTTTTTGTACCTCGTTGTTTTCCTTGTGCTTGTGTGTTGAATTGGAAGAATATGTTTCAATTTTGCCAAGTTATAGTCAGGAGTATGTGTGGCTCTCTCAGTTGTATGTGCATATATATACACACTGTTTGTGCTTGAGGTTTAGTCTTAATCGAGGAGTCTTTCCTCTATGTGTTGCTCTAGTTTATCACTGCTCTGATTTGGCCTTACAAGTTTTAGTGACATATTTAGGAGTTTAAGCTTCGTTCTCTTGTACTTACTTCTTCAATGGTTAAACTAACCGTTGAATCAAGTGAATGGCCAAACGTATTACCCTGATTTTAGATTTGATTGTGGTTGGTTGGCGTTGGCTTTTGCTTTGATTATTCAGGTGAATATTGTTTTCAAGGAGCCTGAACCAGGAGTCACGGTTGTCAATCTCACTCACACTAACGTTCCTGAAGAGGATAGATGAGTTTTACTTATGGCATCTCATGTCTCTTCTCTAGAATGAGTTTCTCTTGATTCTGAATCTGAACTTTGAAATTAGGATTAAAAAGAATGGAGCTTTAAGGTTAACTGTTAACATATTCTTCATTCGAAGCATTGAGTGACTTGTTTTGTGTTTGGTAGAATGCATTGAATTCTTCTGGAATTTGGACTGCTTTATTAAGAACTTTCTTGACGATGTAGTGTACAAAGCTAACACCTAGGGACAATTTAAGCCAACTAAATTTACTGGTGGACGACACTAACTCTACTATCTACGCTTATCCTCTTGCCACTGATTAACTTGTTGTGTGTAGCCTTACTTAGTTGATGAACTCTTCTAGTCTTGCCTCTAGTGACTTGCCTTTGCGTCCCTCTAGTAAATCTGGTTTGCTAAAATTGGTTGGTATATGATATAAACTTTCATATAGGACCATGGGATTAATAGAGAGAATCTCAAAATTTCCCAATGACTCACAAGTGTGTTCAGTCTACTATATATTTGCCACTAACTCTTAGGTTATGTTGATTATAGAAGTCTAGTTCGTTGTCTCATCAACACTCACCGAAAAGTCTTTATTAGTTATGTTTGGTTAGGTGATCTAGTGTCCCCCTCAAGACAGCTTAATGATTAGCACTTTTTTTACTTGGACAGATTGAAGCTGTTAGGGAAAAGGTGACAGAGGCGCTACAGTTATGGAAAACCATTTATGGAAAATGTGTTGATGGTGCTTCAGATGATTCAAAGATTGCCTCTGGTGGGCAGCTTAGATCAGAGAAGCATGGGAAGAAAAGGTCTGATCTTGCTGATCTAATGAAGAAGGGGGCATCACGTGGCTCCACACTCTCACCGGACTCTGCTACTAGTGAAATTGAATCTGCCTACGAAGAAGTCTTTGGCACCAATGACCAGGGCTCGATCATCTCACTGATGAAGAAGACAAGACCTATCAGGGGAAATTCCAAAGAAAATTATGAAATTCTAAGCTGCTTCTTGTGGATCACGGTCATGTGTTTCGTAAACATATATCTGAAATGCAATAATTTCATATTCTAGTTTAAATTTTCAAATTAAGAGACTCAGAATTATAACCCACCGTTGGAAAGAAAATTTTTAATTAGTATTCCAAAGTTCCTATTCTACTAAAAATACATAATATATTAATTAAAAATTTTTAAGAGGAACTATCCATTGGGTTGCCCTAATACAATAATAAAAACCATATCCACAAAACACACCAAGAGAAAAAAAAATCAACTAGACTGGGTGATCAAACTAAAAAAGTATATGGTTAATAAGAAGAAAAGACTAGTATACAATGACTTTTGTACTATACCAATAAGGTAACCACCTTATGCCACACTATGTTTTTTTTTTTTGTTAAAATAATTCTCAATTGCATCGATTTTTTCGTAAATTTTAAAGTCTATGTATTTTAACACAAATGTGATGACGATACACCCACCTAACAACATAAAGAAATGGTGATAGTAGGTGTGACTCGTTTTTGAAAAAACAGGATAGTTCCTTACGTTTGTATACTTGTTCTATGCCATCTTTTCGTATGTACATACCATGTACAAGCAACACATGCGACTACAATAAACATCTATCTTTGTTTATATTTGAAGATTTTGT
Organism: Camelina hispida; assembly: GCA_023657505.1. Lineage (NCBI taxonomy): Eukaryota > Viridiplantae > Streptophyta > Magnoliopsida > Brassicales > Brassicaceae > Camelina > Camelina hispida. The sequence continues at coordinate 2,669,695 of CP094635.1, read as the reverse complement.
GTATTATCAATATTTTTAATTACACAAAATATGGCTCCATACAACCCCTCAACAAATTTAGGTGGACAAACCTAATTCCAAGTAGTTCCAAAACTCTAAACTCTAAACCCTCTTCCTCTGGACGTTTAGGAAACTTTAATCTGCGAGGGGTTAGAGTACGAAACCCTCGAATACCGTTGACGGTGGAGGCGCGACCCATTACGCCGGCGAGGATGATAGAAGTGGTGTTCCGGTTGGGACCAAGAGCTAGACCACCCAAACGCTTCCTCTGGACATGAAGGGACACTGCCCGGCGGCGACAGAGATTAAGGGCACTCTTCCACATTTTGGCGACGATTTTCTGGTAAGATTTTGCTTGCTCTCTCTATCTCTCTCTCCGATCACCGCTCCGGGGGAAGACGAAAAAGTTGCCTCTGAGATATCAACGGTACGGAATTTTTTTTTTTCGGCCTGTCTTTATCTAACGGGCCTATAGTCTATTCATAGTGGACTTGAATATCTCATCTCTTTCTTCTTCAGCCCGTTTAATAATATTGCGAAGATTGAAGAAGAATCTGTTTTAAGCATGTTTATTTTCATAACTGATCGTACAAACTCACGGGTTTAAGATTGTTTGAAGAATCTCTTCAATTTCGCTAGAAGCATATAAAGGTAGCTATACTAGCAAACCAAGGCAACATAAACGAAGGCAGCATAAACAAGAAACAGAATGTTTAATTAACTGAGAACTAGCTTTGTCCTCAACTTATTTTCAGCAGAGCAAAGTAGTAATAATAAATAGACAAGGCCACAAAAGTACACTTTAAAAAATTCCCTGATATGCAAATGACGAGAATAGATTAATTAGAATGTGGGAATACAGTACCAGTCACATTTCAATATGCAAATGGGGCAATTACCTAGAATATGGGAACACAACATCACCCTCATACCAATAAGATAATATGACCTTAAAACAAGTAATCTACAGAGATACCAACTAGGGAGAGATGACTGGTATCTTTTTTTATTAAAGAAAAAAAAAACCAAAGAATGAGAGACATATAAATTTACATGATTATTAATTTATAATATTTTTGGAACCATATTTTACATAGAAATTTTAAAAAAAATATTATCTTATTATTTTATCGAATATTGTTATTTTTTATATTAGCCCGATTTGGGAATAGCAAAATTTATTAATTTATAGTGTTTATTAATTTATAGAGTATTAATTTATAGAGTTTATATCCACAACACACAAAAAAAGAGAAAAAAAATCAACTAGACTGGGTCATGTATCAACCCGTACGTGCCACTAGACTATTAGGCTCAAAATTATGTGTTCCTTTATATACCTCATGGTGTAAAGTTACCAAAATTGCTATCTTTACTCTTGTTAAATGGAAATGAAATTGAAATGGTTTTCTTGTAAACTGACAGAATTTCCGATTAAATATAGTTTTGTGATTAAGATTAATGGGAACTGATGCGCCATTTGAATCAACTTAGTGTACATTGTATATTATACCTGAACCGGTATCGTTCTGCCGAGATTTTATTTCCTTTGCTATCGGATTTCGCAGGCTCAAAGAAAGAAAAAATTAGAAACATAACTAGACGACTAGCCGTGAGCATATATAACAGTACAACACATAAAGGAAAATGCAACTGATTTTTTTTAATTTTTTTTCTTTTCTTAGCGCCACAACGGATTATTATAATGGCTGTTTAATTTTTTATTTATTTAATGGGTTTGCTTTTTTGAAGGGTCCATATTCCAACTATTACATATACAACAGACTCATAGAGAGAAGGTCCCTTCCTTATTTCAACTATATTATAGTATATGTTTCTCTCTAATAGTATGTTTGTATTAGAGTCACTTGCTGGCTATTATTATTGTTATTTACCGAGTGTGTGTCGCTTGTTTGTTTGGAGGTTTCACCTCGTAAATTAGGAAATTAGAAAAGAAACTAAAAAATATATAAAGGAAACAAATAATCCAAATTTTCCACCCCTCGTATTCTACTGACTAGCACGTTTCTGATGCGTTGCAGAAAAGTAGATCGAGTGAAAAGGCTATCGGCGAATAGTTTTTTTAAAGTTGAGTGAACCTAAAAAAGACATCACAGGAAGTAATACAAACATGTGGTACAATCACTCAAACAACCAAAAGATTCTTGACTATATATTGCAAACAGAATTGACTTGAAACATAGGATTTTCGTAGTTTATTATTAATTTGATTCAAGGATCTGAAGTACATTAATTACAAGAGAGAAATCCTAAATAGATAATCTTAGGTTAAGTATCAAAGACTTTGATTGAAAGCAAATGATCGGAGATAAACTGTTGCTGGTGGTCTGAACGCTCCGTAGATGAAGCTATTAGTTAGTTTGAACATATCAACATGCATGCAAGATTTCAAGGAGATTTATGGTGAATTCACGACTCTCTGCGAAGAATACATGTTATTTTTGCAACAACAACGAAATGAATATATGCTATAATTTTTTTTGGGTGTTCAAACGATTTTTGGGTGTTCAAACGATAAAGATGAGAATTTGTATATATTTGTAGGATGGTAAAAGTTTGTAAATTATAATTATATGTGTTTATATGTAGTTTAATGAACCTGTTCCACTCTCCATTTTGTATTGATGCATCTATTTATATATCAAAGGTAACCGATATACTCTAGCTATATAAGTTTATCAATTAGTTTTTAAAATGTAGTTGATATATACATAGTGATACTTTTTGGTTTAATTAATCACTATTTGTTAAATTTCTATTCTAGCCACCATTAGAGTAGTTCTACACTTTATCTAACATAATCGACTGGTACATACTCGGCCCCAACCGTCGTTGACACACGTTGACACACCGTTATGATATAAATTAATATCTCTTTATGCTGCTTGATTACTTAGTTTAGTCGTCAAATGTAAATTGATATCGCTGGACGTCAGGGTTTGGATTGTTTGTCACGAACTTACGTCATGCCCTAACTGAACTATTATCTGAATTCAAGTGTATGTTCATTAAACTAAATATAAACACTGTATATAGTTCCCCCATTAATTAAGTACAAAATTTTGAAATAGTCATAATTAATAATTAGATTTGCTTGATAAAAATTTTACGCGCGGCAGTAGTAATAAATATTTTAGGTGTTTTTAATGTGATAATTTACTCTCCAGGTAATTACGAACTCTGCAATATAATCCCGAATGGGCTGAGAAAATATTAGTTTTCGAACATAATAAACGTTTAAAGAATATGTGTTTTAAAATAGCCAAAAAACGTATTTGTGTACAAATAAAAAAATGCCAATACTCGGGCTCCACCGATCGAGATACCTAACCTACATATTTTTTAAGGTATACCGTCGCATATGTTGTGAACAGTGAACACATGCATGGTCCATTTTTCTTAACTTCCCGTACTTATAATGCGTATAAGAAGATTACTAAGTCGATAAAAAAACCAAACCGACATAAAAAAAAATGATAAATCAATAAATAGTCAGATATTATTAAAACAGCAAACTCGAACAAATACTTTGCTAATTTTGTTTTTTGTTTTTTTTTTGTTTTGTTTTGGGGGCCAAATATCTTGGTTTTGAAATTGCTAGCTGAACAATAAAAGCAGAAAAAGATGGAGACTGTTAAGAGAAAAGAAATGAGGGTCATCAAGAGATTTGGGTGGTTTCCCTCGGCCATGAAAGGTGTCAGCTTCGTGTACCAAAATGAACTAACTGATGGCTTAACTGATTGATTTGTTTTCTTTGTCACTGTGACTTACTTAAATCAAGGGACCAGTTTGGTAACGTTGCATAATAAGTAATAGCTAACCTAGTAGACTTAGTTCAGGACAGATATTTACTATTTAGATATTAATAATGATTTTAGTTGTCTTCGACGGTGGTGATAGAAATTTAATCGTGGAGGAACCGGATGATCGGACACAAACATTAAAATGATTCCCACTCGCTCAGATTTGATGGTAAAACTTATTGCCGCACTTGACGATGAATCGGCCAATCGCACCCTGAAAGAATGAACCATCGATACAAAAAAAATCAATACCAAGTAAGCTAAAAGAGCAAGGGAAATTTTAGTTGGGCCTATTTATACTGATGGGCCTGTTGCCGAACCCCATTCCTCATTATTTATTTTGTTTTCTTGATTCCCTCGTAACGATGATTTTGTGGAAAACTAAAATTGGATTTGATTATTATTATTTATTAACTACGAGGGTTAATTTAAACCATGTATATAGTAATAGACTTCATTTTACACTAATTCATACATATAATAATCTTATCTTACATATATATTAAAAACGAACTATAAACGTTCAATTCGCTTTATAGAATGGTTGCTTAACATATGAATATTTGTTCTCCACTTCTTCTGTCACGTTTAAGTTTTTGTATGTGAAATCATCTTCACCAGCTACCATGGCAAATATTAAATTGCTATGTTTGATTACTAATGTTGTGAAGATAGACTATTTATTAAATATTTTAAAAACAAATTATTTTAGATATTAGTATTAATTAATACTTGAGACAAAAAAAAGTTTTAAATTACAAAATACTCTATGTGATGACTAAAATAAATAAATAAATTAATGTGAAGCTTATGTCTATAAAGAACATACTTTGTGCAAAAAAAACATACCTTAAGCTTAGGTTTGGTCATGTACAAGCAACACATACAAGAACAAACATCTATATTTAGCCAATTTGAACCATGTCTCGTGAGTGTTTTCGTTGAACTTATATCCATTATCCTCATTAGTTGGGTATCATATCTTTTATCCAACATGCATTACCATGCTGTGACTTGTGGGTAGCTAGCACACTCTGAAAAAATATCGTATCGAACAAAACTACTAGATAGCACACTTTGACCAAAAAGATATCATCAACACTATATGAATGTTGTCATTCGCTTATACTATTTCCAAATCACTTCTTCTTGTAAGCAATTTTTTTTTAGGGATGTGTAAAAAATACTATTCTTATCCATAATAACTAAAATGATAGGTTTAATAATTTTGGGTACTGCTCATCCATCCTTGCTAATATTTTTTTTTCTTTTATAAAAAAAAAAACTGGAAAACATATACTAGTATATATTATTCTCGCGGTTTGTTTTGATGGGGCAACTAATCATTTTTCATAAATGACGAGACTTTAAATGCATGATAAAAGCTACGTGTACATGTTAGTTTTTGATTGATAAACATACCCATGACCAATGTGTGAAAACAGCTACGTCAAGGTTTCACGACTTCACCAATTTGGAGAAAGGGCGGTGGAAGTTTTGGCTTCAATATCAGATATCTTGTTACGTACTGGAAATTACGAAAAAAATCTATTGGAAGACCTGATTGTTATGGAGAGGTCATGAAGGTCCTTAGCTTATTAGATTGGTAAAAAAAGAAAAAACTCCGAGTCAAACAATTTTTTAACCACGCGACGCAACGTAAAGTTAAAAAGAAAAAGAAAAAAGTTAGTAGTAAACTAATGGGCCTGTTTATTATAATTCGTGAGCTACAAGAAAAAGAAAAGTAAAAAAAAAGAAGAATTTGGTTGAAAGAAGAAGATTGGGAAAGCAGAAACCCTAAAGGAATATGTACATCAGACCGACGCAGGAGAGCAAGATGATGAAACACACGCAAACGATTCTCGCAAAGGTGAGCAAAAATTATTCCTCTTTCGTTTCGTCCGGATTGTTTTTTATTTTATTAATATTGTTTGAATCGAAATCTGTAGTATTGTGGAAGAGCGTATTCGACCATCGCCTCTTCCCGCCTGTCCTCGAGCGTCAAGATTGGGTGGAAGGAGCAGGACTTCTTGGTTCTTTATGGACTATTTATTGGTGGATTTTTTACCCATGGTTTCAAAAGTAAGTATGTTTTTTTTTTTTTTTTTTTTTTTTTTTTTAATTATTATTCTCAGTTTCAAATCCCAATTGTGAACTTTTTGTTTATTATTGTTGTTGTTGTTGTTGTTAACTAGTAGTATATTTTTACCAAAATCAAATTGATTACTCTCACAGATGTTTACAAGAGAAGAGAGCATTGGCACAAAGTAGACAGAATGCGAGACGAGCACGTCAAGCGTTCAAAGGAGCTGTATGATACATCTAAACGCTATCATAAGGTAAGTAAAAAAGTTTGATCCCCAATCTTTTTTTTTTTTTTTTTCCCTACTTTTAAGACTTGCTTTCATTTCAATTTTATTTTTCTAGTATGTTAAAAAAAAAATCACCATGTTGCAGGCACTGAAGGAGCGTAAAATCTAGGCCATGAGCGGAGCAATTCAGTCTAATCCAATGTTTGTTACTTTTATTTTGGACTAGTATGTGGATTTGGTGTAATCCTTTGGTTGCCTGTTGTTAAATACTACTACTACTACTACTACTACTACTACTACTCTTAGTTAAATGGAGATGCAATATGTAATGTATGGATCCTGTTTTAATGGTTTTCCTAAGAGCACTTTTGTTTATTTTATTTTCCCTTCCCCTGCATATCGCTTCTTCATTTTATATCCTCCTCTGAGCACTTTGTTGTTTATCTATCTTTCCCTGCATAATATGCTGCTGCTGAAAGGCCACATGATTGGTTGCACACTGGTATCTTTGAACTTTTTTGTTATTATTGCCTGAGGGTCTTATCTTGGTGCTTTAATGGTTCCACCCGCACATTACCAACCAACCATACAAGTTCTTCACCTCACACAACTATGAAAGGAAAGACACACAACATCATCAAACTCTTTTCTCGGTACTGCGAAAATATATATAAGTTATTGTGTTTGCATTCTCATCCCGAATCTATATATATCCTTATCCTTGTCTTGATCTCCTGTGATTCTCAAAGAGCAACATCAGCCTATAGGATCCAAAGGCTGCTCACTGCTCGTTACATAAGGTATGTTAAGATTCTTTCTTACTCCTAAGCTGATGTTATGGTCCTGTTTTTGGCACTCTGCAGTCTCTTGGCTAGCTAAACCCTCTAAAATCAGTTTTGGTATTGGTTTTATAGCAGTTAAATTGATGAGTTGAGGAGTTAAATTGAAGAGGCACCTGACTAACACAGAATCATGTTTTGCTACTATAGCAGAACAATGTATAAGCGATTCGAAGGAGAAAAACAGAGGAGTTGGCGGCGCTGTGAACTTTTTTTTTTCTTTCTCAGCTTGTAGTTTTATAAATTAGATATATGAGCGATTAGTAGTTTAGGAAGAGGTAGCTTTAGGAGCTTGTTGGAATGTTGTATATATATATATGTAGAACATTACAAACCCCAGAAACATTTCTTCCTCTATTTGCCAAGATGCAGCAGCAATCAAAAGATATTTTGTTGGTAAAAAAGAACATCTTCATCCATGTTACCAATCCTCAAGATTCACAACATTACTACTAGTATAGTCTTCGTCTCGTTTTGTCTTATAACAATTTATTAGTTAAGGTAATGGATAGATAGAAAGTGCATTATTAATCTTGGCTTCTTGTTCATCCAGAAATTTCTCGTCTCTGATGAGGCTCTGCAAGAAGAATCATTATCTGAGAGGATTGGTAAGAAAGAAAGAAAAAAAGGTAAGGTTATATATAGATTGCAAAACCTAATCTAATCACCTCTTCAACTTCTTGAACTTGCTTTGAGACGGGGGGTGATGTCACACCACCTGAGGAAAGCAAACCAAAACGAAAACCGAACGAGCATTGTTAAAAGAAGAGAAGTAGAGAAGATAGATAGGTTCCAAACTCTTTACAGTGAAAAGAAAACGTACCCAACACGTAACCAACACCCAAAAAAGCACCTTTATAGCAATATTCAACAATTTTCTTGCCCATGGTGGTGGACCTGGTGGTAGTCACATCTACCAAATTGATTGAAGCAAAAATATCAGATATGAACGAATACAAACAAATTAATCAAAAAGATGGCACAAAGATATTACTGCAAAATTGCAAATTCTCACCGGCGGATGAAAAACCACGATACTGCAACCTCCCCATGCGACAAGACTGCAAAATTTTTCAATTAAGACGGACAAGAGACATAGGGCTTGTTCGTTTGGTTAACGCTGGCGGCTGCGGCAGCGGCAGCGGCAGCGGCTGCGTTTATGTTTTTAAACGCCCAAACGAACAAGCCCATAACCTTCTGGGAACAAAGAAGAGAAGACAAAGATCTCTCTCTCGATTACCTTGTTAGCAACGGTGCTTCGTAGGAGCCGCATCATCATCTTCAGCTCAGCCGGCCCTCCTCGAATTTGGTCGAGAATAAATTTTAAGGGTTTCCCAAAGGATTTGGGCCTTCTTATACTGATGGGCATTTCCTTTCCTGACAGTACCACCAAAGCTTACCGGGAATAGCTGAGCTGGAGGGGAGAGGAGGTGACGTGGACACTGAAGAACGCTGCAGGATTTTTTATATAAGATCCTGACCGTTGAATTTAGGAATAGCATATCAGGTGGTCTGAAACGAATATCATGTGCAAAATAAATATTGATGTTGCACATGATAATGTCTGAAGACAACACTGCGCCACTTACTTTAGTGCAATGCTTCATGGTTTTTAGCTGCATTGCGATTATCATCATGTCTCATCAGTTTCCGAATCTGAATTCTCTCTTTGGAGTCTCGTTTATTGGTGGTGTTATGGGAGTTGCGTATTGCACCGTGATATGGATTTTGCCTGTATAACTAACTAGTGATGCACAAAATATTCAAGTCAGATACGCTACGACCGATGAAAGCTTTGTTCACAATTTTTAACGCTCTTGGATTGATAGCTCTAGTATTTCGTGGCAACAACCTCGTCCTTGAGATACAGGTCTTAAAGAACTCGCATTTTATAACATGATGTAGATGTTACCGTAATCTGTTTCATTTTCGTTTGTATGTGTGTGTATGTGTGTGTTAGCATTTACATTTTGAAAATAAATTATTTTGAGCTCTTGAAAGTAATTAGTAATGTGTATATATATACGTGTTTGTACTTTATGATAAATTCCGGGGACGGGAGAGGTCCTGTAGGTAACTATTTGAAACTTTATACACAAGAGCACTCTAAGCGAGCAGCCTGTTTCATACACGGATACACCTGGTAACGTTCATCTTCTCTTGCTTATGTTCATATATATCCGATAAACTTAATGCCGGCGTACGTGTGACAACGTAGAGATGCATGGTGTACACAAACAAGAAACAAAAGCGTGCATCCATCATTGTATGGATGCTGTTGCGTGTGTTCTTGACTTCTTGGGTTATCGGTTTGTTTCTCTATAGCCGTTGGATTCCCGTTCTTGCCTTATCTAGCGGTTCTTATCGGAGTAATAGCCTTGCTTGTGACGTTTACCTACCCCTCTTTCATGTGGATCTCTATCAAAAAGCCCCAAAGGAAAAGCCCAATGTGGTTGGTCAACGTTCTGGCTGGTTGCTTCTCAGCATTTTGCTTCTGGTTGCCTCGGCTATGTGTTTGGCTCAAAAGGGTTTGCATGCAAACTTCTTCAATCCATAAAAGCATTAGTAATTGTTAAAATGTAAATAGGATTTTTGTAATGTTTACTTCTCTCAAGAGAGAGGAAATCTTCAGTTATGAATCATAACTAAAGATTTCGAACAAAATACTTATAAAGAAATTGATGACAACAATAAATAACAAATGTTAATTCCATATTGTGGAGTATATAATCTATGCTCTATGACAATGAAAAATGTACGTAATATTAAAAAAAAAGTAAAAAAAAAAAAAGGACTGTTGCATCCTTCTTTGCAATTGCATGTATATATCTCACCGATTAAATCATGAAATATATAGTTTCATCTTCTCTAAATCAGAATTGATCATAATTATGATGTTCATATTGGTCAATAATGATCAGAACAAGACTTGGAGGGATCAAAGTCTCTTGCACAGTTGCATGCCAAGTCTATCGCCATAGAAAGTGACGGTGCATCTGATGTTCGAATGAAACTTTTTTTTTTTTTTTTTTTTTTTTTTTATCGAATGGAACTTAGTCTTGACCAATCGGCCGATCGAGCACCTAGGCTCGTGATCGCAACGTGAAAGTCAGGTTAAGAGGCAAAATTAACGACTTGGTCCGGTTTGTATATAACGGTGTGGTTAGACACTTAGACTAATTCACCTTAGTCTAGACACAACATTTGGTGAGTCTATTGTGGGCTATGCCAAGTACTTCTCTAGAGTCACCATGTCTTTCTGATCAACACCTAGTAGGCTATTAGTCTCGGTCATTGGAGCAGAGAACACCGTGTCACTCGAGAGAACCTGAATGTGTTCGCGTCACATATACGTCAGAAGCATGATTTTCAGTTCATCTGAAAAGCTACTATGAAACAAAAACCATCATCGTTACGTGACAAAAGACAAAACTTTACCTCTAAGAATGCCAGTCTATCCGCGACATCATTCGTCCACTCGAAGAATCGAGTTAGCTGACGTAAACGGTTGTGACATTTGCATCTTGCCCAGCAAGTCTCTCACATAGTGTTATCACCTGAAATGACAACAACAAGGTAATGAAAAAATAAGTCAATATGCATAGAAAGATAGTAACTTACTTGATTTAAAAATTTCAATGATATTACCGTTATGTTATGTCCTGGTACTGTGCATTGTATTTGTATCGTTATGTAATGTTTTTAGACCGTTTACGGATATATGGGAAAACTTTAGAAGATCAATGCACAGCATGAAAATATTTCACAGCTCATCAACGGCGCGGGAGGTTTTTAGTCCTTGGGGCTTCGAATTTTCAAGCTCATACCTTAATTTTAGTAGGAAATTTGAGATCTACACTAATTTTTTTAATTCTTTGAAATCTACCTTATGCATTGCACAAAATGATTATTTTGTCCTTAGCTAAAAATATTTTAAAAGTTTAAAATAAATACAATATAAAAATCATTTTTAAAAATATTGTGTAAACTAGATATTCGAAATTTGCTAAGTTTTTTAGAATATGATGAATTAATTTATTATATATAATATTAATCAATAACTAAAAGATTCAAAATCAGATAAAATAAATAAAATATGCCCTTAAATAATAATTAAAATATCTGGTATTATTTAGTAATTTAATTTAAAAAATTATATAAAAAATAAAATAAAATTAATTAAAATTATTATTTTTCGATTTATGTTTTAGTAAAATTTTCAGATAATATTAGTTTTAAATATACATATAATTCACTAATAGTTTTTTTAATTATTTCATTTAATAAAATTTTCTGAAAATATATCTTTCGGGTTATTAAATATTTTAATGAAAATTTGAATATAAGTTACATAATTTTAATTTATTTTTAAAATTATTAAGTTTAATAAAATAATCAATTATTGTGAGCTTTTAGAAAATAAATCAACAGTTCAAAAAAATCGACTATGTAACAAATCAATTAATAAAAAAATTAGTCGGTTTTTTTCATTTAACTCAACAAAGAAAAAAAATAAATCAGCAGGACTAAAACATAAGTCGACAGTTCAAAAAGTCAAAAATATTAATAAATCAACGTAAAATGAAGTAAGTCTACTAAGACCAAACAAATCGACAAGAAAAATTATAAGTCAACAAACAAAATAAATAAGTCAACATCATCAAAAGTCGACTATGTAAAAAAAGCAATCAAACAAAAAAAAGTCGAAAACTTTAAAATAAATCGACAAAAATTAAAGTCAAATCAAATATTCAAAATATCGACCTTATTAATAAATCAATGTAAAATGTAATAAGTCAACAATGAATAAAAAAATCAACAGAAAAAATATAAATCGATGAACAAAAAAAATAAGTCAATAGTTAAAACAAATCGACTATGTTATAAATCTACTAGCCATAACATAAATCAACTGTTCTATTATAAGTCGATAACAAAGATAATTAAGTCAACAGAAGTAAAAAAACAAAACGATTGTTCAAAAACTCGACATTATAAATAAATCAATATTGATTAAAACAAGTCTAAAACATTGATATACATCTCATATATATATATATATTATAAATTGTATAATCTTAAATTATTTTATTTTAAAATAAATTTAAATTTAAATAATATCAACAAAAATTTAAATTCTTTTTCTTTATTCAAAATTTTAAGATAAAAATTGATTCATGTCATCATTATTTAAAATATAATTAATACATTTTCGCTATAATTTATATTTATTCCAAATTTAACAATTTTAAAAATAATTTATTATTAGTTACGAATTATTTAAAAATTTTAAATTAGTTTTTTTATTATTTTAATTTCTTTATTGAAATAGTTTTTAATAAAAATGGTATATCTGTCCATTTTTATTTCAAAATGTGTAGTTTTCAAATAACTATAATATTGAGTGTAATTTTCAAAATATTTTAAAAATTTGGTATATTCTTAAAAATGTCCCAAATCTAAAGCTTGATGCTAAAAAATCTAAGACCGTTCATCTCAATCGAGCTTGAACAGAAACTGCAGTTTGCAGATACTAAATATAAGGTCAGATAATATATATATATTGAGTAAATATATATATATATATAATACATTACATGCATAACAAATTAACAACGTTTCGGTAAATCACCTGTGAATACAAATGCTCTGTTATGTCGAAACCAAACTTGTAGGAAACAACGTCAATGGGAAAAGATAAAGTAGACGTGGAATCCCGAGACATTGACGTATCTGTCTCAAACCCGACATGCCGAAAGAATATCAAGAACAAAAATTAACTTATGTAAGGGTCAATGTTTAAGAGCATGGGCATTGGTTGGGACAAAATATTGGTCCCTCAAATATATTAATCTTATTTTGAGAGTTTCTTAAAGTTTGGTATGAGCATTCACAAATGCATATGCTCTAAGAACACTATGCATGGTTTATTAGGCATAATTTGGTTTGCTAAAGTTAAACTATTTTATTACAAACATGTATTATAATTACATTTGCATGTAATTTCCGAGTGTGTGTGCGTTTTTTTTATCTTTCTTGCTGGTTCTTAAATCCCAAACAGTATTGTCGGAATGGGATATCTCGAAATTACTCCTCCTCCTCGTCTAACAACAACAACAACAACAATAGAGGTAGGTAGGTTAGGTAGCTAGCTAGCTAGATTAGTTTCTTGGATTTTTTCTTCTTAAGATAATTAATTGCAAACTTCTCATGTTTTCGTCTTTGGTCTCCTCCTCCAAGTTCGTGAACTCAAAACCGTGGAGGAGGTTAGTCAGGCATTAATTGCCTGGGTTACTGGCAAGAGGAATTGTGTACACCATCGAGACCCTTGCTTTTAAACTGGGAATCTTCTACGTTGGATACCAATTAGGTGTGTGCGGTGCGGAGGAGGATATTTTGTTTAATTCCAATTCATTCATATATTTTGAGATGATTCTACAAGAAGAAACCATCCCAATTACATATTTTTTTTCTTCTCAGCTGTATTTGACTCCCCATACCATCCAGAAAAGTATGCTCCCGAGATGAAGGTAAAAAAATTGAGGTTTGTTTTGGGTGTTTATTAAACCGATACATTATTGCATCTTCCAACTCATGTTTCATCAGGACTTGTTAGCTCAGCGGGATGAGATGCTCAGTTCGAGAAGAAGAAGAAGAAGAAGGAAGCGTTGCTTGCTCAGAAGATGGATATTTCCAACCGAGTTCAGTAGTATTAGTGTTTTGTTGGAATTCAAGCCTTTCTTGCTCCATACTTTCAACTTCTTTCCTGAGTAGCTCGCTCGCTCAAGCCTTTCTTTGGCGTCTCAATCGTTAACAGTCCCACCCTTAATTTTTATTTGGGCCTATTTATACTGATGGGCCTGTTGCCGAAGCCCATTCCTCATTATTTATTTTGTTTTCTTGATTTCCCCGTGATGATGATTTTGTCGAAAACTGGATTGATTATTATTAATTACGAGGGTTAATTTAAACAATCTATATAACAATAGACTCCATTTTCCACTAATTCATAATCTTACCTTACATATATATTAAAGACGAAGTAGAAACGTTCGTTTTCTAGAATGGTTAGATTCATAACTAGATAAATTAATTGCTTTGGGCCTTGGATATGAATAATTGTCTCCACGTCTTCAGTCACGTTTTAAGTTTTTGTATGTGAAAGCATTTAATCATCTTCAAATCTTAAATTGCTATGTTTGATTACTAATGTTGAGAAAATATACTATTTATTAAAATATCTTAAAAGCAAATTATTTTAGATATTATTAATTAATACTTGAGACAAATAAAGTCTTAAATAACAAAATACTCTATGTGAGGTGAGGACTAAAAGAACATACTTTGTTGGTTGACAAAAAAAAAAAAGAACATACTTTTTGCACAAAAAAAAACATATATGTTTGGTCATATTCCAATTTGGTCATGTACAAGCAGCAACACATCCAAGAACAAAACATCTATCTTTGTTGATATTTGAATACTTTATGTATAATCAACATTTTGAAGTATAAACTTAAAAATTTATACAAAAAAATATCAATCTACACACTTTTTTGTATACTCTTTGTCAAACTCTTATACCAGAATTAACGGTACGGAATTTAATTGGACTTGTCTAAACTAAAGGGCCTATAAACTTATTGTAAGAAAATGAGGATCTTAAATTGCTATATATGTTATATTACGAAATGTTGTGAAGATATGTATATGACCAATAACAGTTTTAATCAAAACCCTCTATTAATTATATTAATTATATGGGGACTATGATGTTTTTTCATTTACAATAATACTTATAGAGAATTTACATTAAGTATTTTTTTAATTAAAATTTTATTTTTACATTTTAGAGAAATATAAGCTGAAATAACTTTGTCATACATAAAATTAATTAATATTGATGTTATATGTTTCTAACTATGTACTACTTTATTTATGCTATGAATCTTTCTGAAATCTTTAGGCGCATATATAATTATATAAATCTTTCTGAAATTTGACCGGTATATCACAGTTTTGATTTTAATACTTTAAAGTCGTAGACATGAATATAATTGTCTTGAAAACAAAAATTCTGGTAGATCTGTTAAAAGAAATGTGTAGTGAGAGTTTATAATAAATGTCTTTCTATAAATGTTTTTTTTGTCTCCCTTAAAAACTTGAGCTTTGCATTAAATTGAATTATGATCGATACAAAGTTTTCCTCATGTACGTGGAGAATACACTTGTTATTTTGTTAGTATATGCATGTAACTAGAATTTACAATGGTCTAAACTCTAAAGTATTGGATGTAATTTATACCACTACAAAACACTTTTTGACTGTAATTACATATGACAAAAAAAAGAGAGACCGTAATTACATATATGCCTTACGCCGGCAGAGGAAGAAACGTAGGGTTATATATTAAACAGGACAAATTTAGTTTTAGAGTATCGCGTGTAATACATGCAAGCAAGACCTCAACCTCGAGGCTCGAGTTATAATAAATTGAGAATAGTAGTAACGATATCAACCATAATAAATTAAGAATACATTTTTTCTATCACTAATACAATAATAAAAACCATATCCACAACACACACAAAGAGAGAGAACAAAAATCAACTAGACTGGATAATGCATCAACCCGTACGTGCCACTAGACTATTAGAGCATGATTAGTGGAGAGTACTCTTGCAGTTACTCTTGTAGATGGGCCCAAAAACTAAATAAAAAATTCATTATTTGATTAAATGAAAAGAGAACCGTTTCTTTTATTATTTGGGGAAGCATCGATTCTCAACATATTTCTCTATGTGTCAACTTTTAAGTGGTTACAATTATTTGTGATTAAAATAATTTTTTTTTTTAAAGAAATATGGAGAGCAGTACTGGAGTAATGATGGTCTTAGGCTCAAAATTTATGTGTTCCTCTATAAACCTCATGGTGTAAAGTTACCAAAATTGTTATCTTAACTCTTGTTAAATGGAAATGAAATTGAAATGGTTTTCTTATGAACTGACAGAATTTCCGATTAAATATAGTTTTGTGATTAAGATTAATGGGAACTGATACGCCATTTGAATCAACTTAAATTTAAATAACAAAATGACCTCCCAAAATTTTGTATTTTGCCTCCGTTAAATTTAAAATTTTCATTTTGACCCTTTTAAATTTTGCATTTTGGCCTCATTTAAACAAAATTTCATTTTGACCCTTTAAAAAGTTTGCATTCCATGCTAGATACATGTAGCTTTGTTCTCAACTTATCTTCATCAGACCAAAGTAGTAATAATAAATAGACAACGCCACAGAAATACACTTTAAAATTCCCTGATATGCAAATGACGAGAATCGATTAATTAGAATGTGGCAATACAATACCAGTCACATTCCAATATGCAAATGGGGCAATTAACTAGGTGGTAAAATTCATATTGTATATAAATTCGAAACATACCATGACATCGAATTGCTCTGGTTTCGCTACAAGTTGCATACAGCAGTTATCAATAATGATTTCATTGTAGGTGATGCTCGAATATTTTTTAGCAATCTCGCGACAAGATTCCAAGAACAAACCATCCGCAAGTTTCATAGTGTTAGCCTTATGCACCGCTGTAACTTTCTTCCTGTTGTTGAGGTAAGCATACTCGAAAGAATACTTTGCGATACGCTCTGAACAGAACTTCGTGATCACCTATCAGAAGAATAGGATCAGAACAATCACGCATATCATTTGCAAACAAGGATAATAAGCAACATGCATCTGCAAATATACACAAAAGTATACTCACACAACACAATAGTAAAAAGCAAATAGCTTATGAGAAACCGCACTAACAAGATCATTTTTAAGAAAATGGTAAATAACCAAGAATTAGGTATAACTTGCCATCATATATCCCACTATAATCATCGATTTTAGGCATAAAAATGTTCATCCATCGTTGTTTTAAGTTTCAACTAAACATGTCAGATCAATCTAATTTTGATGAACATATATACAAAAAGTTATCCTAAAACGTTTGATAACCACGTCCAGAGAGTTTCGAACCTATGGTAACACTAAGCAATGGTGAACCATTAAAACCGTTACATATTTCCGATAATTAGAACAACAAACACATTATTACTCTCCCTTTCTTCGTATTATCATTTACGGCAGATAATTAATTAATTTTTTTATTTCCAGAAGATTTTAAAGTCTATAAGTAACACAAATCTATATATATATTTTGGAAATATTTATAAAATAAAGTCTGAAGTTGACATTTATTTACAGGCATGCCATTAATATTAAATAATTAATTTAATAAATAAATTAATTTTATTTATATTTGACTTTTTTTGGTAGAAACTAATTGTTTTAAAAGATAATAAACATAATTGTAAATGTATACATATTTTATTTTTTTATTTTATAAAGAGGTGAGTAAAAAAGTATTGTTCTTTAAAAATTTTAAAAACTGATTTGTTAAAAAATAACTTTTAGCCTCATATATTATACTTTACGGGTTTCATATGATGAGTTTTTGTAGATTAAAAATCTTTGAACATCTTGCATGATCCGCCTAGCATGTCAAGTTTGGACTATAGAACCAACAGTAAAACTATTAGTTTATTTCATATACTATAGATTTATAGTCATAGGTTGGAAAATTAACTTATAAATTATTTAGTATATGAATTCCAAAATATTACACATACTACAACATATTTTTTATATTCCAAAAAAAAGTATACATATAAAAACATACACTAACATACCATATAGGCATATACCTCTGTTTAATTATAGAAAACAAAATTAAGTGTTTTAAAAATTTATATTCTATCTAATAACAAATTTAATGTAATTAGGTTATAAATTATATAAAACTTAAGAAGAAGAAAAAACATTCTAAACAAAATTATAAATTAATTAGATAAAATTTAATTAATAAGAATTTGAAAACTAAATAAATTAAAAATTATAATTTAAAATACATTTATTTATAATTTAGTCCCGCGATGTACCGCGGGTGAAAACATAATTTCCATTAAAACAGCAAAAAACAATAATTTTTTTGTTCTTTTGATATTTTTACAATTCACATAGTATAGAATATTAGTATCATATTAGAATATAAATTTTGATATAACAACGTCAACGATAACAATACAAAAATTAATATTAAATTAAGATTAAAAATGTATATGGTTAATAAGAAAAGAAAATACTAGTATACAATGACTTTTGTACTATACCAATAAGGTAACCACCTTATGCATATCACTATGTTTTTCTTTGTTAAAATAATTCTCAATTGCATCGATTTTTACGTAATTTTTGAAGTCTATGTATTTTAACACAAATGTGATGATGATACACCCACCTAACAACATAAAGAAATAGTGAAAGTAGGTGTGTACTCATTTTTGAAAAATCAGGTTAGTTCCTTACGTTTGTATACTTGTTCTATGCCATCTTTTGGTATGTACATACCATGCACAAGCAACACATGCGACTACAATAAACATCTATCTTTGTTTATATTTGAATATTTTGTGTATTATCAATATTTTTAAGTACACAAAATATGGCTCCATGCAACCCCTCACCAAGTTTAGGTGAACAAGTCTAACTGCAAGGAGTTTAAAAACTCTAAATCTTAAACCCTCTCCTTTTATGTCATTATACCTAGGGTCCCAACTAATTGGTCTTAATGAAACATCACGCTCTCTATATCTCTACAGCTTCCAGCGAGTAAAACAGGGTTGATCTCGAGCTCTGTATCTTTTTATCAGCCCAAATACCTTGTAAGTGTCCTCTATTCTTTAAATTTCGCACTGTTTACTTGTATTTTATTTTGGTATATTTGATTATGAGAATTTGCTCTTTTGGTTGGTGTCAATTAGATATATGTATTTTACTTGAAAAACTTAACACGGCTAATTAATTAGGTTTAGAAATATGTATTTGGTTAAACGTTTAATTATTAGTGCTACTGCTCTTGTTTATTCTCCCTGACTGCTTTGTCCTCCTTTTGACCATGATAAAGTGCTTGTAACTAATGAATCTCTGAATAATTGCAAGGTGATTTTTTCAGTAGGTCGTTGATGAAGTTTATGACCAAGTATGAAGAGAAGAAGAATAGGCTTTTAAGAGAACCTAAGGGAATTGAGGGCATAGGAGAAGAGGTGGTGGAATACACTTGTCTCACACTGTAGGGATTTTGCTGACCTCTATACTCCAATCATCACTTGGTTGGTTTTGGGCTCTTTAACAGTCACCACCTTTGCTTGGGGAACCTACAATGACTAGAAATTGCAGGAAGAGGTAAATAAACTCTAGAAATTGCAGGAAGAGGCAAATAAACTCATGTCAGAGACATCGGCCAATATTTGTGACTACATGTATGAAATGAAGAAAGAATACTTGAAGGATATGGGAGAGTTGTAAGAGAATTAGGAGGAAAAGTTCACAAAGATGTTGGAGGAGAAGTTCAGAGAGATTTTGGAGGAGATACGCAGGGAAGCATCCAAAAAACCTAATTAGTGTGAGAGAGGGTCTTAGCTTTATTTTGTAGGTGTATTTAAGCCCTGAATTCGTGAATGATAAGGGTTTTATCTTTATGAAATAACATTAATCTAGTTTCTATATCTCTTTTATCTTCTTCTAATGATCTCGAAACTGATAAAAACCAATTAAAAGGGCCTTAATGTGGCTAGTTGTTTTGTTCCTCTTTGTTTTTTCTGTTTTCAACACAGATATTGGTAAGAGAAGTGAATGTAAAGATCGTGGTGTTTCATTTTATCAACAGACAGAACAAATTCATTATCCCTCATGGACTTTAAGTTTCACTTTTGCAGCTTGTTCGTTTTCTGAACAGTTTGATCAGTTAGGACTCAAATTGCTTTGTCCTCCTTTTGAACATGATAAATTGCTTGTTTCTAATGGACCTCTCAGTAATTGCAAGGTGGTTTTTCAGTAGGTTAATCTTTATCCTCTTTTGTTTTTTTTGAAATTGATACTCAAAGGCTTTTCATCGAACAGTGGCAACGGATCCAACAATGAGGATGATGTATATAAGCTCAACAAAAACCCTCAAGAGACATGGTTCCAGTTGGCTAAAGTTTATGCAAGAAGAATGGTGTATGTCTTAGTGAAAAAAGCTTTTGAGAAGAGGAAAACTTCATCGATGAAGTTTATGACCAAGTATGAAGAGAAGAAGAGTAGGCTTCTAAGAGAACCTAAGGGAATTGAAGGCATAGGAGAAGAGGTGGTGGAATACACTTGTTTCACACAAGCCTGTAGGGAATTTGCTGACCTCTATACTCCAATCATCACTTAGTTGGTTTTGGGCTCTGTAACAGTCACCACCTTTGCTTGGGGAACCTACAATGACTAGAAATTGAGGGAAGAGGTAAATAAACTCTAGAAATTGCAGGAAGAGGCAAATAAACTCATGTCAGAGACATCAGCCAATATTTGTGACTCCATGTATGAAATAAAGAAAGAATACTTGAAGGATCTGGGAGAGTTGTAAGAGAATTTGGAGGAAAAGTTCACAAAGATGTTGGAGGAGAAGTTCAGAGAGATTTTGGAGGAGATATGCAGGGAAGCATCCAAAAAACCTAATTTTTGTGAGAGAGGGTCTTAGCTTTATTTTGTTGGTGTATTGAAGCCCTGAATTCGTGAATGATAAGGGTTTTATCTTTATGAAATAACATTAATCTGGTTTCTATATCTCTTTTATCTTCTTCTAATGACCTCGAAACTGATAAAAACCTAAAAGGGCCTCAATGTGGCTAGTTGTTTTGTTCCTCTTTGTTTGTTCTGTTTTCAATACAGATATTGGTAAGAGAAGTGAATGTAAAGATCATGATGTTTCATTTTATCAATAGACAGAACAAATTCATCATCCCTCATGGACTTTAAGACTCACTTTTGCAACTTGTTCGTTTGCTGAACAGTTTGATCAGTTGGGACTCAAATTGCTTTGTCCTCCTTTTGACCATGATAAATTGCTTGTTTCTAATGGACCTCTGAGTAATTGCAAGGTGGTTTTTCAGTAGGTCATAATCTTTATCCTCTTTTGTTTTTTTGAAGCTGGGAATCAAAGGCTTTTCATCGAACAATGAGGATGATGGATATAAGCTCAACGAAAACCCTCAAGAGACATGGTTCAAGTTGGCTAAAGTTTATGTAAGAAGAATGATGTATGTCTTGGTGAAAAAAGCTTTTTTAGAAGAGGAAAACTTCATTGATGAAGTTTATGACCAAGTATGAAGAGAAGAAGAGTAGGTTTTTAAGAGAACCTAAGGGAATTGAGGGCATAGGAGAAGAGGTGGTGGAATACACTAGTTTCACACAAGCCTGTAGGGATTTTGCTGACCTCTATACTCCAATCATCACTTGGTTGGTTTTGGGCTCTGTAACTGTCACCACCTTTGCTTAGGGAACCTACAGTGACTAGAAATTGCAGGAAGAGGCAAATAAACTCATGTCAGAGACATCAGCCAATATTTGTGACTCCATGTATGACATGAAGAAATAATACTTGAAGGATCTGGGAGAGTTGTAAGAGAATTTGGAGGAAAAGTTCACAAAGTTGTTGGAGGAGAAGCTCAGAGAGATTTTGGAGGAGATACGCAGGAAAGCATCCAAAAAAACCTAATTAGTGTGAGAGAGGGTCTTAGCTTTATTTTGTTGGTGTATTTAAGCCCTGAATTCGTGAATGATAAGGGTTTTATCTTTATGAAATAACATTAATCTAGTTTCTATATCTCTTTTATCTTCTTCTAATGATCTCGAAACTGATAAAAACCAATTAAAAGGGCCTTAATGTGGCTAGTTGTTTTGTTCCTCTTTGTTTTTCTGTTTTCAACACAGATATTGGTAAGAGAAGTGAATGTAAAGATCGTGGTGTTTCATTTTATCAACAGACAGAACAAATTCATTATCCCTCATGGACTTTAAGTTTCACTTTTGCAGCTTGTTCGTTTTCTGAACAGTTTGATCAGTTAGGACTCAAATTGCTTTGTCCTCCTTTTGAACATGATAAATTGCTTGTTTCTAATGGACCTCTCAGTAATTGCAAGGTGGTTTTTCAGTAGGTTAATCTTTATCCTCTTTTGTTTTTTTGAAATTGAGACTCAAAGGCTTTTCATCGAACAGTGGCAACGGATCCAACAATGAGGATGATGTATATAAGCTCAACGAAAACCCTCAAGAGACATGGTTCCAGTTGGCTAAAGTTTATGCAAGAAGAATGGTGTATGTCTTAGTGAAAAAAGCTTTTGAGAAGAGGAAAACTTCATCGATGAAGTTTATGACCAAGTATGAAGAGAAGAAGAGTAGGCTTCTAAAAGAACCTAAGGGAATTGAAGGCATAGGAGAAGAGGTGGTGGAATACACTTGTTTCACACAAGCTTGTAGGGAATTTGCTGACCTCTATACTCCAATCATCACTTAGTTGGTTTTGGGCTCTGTAACAGTCACCACCTTTGCTTGGGGAACCTACAATGACTAGAAATTGAGGGAAGAGGTAAATAAACTCTAGAAATTGCAGGAAGAGGCAAATAAACTCATGTCAGAGACATCAGCCAATATTTGTGACTCCATGTAAGAAATAAAGAAAGAATACTTGAAGGATCTGGGAGAGTTGTAAGAGAATTTGAAGGAAAAGTTCACAAAGATGTTGGAGGAGAAGTTCAGAGAGATTTTAGAGGAGATATGCAGGGAAGCATCCAAAAAACCTAATTTGTGTGAGAGAGGGTCTTAGCTTTATTTTGTTGGTGTATTGAAGCCCTGAATTCGTGAATGATAAGGGTTTTATCTTTATGAAATAACATTAATCTGGTTTCTATATCTCTTTTATCTTCTTCTAATGACCTCGAAACTGATAAAAACCTAAAAGGGCCTCAATGTGGCTAGTTGTTTTGTTCCTCTTTGTTTGTTCTGTTTTCAATACAGATATTGGTAAGAGAAGTGAATGTAAAGATCATGATGTTTCATTTTATCAATAGACAGAACAAATTCATCATCCCTCATGGACTTTAAGACTCACTTTTGCAACTTGTTCGTTTGCTGAACAGTTTGATCAGTTGGGACTCAAATTGCTTTGTCCTCCTTTTGACCATGATAAATTGCTTGTTTCTAATGGACCTCTGAGTAATTGCAAGGTGGTTTTTCAGTAGGTCATAATCTTTATCCTCTTTTGTTTTTTTTTGAAGCTGGGAATCAAAGGCTTTTCATCGAACAATGAGGATGATGGATATAAGCTCAACGAAAACCCTCAAGAGACATGGTTCAAGTTGGCTAAAGTTTATGTAAGAAGAATGATGTATGTCTTGGTGAAAAAAGCTTTTTAGAAGAGGAAAACTTCATTGATGAAGTTTATGACCAAGTATGAAGAGAAGAAGAGTAGGTTTTTAAGAGAACCTAAGGGAATTGAGGGCATAGGAGAAGAGGTGGTGGAATACACTAGTTTCACACAAGCCTGTAGGGATTTTGCTGACCTCTATACTCCAATCATCACTTGGTTGGTTTTGGGCTCTGTAACTGTCACCACCTTTGCTTAGGGAACCTACAGTGACTAGAAATTGCAGGAAGAGGCAAATAAACTCATGTCAGAGACATCAGCCAATATTTGTGACTCCATGTATGACATGAAGAAAGAATACTTGAAGGATCTGGGAGAGTTGTAAGAGAATTTGGAGGAAAAGTTCACAAAGTTGTTGGAGGAGAAGCTCAGAGAGATTTTGGAGGAGATACGCAGGAAAGCATCCAAAAAACCTAATTAGTGTGAGAGAGGGTCTTAGCTTTATTTTGTTGGTGTATTTAAGCCCTGAATTCGTGAATGATAAGGGTTTTATCTTTATGCAATAACATTAATCTAGTTTCTATATCTCTTTTATCTTCTTCTAATGATCTCGAAACTGATAAAAACCAATTAAAAGGGCCTTAATGTGGCTAGTTGTTTTGTTCCTCTTTGTTTTTTCTGTTTTCAACACAGATATTGGTAAGAGAAGTGAATGTAAAGATCGTGGTGTTTCATTTTATCAACAGACAGAACAAATTCATTATCCCTCATGGACTTTAAGTTTCACTTTTGCAGCTTGTTCGTTTTCTGAACAGTTTGATCAGTTAGGACTCAAATTGCTTTGTCCTCCTTTTGAACATGATAAATTGCTTGTTTCTAATGGACCTCTCAGTAATTGCAAGGTGGTTTTTCAGTAGGTTAATCTTTATCCTCTTTTGTTTTTTTTGAAATTGAGACTCAAAGGTTTTTCATCGAACAGTGGCAACGGATCCAACAATGAGGATGATGTATATAAGCTCAACGAAAACCCTCAAGAGACATGGTTCCAGTTGGCTAAAGTTTATGCAAGAAGAATGGTGTATGTCTTAGTGAAAAAAGCTTTTGAGAAGAGGAAAACTTCATCGATGAAGTTTATGACCAAGTATGAAGAGAAGAAGAGTAGGCTTCTAAGAGAACCTAAGGGAATTGAAGGCATAGGAGAAGAGGTGGTGGAATACACTTGTTTCACACAAGCCTGTAGGGAATTTGCTGACCTCTATACTCCAATCATCACTTAGTTGGTTTTGGGCTCTATAACAGTCACCACCTTTGCTTGGGGAACCTACAATGACTAGAAATTGAGGGAAGAGGTAAATAAACTCTAGAAATTGCAGGAAGAGGCAAATAAACTCATGTCAGAGACATCAGCCAATATTTGTGACTCCATGTATGAAATAAAGAAAGAATACTTGAAGGATCTGGGAGAGTTGTAAGAGAATTTGGAGGAAAAGTTCACAAAGATGTTGGAGGAGAAGTTCAGAGAGATTTTGGAGGAGATATGCAGGGAAGCATCCAAAAAACCTAATTTGTGTGAGAGAGGGTCTTAGCTTTATTTTGTTGGTGTATTGAAGCCCTGAATTCGTGAATGATAAGGGTTTTATCTTTATGAAATAACATTAATCTGGTTTCTATATCTCTTTTATCTTCTTCTAATGACCTCGAAATTGATAAAAACCTAAAAGGGTCTCAATGTGGCTAGTTGTTTTGTTCCTCTTTGTTTGTTCTGTTTTCAATACAGATATTGGTAAGAGAAGTGAATGTAAAGATCATGATGTTTCATTTTATCAATAGACAGAACAAATTCATCATCCCTCATGGACTTTAAGACTCACTTTTGCAACTTGTTCGTTTGCTGAACAGTTTGATTAGTTGGGACTCAAATTGCTTTGTCCTCCTTTTGACCATGATAAATTGCTTGTTTCAAATGGACCTCTGAGTAATTGCAAGGTGGTTTTTCAGTAGGTCATAATCTTTATCCTCTTTTGTTTTTTTTTGAAGCTGGGAATCAAAGGCTTTTCATCGAACAATGAGGATGATGGATATAAGCTCAACGAAAACCCTCAAGAGACATGGTTCAAGTTGGCTAAAGTTTATGTAAGAAGAATGATGTATGTCTTGGTGAAAAAGCTTTTAGAAGAGGAAAACTTCATTGATGAAGTTTATGACCAAGTATGAAGAGAAGAAGAGTAGGTTTTTAAGAGAACCTAAGGGAATTGAGGGCATAGGAGAAGAGGTGGTGGAATACACTAGTTTCACACAAGCCTGTAGGGATTTTGCTGACCTCTATACTCCAATCATCACTTGGTTGGTTTTGGGCTCTGTAACTGTCACCACCTTTGCTTAGGGAACCTACAGTGACTAGAAATTGTAGGAAGAGGCAAATAAACTCATGTCAGAGACATCAGCCAATATTTGTGACTCCATGTATGACATGAAGAAATAATACTTGAAGGATCTGGGAGAGTTGTAAGAGAATTTGGAGGAAAAGTTCACAAAGTTGTTGGAGGAGAAGCTCAGAGAGATTTTGGAGGAGATACGCAGGAAAGCATCCAAAAAACCTAATTAGTGTGAGAGAGGGTCTTAGCTTTATTTTGTTGGTGTATTTAAGCCCTGAATTCGTGAATGATAAGGGTTTTATCTTTATGAAATAACATTAATCTAGTTTCTATATCTCTTTTATCTTCTTCTAATGATCTCGAAACTGATAAAAACCAATTAAAAGGGCCTTAATGTGGCTAGTTGTTTTGTTCCTCTTTGTTTTTTCTGTTTTCAACACAGATATTGGTAAGAGAAGTGAATGTAAAGATCGTGGTGTTTCATTTTATCAACAGACAGAACAAATTCATTATTCCTCATGGACTTTAAGTTTCACTTTTGCAGCTTGTTCGTTTTCTGAACAGTTTGATCAGTTAGGACTCAAATTGCTTTGTCCTCCTTTTGAACATGATAAATTGCTTGTTTCTAATGGACCTCTCAGTAATTGCAAGGTGGTTTTTCAGTAGGTTAATCTTTATCCTCTTTTGTTTTTTTTGAAATTGAGACTCAAAGGCTTTTCATCGAACAGTGGCAACGGATCCAACAATGAGGATGATGGATATAAGCTCAACGAAAACCCTTAAGAGACATGGTTCAAGTTGGCTAAAGTTTATGCAAGAAGAATGGTGTATGTCTTAGTGAAAAAAGCTTTTGAGAAGAGGAAAACTTCATCGATGAAGTTTATGACCAAGTATGAAGAGAAGAAGAGTAGGCTTCTAAAAGAACCTAAGGGAATTGAAGGCATAGGAGAAGAGGTGGTGGAATACACTTGTTTCACACAAGCCTGTAGGGATTTTGCTGACCTCTATACTCCAATCATCACTTAGTTGGTTTTGGGATCTGTAACAATCACCACCTTTGCTTGGGAACCTACAGTGACTGGAAATTGCCAGAAGAGGTAAATAAACTCTGAAAATTGCAGGAAGAGGCAAATAAACTCATGTTAGAGACATCAGCCAATATTTGTGACTCCATGTATGAAATAAAAAAAGAATACTTGAAGGATCTGGGAGAGTTGTAAGAGAATTTGGAGGAAAAGTTCACAAAGATGTTGGAGGAGAAATTCAGAGAGATTTTGGAGGAGATACGCAGGGAAGCATCCAAAAAACCTAAGTAGTGTGAGAGAGGGTCTTAGCTTTATTTTGTTGGTGTATTGAAGCCCTGAATTCGTGAATGATAAGGGTTTTATCTTTATGAAATAACATTAATCTGGTTTCTATATCTCTTTTATCTTCTTCTAATGACCTCGAAACTGATAAAAACCAATTAAAAAGGCCTCAATGTGGCCAGTTGTTTTTTTCCTCTTTGTTTGTTCTGTTTTCAACACAGATATTGGTAAGAGAAGTGAATGTAAAGATCGTGGTGCTTCATTTTGTCAACCGACATAACAAATTCATCATCCCTCATGGACTTTAAGACTCACTTTTGCAGCTTGCTCGTTTGCCGAACAGTTTGATCAGTTGGGACTCAAATTGCTTTGTCCTCCTTTTGACCATGATAAATTGCTTGTTTCTAATGGACCTCTCAGTAATTGCCAGGTGGTTTTTTAGTAGGTCATAATCTTTATCCTCTTTTGTTTTTGTTTTAAGTTGGGACTCAAAAGGCTTTTCATCGAACAGTGGCAACAGATCCAACAATGAGGATGATGGATATAAGCTCAACGAAAACCCTCAAGAGACATGGTTCAAGTTGGCTAAAGTTTATGCAAGAAGAATGGTGTATGTCTTGGTGAAAAAAGCTTTTGAGAAGAGGAAAACTTCATTGATGAAGTTTATGACCAAGTATGAAGAGAAGAAGAGTAGGCTTTTAAGAGAACCTAAGGGAATTGAGGGCATAGGAGAAGAGGTGGTGAAATACACTTGTTTCACACAAGCCTGTAGGGATTTTGCTGACCTCTATACTCCAATCTTCACTTGGTTGGTTTGGGGCTCTGTAACAGTCACCACCTTTGCTTGGGGAACCTACAATGACTAGAAATTGCAGGAAGAGGTAAATAAACTCTGGAAATTGCAGGAAGAGGCAAATAAACTCATGTCAGAGACATCAACCAATATTTGTGACTCCATGTATGAAATGAAGAAAGAATACTTGGAGGATCTGGGAGAGTTGTAAGAGAATTTGGAGGAAAAGTTCACAAAGATGTTGGAGGAGAAGTTCAGAGAGATTTTATAGGAGATACGCAGGAAAGCATCCAAAAAACCTAATTAGTGTGAGAGAGGGTCTTAGCTTTATTTTGTTGGTGTATTGAAGCCCTGAATTCGTGAATAATAAGGGTTTTATCGTTATGAAATAACATTAATCTGGTTTCTATATCTCTTTTATCTTCTTCTAATGACCTCGAAACTGATAAAAACCAATTAAAATGGCCTCAATGTGGCTAGTTGTTTTGTTACACTTTGTTTGTTCTGTTTTCAACACAGTTATTGGTAAGAGAAGTTAATGTAAAGATCGTGGTGTTTCATTTTATCAACAGACATAACAAATTCATCATCCCTCATGGACTTTAAGACTCACTTTTGCAGCTTGTTCGTTTGGTGAATAGTTTGATCAGTTGGGACTCAAATTGCTTTGTCCTCCTTTTGACCATGATAAATTGCTTGTTTCTAATGGACCTCTCAGTAATTGCAAGGTGGTTTTTCAGTAGGTCATAATCTTTATCCTCTTTTGGTTTTTTTTGAAGTTGGGACTCAAAGGCTTTTCACCGAACAATGGCAACGGATCCAACAATGAGGATGATGGATATAAGCTCAACGAAAACCCTCAAGAGACATGGTTCAAGTTGGCTAAAGTTTATGCAAGAAGAATGGTGTATGTCTTGGTGAAAAAAGCTTTTGAGAAGAGGAAAACTTCATTGATGAAGTTTATGACCAAGTATGAAGAGAAGAAGAGTAGGCTTTTAAGAGAACCAAACGGAATTGAGGGCATAGGAGAAGAGGTGGTGGAATACACTTGTTTCACACAAGCCTGTAGGAATTTTGCTGACCTCTATACTCCAATCATCACTTGGTTGGTTTTGGGCTCTGTAACAGTCACCACCTTTGCTTGGGGAACCTACAATGACTAGAAATTGCAGGAAGAGGTAAATAAACTCTGGAAATTGCAGGAAGAGGCAAATAAACTCATGTCAGAGACATCAGCCAATATTTGTGACTCCATGTATGAAATAAAGAAAGAATACTTGAAGGATCTGGGAGAGTTGTAAGAGAATTTGGAGGAAAAGTTCACAATGATGTTGGAGGAGAAGTTCAGAGAGATTTTGGAGGAGATATGCAGGGAAGCATCCAAAAAACCTAATTTGTGTGAGAGAGGGTCTTAGCTTTATTTTGTTGGTGTATTGGAGCCCTGAATTCGTGAATGATAAGGGTTTTATCTTTATGAAATAACATTAATCTGGTTTCTATATCTCTTTTATCTTCTTCTAATGACCTCGAAACTGATAAAAACCAATTAAAAGGGCCTCAATATGGCTAGTTGATTTGTTCCTCTTTGTTTGTTCTGTTTTCAACACATGTTTTCAAAACAGATATTGGTAAGAGAAGTGAATGTAAAGATCGTGGTGTTTCATTTTATCAACAGATAGAACAAATTCATCATCCCTCATGGACTTTAAGACTCACTTTTGCAGCTTGTTCGTTTGCTGAACAGTTTGATCAGTTGGTTTTAGTTGTTTTGATCCATAATACAACTTTTACATCTGTTTAGCGCAATAAGAGATATATACCCATCAATTTCCATTCATCTTTTTGGAATTGTGAAGAATCCAGAAAAGTTTGCATATTTCACTGCTGCTTCAAACTGGTCAGCAAATGAAGGAAACTGAAGGTGTCTAAGCATCATCGCAGAGGGCGTAATGAGATTATCAATACAGGATGTTTTTACCTCCAAGCATGACTCCTGTCCCTCCAGCAATACCAGCAGCAGTGTTTGCAATTAAATTCCCATAGAGATTGGGTGTTACTTGCAAAACATTTTATAAATTGCCGTTCTAAAAGGGGGAATAAAAAAGCCAAATGAAACTAGTACATACATTAATGAGAGAGAACACAACAAGATAAGGTTAATAGCAATATCGAAAGCTACTGGCCTGAGGAACAATAGTTAATGTGAGTAGAAGTTGAGCTAATTATTTAGCACTTGTATATTCATGCTAAGTTGGATTTATCTAAAACAAAGAGCAAACCAAGGCAACATAAACGAAGAAACAGGTTGTTTAATTAAACTGAGAACTAGCTTTGTCCTCAACTTATCTTCAGCAGAGTAAAGTAGTAATAATAAATAGACATGGCCGCAGAAGTACACTTTCAAAAATTACGAGAATGGATTAATTAGAATGTGGCAATACAGTACCAGTCACATTCCAATATGCAAATGGGGCAATTAACTAGCTGGTAAAATTCATATTGTATATAAATTCGAAACATACCATGACATCGAATTGCTCTGGTTTCGCTACAAGTTGCATACAGTAGTTATCAACAATGATTTCATTGTAGGTGATGCTCGGATATTTTTTAGCAACCTCGCGACAAGATTCCAAGAACAAACCATCCGCAAATTTCATAATGTTAGCCTTATGCACCGCTGTAACTTTCTTCCTGTTGTTGAGATAGGCATACTCGAAAGCATACTTTGCGATACGCTCGGAACAGAACTTCGTGATCACCTAGCAAAAGAATAGGATCAGAACAATCACACATTGTATAAAAAGACCATTTGCAAAAAACAAAGATAATAAGCAACATGCATCTGCAAATCTATAATATGAAAATTACTCAACTCTCTCCATCCTATCGCCATGTCAGCACAGGAGAAAGTGACACATGTCCTTTTTACAAAACCATTATTATTTGTTGAAATTTAAAATTCATGTATATAATTAATATTCAATACGTTGTTCAAAAAAATATATATATTCAACACATTATACCCATTAAAATACATATTTAAAATAAAAAGTGGTAAATACAAATTGTTACTTAAGTAACCACTAAAACTTTTGATCCTCTCACAAGTAAAATATAAAGAATAAATAGATTTGAGGAAAAACCAAAAAAAAGAGTGGATTAATAATAGTTAATAAATTTAACAACAGCAAGTCACATGTCAAATTAGGCCGTTACGAAATAGCACTTTCATATGATATATGGACGTTAGTTAATAAAACCCAAATATATCTGAAAGAGATTTCAACCTTTCTAATTAATCTATAAAACTAAAAATAAAAATAACAAATAAACTAACTGAATTTTGGATTCTGAAATCTTCAAGCACAACCTCATATGATTTGTAACTATTAAACTAAAACAATCTTATTATAAATATATCTTGCAGTTTTAAATTTGGACATGCTCAACTGGAATTCAACATCAGATTGTCATAAAACTGCATAAATTTTTTAAAAAGTTTTCCACAAAAAAAAGGCTTATCGATTAAACCGTAGGTACGTGTATCACACGGTCATAATATTAATATAGTCAGAAAATAAATGAATCCTTCCAACTTCTTAAGTTCTTAACATACTTGATTTAATGTTATATTGATCGTAACGTATATATATACTAGATAAGGACCGGCACGATGTGCGGGTTTAAAAACTGTTGAAGAAAATAAATTTTAATAAACCTTAAACAATTTTTTAAAAATATATAAAGAAATTTTATTTCCTAAAGTAAATATATAAATAATTTAAGTTAGAGAATATTTGTATTTACCTTCATACATTTATATATATATATATATATGTTTTTAATATATTATAACAATTATTACAATAATTTAAAGCTAAATAATATCCACTAAAAAATTTGCAAAATACTCATCATTACAAATATTATTATTGTCAAATTTTAAAAATGTTTCACAACTTATTCACAAAATATTTTACATGCAACAAATTTATCAAAGCAACATCTAATAAGTAATCATGTACAATTTTACTCTATGTTTTACCATTAAAAACATGTTCTTACACGCAAAATTATTTTATTGTTAAAGTATGGTCTTTATCACCACCTATAAAATGTCTTCTAAACAAATTAAACAAACTCTATGTTGCTTTACTTTCATTTTGGCATAATTATAGTGCTTATAATTACTAAAATTGTTTTGTGACATAATTTCTTTAACCATGATGTTTTTTTTACTCCAAAGATATTGGATGAACAACTGGTGAAAATTATCTACTCGATTACAATGATTTTATGATTAACCCAATAAAAGTTGAGAACCTGAAAAAAGTTAATATAATATAATAAAAATTTGAAAATTTGAAAATTATAATCATGATGGTATATATGTCTTAGATAATTCAAATATACAAAACATAAACTTTATATACAATCCAAAACATGACATATGTCATAATCATGTTAAGGATCAACGACCTATTTACTCTTTAGAAGTATCCAATGTACCAAAACAACTTAAAGCTATGACCTCGTCTTAAATATTCTCGAATCATAAATTCTCAACTTATTTTTACCCAAATCAAAAGTTCTCATATATTTCTCCATATACCTGGTTTAAATGGTTTACGAACCTAATTCGATAGAAAACCACATAAATCCGGTTTGAAACCAATTTTAAAATGGTATACCGTTCCAACTTCCCAAATTTGAAACCGCTTCTCAATTACTCGATCAAGTAGCTCTTGTTTCAGTATCGGAATCATCAACATTATTCAGAAAAGAAAACTCTAAATTTTGACCAGAAACCACTGACTTA
Source organism: Camelina hispida (assembly GCA_023657505.1). Lineage (NCBI taxonomy): Eukaryota > Viridiplantae > Streptophyta > Magnoliopsida > Brassicales > Brassicaceae > Camelina > Camelina hispida. Next base: position 2,637,126 of record CP094635.1, on the reverse strand, counting down.
TCTTCCAAAGTTGTAATGCTACTAACTGTAGAATCACTTTGGAACATCCATTGGTGTCTCCATCCTCGATTAAATTAGTGGACATTATATACTTCGATTTCATTTCATTGCATCTTATAGCTTCCATTGAAAAACCCGCACGAATCAAAGACCCACGCAATAGATCGGTAAAACTATATCAGAAAAAAAATATCAAAGATCAAAGTTTTCGATATAAACATGTAATTTTATGTAGATATAATATTATTTTCTTAATTAGATGTCCTATTATGTTTCAAAACAATAATTCTTTTGACATAACTTATGGTATTTTTTAAAATTTGTTATTCACTATTTATTTATTAATAATAATATACATGCTTAGTGACTTACTTTTTTGTTTATACATGTCAAAATCTTATTAAGAAAACATGTATAATATAAGTAGTGTACATTGGAAAATAGATTAGTTTTGTTAATTTTTCTTTTTGATTTAGAATTTTTTTTAGATATAAACATGTAAATTTTGTTTAGATTTAATGTTATTTTCTTAATTAGCTATTTTGAAAAATAATTATTTTTTGACATGTGTCAACGTCTCATCGGTATACTTTTTTTTTTCCGTCTACAGTGAAATTTTGATTTGGATGGCACATAGTATATTTATCTTAGTTGTTTTTTTTTTAATATAATAAAATTACAATTATCTAATGATTTGTTTTACCAAACTTCCCTTAAAAACTGTAATTTATGATCGTTAAAATTGACGTGTGTCACGATCTGGTGAAATTTTAATTTTGATCCCTGATCGTTAAAACTAACACGTGTCACGATCTAGTGAGTTACTAACTTTGTGAACCAAAGTTTATATAATAAGATATATGAAGATCTCACATATAAATAACGTTTACACATTCATTCCCCCACGGTCCCACCCACAAAGCTTGACCTTCGATCGTGAGAGTAACCGAGTAAGCAAGCCATACTCCTCAATCGTCTGACGACATGTCGACATAAAACCATCGCTCTAGACAGACTTAACAATCGGGACATCTATGCAGCAATATAACTGTCCGTCTCATGCGAATGTGGTAAACACCTCTGTTATAACTTATAACTGTCCTAGAAAACTGAATAATATGTTACCAAATATAAAAATAAAAGTTGACGTTTGTTTGACAGATGTTGGAAATCATCTTCGTGCAAGGTGCAAAACCTTAGTAATAAAACTTCAAAAGAACGTCGGCACGTCGCTATATCAACTTTCCTCTCACATCTTAGCTCACCAATAGACAATAAAAATCTCATGGTGGTAACGACGGTTAACTCAAAACTATTTGAAGGTTATGTCCTTTACCACAAGAAGATAACTAAACAGTCTAAACTCTAACAAACTATTTCCATCATACTCACATATTGACTAATACATATTCACTTTGTAAATATTAAACAGGTAGCCACTACTTTAACTCTACGGCAGCAGAGCCGAGCCTCAGTAGAAACAAAATTAACTTTGGCCTAGGGCCTCATATTTAAGAAAAAATCGATGAGTTTTAGTTTAACTTAAGCCCTTAATGTTTAGTACAACCTCATAGTTTCTAATTGTTAGGCTCACATAATAGCCACGATTTTAAAAAAACTGAATAAATATTATAAAATTAGGATAAACATTATTTTTCTGGTGAAGTGAACTTAGTGTAGGAATTTGGCTAATGGACCGGCCAGTTGTGACCCAATGGTTGACAAAAAAAAACATTCTTTTTCTGCATACAGTTTTCTAAATTGATCACACGAAACAGAAGAATCCTCTATAGAAGCACCTGGTTAATGACTGATTTTAAAAGTTGGGTTAATGATTTTCTAGAGAAGAAAAAATTCAGTTTAGACTACTTTTTTTTGTTTTAAAAGTTTGTTGTCTCTATTGTTATGACTGGTATTTACCGTTCTTGACACTAAATTCTTTTTTTAATCGGAACTAATTTTTTTTACCGCCTCCGGCCACAGTTTATGTCCGCACGGCTTTGACTGCAACCACGAAGTTCTATTTTGATTCAAGCATTCACGCCATCTAAAAAATTACAAAAAGAGTAAACTTAAAAAAACAAGTGACTCACTCATTTCTATACACTAATATTTAACAATGTCTTTTAACTAAGAAGTTTAAATTCTATAATGCATGTAGGATAGGGTTAGAAGAAGGAGAAACATATGAACATAGAGAAAGAACATGAGGAGTGCGAAAGAAAAAAATGGCTTTCCAAAGCGGAGTTTTATGACTATCTAATACAATCTAGCGAACATGTATTTTAAAATATTCACTAATTATTTTTAATATTTACATACAAACAAAGTACTCCTAATTCCTAACTAACAAAGTATGCCCTTCAAATATTAAGGGAATTATTATGTTATTTTATTTCAATAATTTTCAAAAAGTTAAATCACCAACCAATTTGGAAATTTGTTAATGACCAATAATAATAAAATAACAAATTTCCACCCAAATAGGCAACAACGAAATGCAATAAAACATATGTTATAAAAACAATAAAACACTTAGACATCTTACTTTTAAGTATTCGATTTACTAATATTCATATATCTGAACTTAATATAACAAGTTTACAAAAAAAAAATATATCACAATCCTGCGCTTAGCGCGGGTACTCACCTAGTTTCTATTATATTATTTAAGCAATCCTATAAACAAATAACCCTACTTTATGTAAGATATTACACAAAATGTCACTGTATTTTCAATACAAAAATATAATAATAGAATTTTAATATTAATTTGTTGTAACCAGAAAATGATTACCTAAAAAATAACAATTATTAATTTATTAGATTACAAGAAATCATTAATAAAATAATTTCGGAATTATTTAATAAAATAATAATAAAATAATAATAAAATAATTTCGAAATTATGTAATAAAATAATTAAACAGATTCTATTTATTGTTTTAGAAATTTTAGGAAACAATAACAAACTATTTAGAAAAAAAAATAAAACTTAAATTTATTTATTAAATTAAGATTAAATATTTACATATCTAAATTATTTAATAATAACAAATATATATTAAAATTAAGATACAACATTGTTTCTATTTTTAAAATATATCTATATACTTATTTAAGCTATGTTGTTAAAAATTTAACCAGTTCTGATATGACATATTACGGAAATGCTAATATATTTTAATTATTCTAATAAACAAAAGAAAAGTTTAGATTTGTTTACAAAATAATAAAACTCTATTTATTGTTTCATAAATCTTAAGAAATAATAACAAACTATTTAATTGGCTAAAAATTAATTGTTTATACACAATATTCACTATATAAACACTACTAAGTGTATAATGTTGATAATATTCATAACCTAATTGTAATTTTCACCTATAAAATTAATATATAACATGTTATACCAATAACTTCAATTTGTAAATTTGGTATATTAAAATCTCTAAACACGATCACATTAATATGTAATACCAAATCACGGGTCAATACATGTTTTGTTGGATTTTTTTAGCTTTACCAAATGTATAATTAACGAATTTAATATTGCACCAAATCAAAATAGTAGTACCAACTACGAGTCGAAATCAGAGTATGACCTTAAGCAAAATAAAATATATGATTTTATAAAATGTATAGAATTAATAATTTTTCTACTATTATTTTGTAACAAACAAATCTAAATTTACATAAATATTTCTTCACACTGATAACATTATTCTACAAAATATTAACGTGTATTTATGAGTCGGGTAATAAAACGGGTAATAAGACGGGTAACGGAATGCTCAAAAATTAAATTAATATCCGATACTCGATTATTATTCACGGATAATATAATTATTATACCTTTCACTCGACCCTAAAGCTGCGGGTACCTTTTTTCGGGGCGGATACAAACCGAAAAACGGGTCGAATACGAATCGGTAGTAGTTTCCAGGTCTACCTATTAGTAGTTTAATATGAATCATAACTCACCATTTAGTACTATATTGTATAGTATGTAAATGAATAATACAACATAAATATATTATTAAATATTCCATGCGCGGATCATTATCTAGTATACACTTAAAAAGAAAAGTATACTCACACAAACACAATAGTGAAAAGCAAATAGCTTATGAGAAATCGCACTAACAATATCATTTTAAAGAAAATGGTAAGTAACCACGAATTAGGTATAACTTTCCATCATATATCCCACTATAAACATCGAATTAGGCATAAAAATGTTCATCCATCATTGTTTTTTAAGTTTCAACTAGATGGCAATTGAAATGCCCTTGACGAAAGAACATGTCAGATCAATCTAATTTTGATGAACATATATACAAAAAAGTTATCCTAAAACGCTAATCTCTAAGCTCAGATCCCACTAAAATTCAGATTGAAAACCCATATATATCATCATAAGGCCAAAAGTAGTTTAGCCAAGCTAGATATTTACTTACACGAGAGAGTACCAAGTCAAAACTTGATGTCTCCCCCATATGATACATACATCACACGGAAAGTGGATAGACACTAAATTCAAGAAAATCGAAATCTTGAGTAGAAATCTTGACCTAGAGGTCTTCGGATTTCCATGTCGACACAAAGTTCAAAACACTTACAGAATCGATGGCGCGGGGGAGGTTTTAGTTCCAGGGGAATCGAATATTTCTTTCGATAGATAGATATCTATTGCGGTGGTAATTGATCGGTTTGTAAGGAAAGAAGTGTATTCCGGCGTCGTTTCCACTATTTAAAAAAATCCCAAAAATTTTCGCGTCCAGCGAGTTTCGAACCTATGACATCATGATAAACACTAAGCAATGGTGAACCATTAAAACAGTCAAATATTTTCTACAGTTAGAACAACAAACACAATATATATTTATTACTACTCTTCCTTACTTTGTATTACTATCATTTACGGCAGGTAATTAATTAATTTCTTTATTTTCAGAAGGATTTAAAGTCTATAAGTAACACAAATTTCCATTAAAACAACCAAAAAACAATAATTTTTTGTTCTTTTGATATTTTTACAATTTACATAGTATAGAATATTAGTATCATATTAGAATTTAAATTTTGACATAACAACAACGTCAACGATGACAATACAAACTAATATTAAATTAAGATTAAAAAAGTATATGGTTAATAAAAAAATAAAAGACTAGTATACAATGACTTTTGTACTATACCAATAAGGTAACCACCTTATGCCACACTATGTTTTTTTTTTGTTAAAATAATTCTCAATTGCATCGATTTTTTCGTAAAATTTTGAAGTCTATGTATTTTAACACAAATGTGATGATGATACACCCACCTAACAACATGAAGAAATGGTGATAATAGGTGTGTACTCGTTTTTGAAAAACTAGGTTAGTTCCTTACGTTTGTATACTTGTTCTATGCCATCTTTTGGTATGTACATACCATGTACAAGCAACACATGCGACTACAATAAACATCTATCTTTGTTTATATTTGAATATTTTGTGTATTATCAATATTTTTTTGATCAAATGTATCATCAATATTTTTAATTACACAAAATATGGCTCCATGCAAGTAAAATTGCAAGTAATTCCAAAACCCTAAACCAAGTAAGCTTTTCCTCTGACGGTTTAGAAAATTTGAACCCCTGAAAGGTCATAGAAAAACCGCGCATACCGGCAGTGACAGAGAACCGACGGTACTCCTCAACATTTTGGCGACGAAGTTGGCTCTGAGATATCAACGGTACGGAACTTTTTTGTGTAAAGTTACCAAAGTTGCTAGTTTAACTTTTGTTAAATGGAAATGAAATTAAAATGGTTTTCTTGTAAACTGACATAATTTCCGATTAAATATAGTTTTGTGATTAGGGGCTGTTATTGGAGAGATTTTCTAAATCTATATGGAATTGTAAATTTTAAAAGTCAAAACATATGGATTTTGAAATAACATGTTTTATCCTTGGATTTGAATAATTTTACACTTTCAAATCCATTCAAATCTATTTAAAACATAATGTAGATTTTGAAATAAAAAAACAAATCATTAAATGAATAACATGAGATTTTAACAAGTATTTGTAAATCATAGAACCAATAACAAATAATTTTGATAAGTATTTTAAAATCAATGATTGAATAATACATGATTTTTGTTTGGATTTCCAAATCCATTAAAATCATAGAACCAATATACCCCTCTAAGATTAATGGGAACTGATGCGCCATTTGAATCAATTTAAATTTAAATAACAAAATGAACCCCCCCCCCCCAAAATTTTGTATTTTACCCCCCATTAAATTTAAAATTTTTATTTTGACCCCTTTAAATTATGCATTTTGGCCTCATTTAAACAAAATTTCATTTTGACCCTTTAAAACGTTTCCATTTTTACCCAATCAATTAAATAATTCATTTTGACCCTCTAAATTTTGCAATTTTACCCCATTAAAAATAGAAATTTTTGTTTTGACCCCACTAAAATATGTGTCTGGCTGAATTACTGATCAATTAAAAAAGTTTGCATATTACGCGAACAGGGGTTTAGAAACTATGAAATGACAAAAGCCGCCAACAAACAAACGTAGCAACATGAATTATTTAGAACATGTTTTTGTTTCTTTTCTTATCGAAATTTTCGACGGCTAAAGAATATAAAACTCGAGGTACAAAACCAAATAACCGGTGGTGTGCTTAGGATTGGATCATACCCCATATTTTGGCAAACACACAAAATCTGTAGCAGGAATTTGATGAATTTATGCAAACAGGGAACACGTAATTTGTCAACGTCAGTCTAGTTTTGCAATGACCGCATCAACTACCTGTTGAGTCGTGCTTGTTCCACCAAGATCTTTCGTCCTGCACTTTCCTTCAGCGATGACCTTTTTCACTGCTGTTTCAAGCCGGTCCGCAAATGACGGAAACTGAAGGTGTCTAAGCATCATCGCTGAGGAGAGAAGCAATGCCACTGGGTTTGCTTTGTTTTCCAATACTATCTTGTCTTTCCCAACATTTCCTGCTGATGCACCTTGCTCAAATACTGCATGGTCTGCCCCAACATTTCCTGTTTTTGTATTTAATGTCGCAGATTTAGAATCATTCTTTATCCAGTAAATGTATATAGCTAGAGGGCGTAATGAGATTATCAATACAGGATGTTTTTACCTCCAGGCATGACTCCTGTCCCTCCAGCAATACCAGCAGCAGTGTTTGCAACTAAATTCCCATAGAGATTGGGTGTTACCTGCAAAACATTTTATAAATTGCCGTTATAAAAGGGGGGAAAAAAAAGCCAAAGGAAACTAGTACATACAGTAATGAGAGAGAACACAACAAGATAAGGTTAATAGCAACAGCGAAAGCTACTGGTGTGAGGAACAATAGTTAATGTGAGTAGAAGTTGAGCTCAGTATTTAGCACTTGTATATTCATGCTAAGTTGGATTTATCTAAAACAAAGAGCAAACCAAGGCAACATAAACGAAGAAACAGGTTGTTTAATTAAACTGAGAACTAGCTTTGTCCTCAACTTATCTTCAGCAGAGTAAAGTAGTAATAATAAATAGACAAGGCCACAGAAGTACACTTTCAAAAATTACGAGAATAGATTAATTAGAATGTGGCAACACAGTACCAGTCACATTCCAATATGCAAATGGGGCAATTAACTAGCTGGTAAAATTCATATTGTATATAAATCCGAAACATACCATGACATCGAATTGCTCTGGTTTCGCTACAAGTTGCATACAACAGTTATCAACAAAAATTTCATTGTAGGTGATGCTCGGATATTTTTTAGCAACCTCGCGACAAGATTCCAAGAACAAACCATCCGCAAGTTTCATAATGTTAGCCTTATGCACCGCTGTAACTTTCTTCCTGTTGTTGAGGTAGGCATACTCGAAAGCATACTTTGCGATACGCTCGGAACAGAACTTCGTGATCACCTAGCAAAATAATAGGATCAGAACAATCACACATTGTATAAAAAGACCATTTGCAAAAAACAAAGATAATAAGCAGCATGCATCTGCAAATATACACTTAAAAAGAAAAGTATACTCACACAACACAATAGTGAAAAGCAAATAGCTTATGAGAAACCGCACAAACAAGATCATTATTAAGAAAATGGTAAGTAACCAAGAATTTAGGTATAACTTTCCATCATATATCCCACTATAATCATCGAATTAGGCATAAAAATGTTCATCCATCATTGTTTTTTAAGTTTCAACTAGATGGCAATTGAAATGCCCTTAAAGAAAGAACATGTCAGATCAATCTAATATTGATGAACATAATAGAAAAAAGTTATCCTAAAACGCTAATCTCTAAGCTCAGATCCCACAAAATTCAGATTGAAAACCCATATATATCATCATAAGGCCATAAGTAGTTTAGCCAAGCTTACACGAGAGTACCATGTCAAATTTCAAAACACTTACAGAATCGATGGCGCGGGGGAGGTTTTAGTTCCAGGTCGATAGAGAATACCAGACATTTTTTATTTTATTTTTGGTTACTCCGGTTCGACCGGTTTAGTACCTTATGCGGTGGTAATTGATCGGTTTGTAAAGAAAGAAGTGTATTTGAGTCCGGCGTCGTTTCCACTACTTAAAAAAATCCTAAAATTTTCCGCGTCCAGAGAATTTCGAACCTATGACGTGATGGTTAACACTTAGCAATGGTGAACCATTAAAACCGTCACATATTTCCGACAATTAGAACAACAAACACAATATATATTTATTATTAATTACTCTTGCTTCATTTGTATTACTATCATTTACGGCAGGTAATTAATTAATTTCTTTTTTTTTCAGAAGGATTTAAAGTCTATAAGTAACACAAATTTCCATTAAAACAGCCAAAAAACAATATTTTTTTTGTTCTTTTGATATTTTTACAATTCACATAGTATAGAATATTAGTATCATATTAGAATATAAAATTTGACATAACAACGTCAACGATAACAATAAAAAAAGTAATATTAAATTAAGATTAAAAAAGTATATGGTTAATAAGAAAAGAAAATACTAGTATACAATGACTTTTGTACTATACCAATAAGGTAACCACTTTATGCCACACTATGTTTTTTTTGGTTAAAATAATTCTCAATTGCTTCGATTTTTTCCTAAAATTTTAAAGTCTATGTATTTTAACACAAATGTGATGATGATACACCCACCTAACAACATAAAGAAATGGTGATAGTAGGTGTGTACTCGTTTTTTGAAAAATCAGGTTAGTTCCTTACGTTTGTATACTTGTTCTATGCCATCTTTTGGTATGTACATACCATGTACAAGCAACACATGCGACTACAATAAACATCTATCTTTGTTTATATTTGAATATTTTGTGTATTATCAATATTTTTAAGTACACAAAATATGGCTCTATGCAAAAGGAGCTCAAAAACCCTAAATCCTAAACCTTCTCCTTTTATGTCATTATACCTAGGATCCAAGTAATTGGTCTTAATGAAACATCATGTTCTCTATATCTCTACAGCTTCCAGCGAGCAAAACGGGGTTGATCTCGAGCTCTGTATCTTTTTATCAGCCCAAATACCCTGTAAGAGTCCTCTATTCTTTAAATTTCGCACTGTTCACTTGTATTTTATTTTGGTATCTTTGCTTATGAGAATTTGATCTTTTGGTTTGTGTCAGTTAGATATATGTATTTTACTTGAAAACCTTAACACGGCTAATTAATTAGGTTTAGAAATATGTATTTGGTTAAACGTTTAGTTATTACTGCTGCTGCTCTTGTTTATTCTCCCTGACTGCTCTGTTCTCCTTTTGACCATGATAAATTGCTTGTTTCTAATGGATCTCTGAGTAATTGCAAGGTGGTTAATTTACATTAAGTATTTTTTTAATTAAGATTTTATTTTTACATTTTAGAGAAATATGAGCTGAGATAACTTGTTATACATAAAATTAATATTATGGACGCTATAGATTATATGTTTCTAACTATGTAATACTTTATTTATGCTATAAATCTTTCTGAAATCTTTAGGCGCATATATAATTTATATAAATGTTTTTAAAATTTGACCGGTATAGTATCACAATTTTGATTTTAATAGACATGAATATAATTGTCATGAAAACAAAAATCTAGTAGATCTGTTAAAAGAAATGTGTACTGAGAGTTTGTAATAAATGTCTTTCTATAAATGTTTTTTTTCTCCCTTAAAAACTTGAGCTTTGCATTAATTGAATTATGATACAAAGTTTTCCTCATGTACGTGGAGAATACACCTGTTATTTTGTTAGTATATGCATGTAACTAGAATTTACAATGGTCTAAACTCTAAAGTATTAGATGTAATTTATACCACTACAAAACACTTATTGACTGTAATTACATATGACGAAAAAAAGAGAGACTGTAATTACGTAATTTACATATATGCCTTACGCCGGCAGAGGAAGAAACTTAGGGTTATACATTAAACAGGACAAAATTAATATAGAAATGTTAGTTTAAGAGTATCGCGAGTAATACATGCAAGCAAGACCTCAAGTGGCGGACCCACATTAACGTTGATGGTGGCAGTTGCCCTAAAAGTTTAATACTCCCTCCGTTTGAATATATACGATGTTTTGGCCTCTTTTGTTGTTTATAATTTTCTATACAAATTTTAATATATATTTAATAATTTGTAATCATTATTTATGCAGTCTTTTTTATTATTTGTTAAATCTTTTTATATAAAAATATATGATACTTTCTAAGAGAAAAATAAGATCTTAATATGTGTGTCTTAACTTAAATATCATATATTTTGAAACGGAGGAAATATTAGACAGAATAAGAAAAGTGGCAAACTGGTTAGAGTTTACTTTAGAATTGGTCACATCGAAACATGTTCGACTCCACCTAAGAGAAATCTGCACCCACTAATTTTTTTTCTAGGTCTGCCACTAACCTCAACCTAAGAGTTATAATAAATTGAGAACAGTAGTAACGATATCAACCATAATAAAATAAGAATACATTTTTTCTATCACTAATACACTAATAACACACACAAAGAGAGAAAAAAATCAACTAGACAGGGTCATGCATCAACCCGTACGTGCCACTAGACTATTAGGCTCAAAATTATGTGTTCCTTTATATACCTCATGGTGTAAAGTTACCAAAATTGCTATCTTAACTCTTGTTAAATGCAAATGAAATTGAAATGGTTTTCTTGTAAACTGACAGAATTTCCGATTAAATAGAGTTTTGTGATTAAGATTAATGGGAACTGATGCGCCATTTGAACCAACTTATAAACTTAATGTACATTGTTTATTATACCTGAACCGGTATCGTTCTGCCGAGATTTTATTTCCTTTGCTATCGCACTTCGCAGGCTCAAAGAAAGAAAAAATTAGAAACATAACTGGACGACTAGCCGTGAGCATATATAACAGTACAACACATAAAAGAAAATGCAACTGATTTTTTTTTTTTTTTTTTTATTAGGGCATCTTTATTGGGGGAACAATTTTAGGTGTTTTTAGAATAAAAATATTATGAAAATAATGTAAGATCATTAGTTTAGATCTTTTGTTAAGAAGTTTGTTATTGGGAGAACATGTTTAAGATCATAAGATTTAATAATATAATTTATAAAAACTTTATAAATAACATTTAAATTGCAAACTTATAAAATTTTTACTAAAATTCAAAATACAATACCAAATTTTTATGAAAAAAAACATTAAAGATATTACATGTGTGCACGTGGGACGCAAACGAATTTATATTACATGTGTGCACGTGGATTCAACTGGGTTAATCAGATCAAGAACCCGCCGTCTTGCTCTTGCATTATCTGCTATGTTATATTACATGTGTGGAGGAGATGAGCCATGAGGAGACAGATATCATATAAAGAAAAGTGGTGCATCGTTTGGAAACATATTTTGAGTGCCACCACTAAATTATCCATAATGTTAGTTTGAAAGCAGTCGAGAGATTTTGCAATAAATAATAGTATGCACTGTGATAAGGCGATTACAAGGACATTTTTGACCATAGTACGTAGTTTTAAAAGACCGACGTATAAAAGTGTTTTGGACATTACACAACCATAAGCGTTTTGCAATTGCAACACAACCAAATCTGATAATTATTTTAGTTATTATAACGGAGGCAAAAAGTGACTCAAAAAAATATCATTCCATGAGTGCCTCCAATTCGCATTTTTAGATGTAATTTACACCAATACAAAACACTTAATTATATTAACTGTAATTACATATATGCCTTAGGCCGGCCAGAGGAAGAAACTTAGGGTTAGATATTAAACATGACAAATTTAATATAGAAATGTTAGTTTAAGAGTATCGCACGTGAGTAATATATACATGCTAGCAAGACCTCAACCTCGAGTGATGCATAAAATATTCAAGTCAGATACGCTACGACCGATGAAAGCTTCGTTCACATTTTTTTAACGCTATTGGATTGATAGCTCTAGTATTTCGTGGCAACAACCTCGTCAACACCCTTTTGAAATCAACAACACCCAAGTAGCCACATTGCTTAATCTAAAAACGAATCTCAACCTAGCGCTGATAATATGGGATATTAATAAACCTATCAATCTCACAATCATTGCAACATATCGACCTAAGTAATCTCTAATCACATCAAAATTCAAACCCTCCAAAGTGCTTTGCTTTTCTACTTACCTCCTGTCTGGATTCATTCTTTCAACTTCTTTTCTGAGTAGCTCGCTCAAGCCTTTCTTTGGCGTCCCAATCCGTAACAGTCCCACCCTGGCTACATCTATGTGGTAAAAGAGCTCTCAGGCACGTTACCCAAGAGTGACTATTAGGATACGGGGTTAGGAGAGATAAAATAGATCTCACCTACTTCTTTTATCTAAAGAAGGTAATTTTTTCAAATTGTTTGCCGTTTTTGGGTGGGTTCGGAAGGATGGGGCTGGGTCCCTCCTCCCTCTTTTGCGGGTTCTCCTTATTTTTCCGGTGTATCGGCGAGATCTGTGAAGTTTCTTCCGTCCCTGAGTTGCCCTGGGGGGAGTCTATCTCCCAGTAGTTTCTTCTCCTCGTGGTGTACTCCGTTAGTGGAGGTTTCTTCTGCCAGTTGCAGATTCTTCAGATCTATTATTTCTTCCCGGGAGTCAGTTGCTGCGATTTTCTGCAGAGGTAGTAAGTCAGTTAGTTGACCTGAGTTCTATTTGAAGTTGGAGTAGAGCTTGATCGAATTTTGTCCCTGAGTTTGTTGGTACCAGCAGAAGCCGGTGCGTGTGCTCCCCTGACTGTATCCCTACCAGTGACAAGTTATAGGTTCAGAGTCTCGGCTGACTTAATGGCTCAGCGTTTTACATCTCAGGAGAAAGCAAAAGGAGTAGCCTTGTCAGGTTGTCTCCGTCAGCGGTCCCCAGTCCGTATTCCGGTATGCGATAACCAAAGTCTTATTCTGAAGAATAGGCTCACCCTCGTGGGTAGGGTTACAAATCCGAGAATTCAAAATGCAAAGGCGTTAGTGAACTACATGATCCAGTTCTGGAATTTGGAAGGTCGTATTACAGGAAGAGAGCTTGGGATGGGGAAATTTCAGTTCACTTTTAAAACAGAGGATGATTTGCAACTAGTACTTAGCTGGTCCCCGTTTCACTTCAAACACTGGATGTTTGTTCTTCAACGTTGGGAACCAATTGTTTCGGAAGACTTCCCTTCAAGGATTCTCTTCTGGATTCGGTTGGAAGGGGTTCCTCAACACTTCTGGACAAAGGAAGCCTTATCAGCTATAGGAGCGGAATTGGGTTTAGTCGAAGCAGTGGATACTGAGGATGTTCGGATCCGGGTGTTTATAGACGCTCTTCAGCCGTTGGAAAAACAGATCCCAATCATTCTCCCGTCAGGAGAGATAACTATGGTCAACCTGGAGTATGAAAAGCTTGAGAAATACTGCTTTGGCTGCTTTTCTCTAACCCATGAGAAGAAGGACTGCTTGTTAGACGGCCATCCTCTGGCTATGGGAGTTACTAGAGGAGAGTTACACCAGTCTAGAGGTTTACCAAGATTCGAAGATGAGCGAGTAGAAGGCGTGGTTAGAGAAGATCAAAGGCAAGTCCTAGAGAGACGACATTCAGGAAGAGTCTCAACCCCAAGAGGACATCATGATCGTTCTCATCAGAGGAGGTCCCCATCAAGACATCACCAAAGGAGATCCCCGACTAGGCAACACCGAAGAAGCCCTTCTAGAAGGTTCTCCCCGAACCGCAACTCATCCATAAGGGCCCAAAGGGAGCATAGAGTTTCCGCTAGCCATGGTTCACACTTGACAAGGAACCGTCGGCTGCCCCCTTTCTCTAGAGATCAGTCCTCGGCAAGTCGAAGAGATGAGGAGACTAGGAGAAGGCATGTGTCGCCGCAAAACTTTCACCGCTCTCAGGATACTAGAAGGGGGACAGGAGGGGCTCGTTTGAGCCCACAGCGATCGAATCTTGCTCAAAGGCTGACTTTCCAGGATATGGCCCAACCAAGTCGACAGATCCTCCCTCCACCCCCCCTCTCCCACCTAGAAGTGCCGAAGTTCAGGTGACCCCTAAGTCTAGAAGACCAGCTCTGGAGAGATTGTCAGGTTCATTGCAGGAAGGGCTTCCGCACCCTATTCATGGAATTTCCTCTTCTATGTCGGGTAGACTTCAGGATGTTAATATCCAGTATTTGGGGGAGGAGTCTCAGGGTGTATCCCCGATGGTAAACAACTTAGTTGTGGAATCTTCTGCTATCCCTCTGCATCCTACCTTGGGGCATAGATTATCCCTGGAGAATGGGGAATCCTCGGTGGCATTTAGACCCCATGTTTCTCAGAGGGTGGATCTGGAGCAGGACGAGATCACTATCTCTATACCAGCGACTGCCCCAAAGCCTAAAACACGGGTGGTAGCTAAAAGGAAAACTTCCAGGGTGAGCAAGTCGAAGACTGTGAGAAGTCCATTGCAAGGGGTTGGCTCGAAGAAGCGGGCAGTATCTCGCCAGAAGCCATCTTCATCAAGAAAGAGGCTCTGTCAGGAGGGACCAACGGCAGGAGGGGACATGAACCCGGTAGCAAGTTTAGCAGCTCCAGGAACGGCGGCAAGAAGAAAGCCATCCGCTAAAGGGGATTTTCAAATCCCCCCAAGTCCTCTTCCTTAGTCGTTGTGAGCTGGAACTGTCAAGGGATTGGAGGACCCCTTACAGTTCCAAGGCTCAGGGAGTTAAAGTCTGTTTTCTCCCCTAATGTCCTCTACCTCATGGAGACAAAAATCCTAATGAGGTTGTCCTCCAGTCTACCCAAGCTTTGGGTTTCGTTCACCACTTTTTGGTGCCTCCCCAAGGGCTCAGTGGGGGTCTTGCGTTATTCTGGAAGGAAGAGGTTGAAGTGGAAGTGTTATCTTCCTCAGTGAACTTTATTGATACTAGGATCAAGTTTCAGAATACTTCTTCCTTTACCACTTTTATGTATGGGGTTCCCCAATCTGAGGATAGAATCCGTCTCTGGGATGAAATCTCCGCTCTAGCGGAGGGCAGAGAGTCTGCGTGGCTTTTAGTGGGAGACTTCAATGAAATCTTGGATAACACGGAGAAGGTGGGAGGGCCGGCGAGACCAGAGGGCTCTTTCATCCCCTTTAGGAGCTTCCTCTCAACTAACGGTTTGTGGGATGTGAATCATTCAGGGAATAAACTCTCTTGGAGAGGTCAACGACACTCCCACTTTGTCCTTTCGAGGCTGGATAGAGCCTTGGCTAACGTAAGCTGGACTGAAGATTTCCCAGCAGGAAGATGCAGATATCTTAGATTCGAGGGATCGGACCATAGACCATTAGTCACGTATTTTGATCCGTATAAGTTAAAGGCGAAAGGATTGTTCCGCTTTGACAGAAAGCTTCGAGAAAAGGAGGAAATACGTGATCTGATCTCTAATGTGTGGCCCTCACATGAACCTGAACCACTGTTTTCAAAGTTTGGGAGATGCAGGCGAAAGCTCATTGAATGGGCAAAGGAACAATTGGAAGCTAAATTTCTGGTTATCCAGGAGAAAAAGGCGGCTCTAGAGGAAGCTCTCTCATCTATTACTCCAGACACGGCGCTGATCGAAGAACTCACTACACTGCTAGCTAGTGAGTATAAGGAGGAAGAAGCCTTGTGGAGACAGAGAAGCAGAATTTTGTGGCTCCAAGAAGGTGACCAGAACACGAGTTTCTTTCACTCGGTCACGAGAATGAGGAAATGTATCAATCACTTCTCGGTTATAGAGGATGCAAATGGGATTGAAGTGTTTGAAGAGGCAAGGATAGCAGAATCAATTGCAGGTTTCTATGATAATCTTTTTCGAACGATCCCCACTAGACACCAACAAGTAGTGGATGAAGCTCTTCACCCTCAGGTCACGACGGCTATGAACAACAAGTTGGTTAGAATCCCTTTGGATTCTGAAATCCTTGAGGCTGTGAGTGATATCCATGCGGATAAAGCTCCGGGTCCCGACGGGTTTTCTGCAGGGTTCTACCACTCTTTCTGGGAAATCATAGGGAAAGAGGTGTCGACTGAGATAAGGAGTTTTTTTGAGCGTGGCTTTCTTCACCCGAGGCATAATGAAACACATGTCAGGTTAATCCCAAAGATATCGGGTCCTAAGAGAGTTTCTGACTACAGACCTATAGCTCTGTGCAGCGTGCATTATAAAATTATCGCAAAGATTCTCTCAAAAAGGCTTCAGCCTTTGCTTCCTGGCCTCATCTCCAAATTCCAGTCGGCTTTCGTACCAGGAAGGGCAATCTCGGACAACGTCCTGATTACTCACGAGGTATTACACTTCCTCCGCAGTTCAGGGGCCAAGGTGCATTGTTCTATGGCAGTGAAGACGGACATGAGCAAGGCTTATGATAGGATCGAATGGTCGTTCTTACAGGCGGTTTTAGTGCGACTAGGGTTTCATGATACTTGGACTAAATGGATCTTGGAGTGTGTATCATCGGTAAGCTACGCCTTTTTGGTTAATGGGGCTCCGTCGGGAAAGGTTATACCATCGCGGGGCTTAAGGCAGGGAGATCCCCTCTCTCCTTACCTGTTCATCCTCTGTACTGAGGTGCTGTCAGGTTTGTGTCAAAATGCTCAGAGGTCAGGATCACTCCCGGGGGTCAGAGTTGCAAGACATAGCCCTTTGATTAATCATTTACTGTTCGCTGATGATACAGTCTTCTTCAGTAAAACAAGTCCAAGTAGTTGCGCGACCCTTGTGCTTATTCTTAAGCGGTATGAAGAGGCTTCAGGGCAATGTATAAATGTGGAGAAGTCTGGGATTACTTTCTCCTCTAAAACCCCCCAAGAGGTGAAAGCTAGAGTGAAACAAGCCCTGGGAATCACGAAAGAAGGAGGAGCTGGAAAATATCTCGGGCTACCGGAGCACTTTGGACGAAAAAAGAAAGATATCTTCACTGAGATAGTGGATAAGGTTCGACAAAGATCACTGACCTTATCTAACCGGTTCCTCTCTAGTGCAGGCAAGATGATACTATTAAAGACAGTCCTATCGTCTATGCCGTCATACGCTATGTCATGCTTTAAACTCCCGGTGTCTCTTTGTAAAAGACTGCAATCGGTCCTTACGAGATTCTGGTGGGATGACAAGCCAGGACAAAAGAAAATTTGCTGGGTAGGATGGGACTCTCTCACAATCTCTAAGGACGAAGGAGGCCTGGGTTTTAGAGATATCTCGAACTTTAATGACGCCCTGTTAGCCAAAATTGGCTGGAAACTGTTGATCCAGCCGAATTGCTTACTAGGTCAAGTCTTATTGGGTAAGTATTGTCGGCAGTCCCCCTTTATGGAGGTGAAAGCTCCGTCCAATGCTTCTCATGGGTGGAGAGGTATTCTGGAGAGCAGAGATATTCTCAAGAAAGGTATTGGCTGGATAGTTGGAGATGGGGCAGACATCGATGTGTGGTACTCCCCTTGGTTGTCCAGGTCTTTCCCCTTATCCCCTTTGGGCCCACCTACGGAAGAGACGGCCCGGTGGAAAGTAAAGGATCTGATGTACCCTCATTCTACTAGGTGGAATGTGGAGGTTATTCGCAAAGTTTTACCTCATTATGAGGAAGAGATACTCATTCAAATTTTGAGTGATTCCCCAAAACCAGATAAGCTTAGGTGGCTTCCAGAAAGGTCAGGGAAATATACCACGAAATCTGGTTACAGTCTTTGTCCACTTCCAGGCTTTCGAGTGTTGCAGAGGATTCAACTGGAGGAAGCATGTGTGGAGAGTCGCCACTTCGCCTAAACTGCGAATGTTCTTATGGAAGGCGGTGCGCAATGCCATCCCAGTGGGGAGTTCGCTAGGAGTTAGAGGTCTAGGAGAGGCGATGGGATGTAAGAGATGTGGTGGCAATGAAGATGTATTGCATGTGCTGGAATCCTGCCCTTTTGCGAAGAGAGTTTGGCGGTTAGCTCCTCGGCTGGTTTACCTAACTCAGTTAATTTGTTGTCAGTTAAGGACTGGCTGGTGGTGGTAGGGCAGTTGGTCACTCTCCCACCCGTGGGTTTGAGTTTGGCTCCGCTGTTCCCCTGGATCATGTGGTACCTTTGGAAAGCGCGGAACCTGTTGATTTTTGAAGATAGAGCTTGGTCTGAAACAGAGGTCCTCCAAAAAGCTATAGTGGAAGCTAGGAACTGGCAGCAGGCGGTGCAGACCCATCCGAAGATTATTTGTAGAAGGAGCCCATCTGTAGCTGAGGCCATTCATCCGGAGGCCTGGATCGGTTTCTCTGATGCAGCGTGGAAGGCTTCAACGAAAGTTTGTGGCCTGGGCTGGACTATTAGGACGACCCCCGCTGGTTGTTCGCATAAAGGAAGTTCTTCTCGACCCTGCGTTTCCTCTGCTCTCGTGGCGAGGCTTTAGCTTTAAAAGCGTCATCGTGGCGGCTTTAGCTGGGTGCTGTAAGGCTGGTGCAACTCGGATTGCCAGGACCTGATTGGTCTTATCAATTCCGGTGGCCACGCTACTGAACTCGACGGAGTTTTGGAGGATATTCGTCTCCTCTCCCTGAAGTTTATTTCTGTTAGTTTTTGTTTTGTACCTCGTTCAGAAAACTCAGAAGCTGATGCCTTGGCAAAAGCTAGTTTGTTGTCGTGTAATGCCTCCCCACTAGTTGGAGGGTGAACCCGGTTGTTCTAATTTATATATTTGGTTTTCAAAAAAAAAAAAAAAAAAAGATGTAATTTACACCAATACAAAACACTTAATTATATTAACTGTAATTACATATATGCCTTAGGCCGGCCAGAGGAAGAAACTTAGGGTTAGATATTAAACATGACAAATTTAATATAGAAATGTTAGTTTAAGAGTATCGCACGTGAGTAATATATACATGCTAGCAAGACCTCAACCTCGAGTGATGCATAAAATATTCAAGTCAGATACGCTACGACCGATGAAAGCTTCGTTCACATTTTTTTAACGCTATTGGATTGATAGCTCTAGTATTTCGTGGCAACAACCTCGTCAACACCCTTTTGAAATCAACAACACCCAAGTAGCCACATTGCTTAATCTAAAAACGAATCTCAACCTAGCGCTGATAATATGGGATATTAATAAACCTATCAATCTCACAATCATTGCAACATATCGACCTAAGTAATCTCTAATCACATCAAAATTCAAACCCTCCAAAGTGCTTTGCTTTTCTACTTACCTCCTGTCTGGATTCATTCTTTCAACTTCTTTTCTGAGTAGCTCGCTCAAGCCTTTCTTTGGCGTCCCAATCCGTAACAGTCCCACCCTTAATGTCGCCGTAAAGAACCATCGATACAAAAAAAAAATTAATACCAAGGAAAACTAAAATAGCAAAGGGAATTTTTAGTTGGGCCTATTTATACTGATGGGCCTGTTGCCGAAGCCCATTCCTCATTATTTATTTTGTTTTCTTGATTCCCTCGTAATGATGATTTTGTCGAAAACTGGATTGATTATTATTAATTACGAGGGTTAATTCAAACAATGTACTGTATATAATAATAGACTTCATTTTCCACTAATTCATACATATAATAATCTTACCTTCATTTGTATTACTATCATTTACGGCAGGTAATTAATTAATTTCTTTTTTTTCAGAAGAATTTAAAGTCTATAAAAGTAACACAAATTTCCATTAAAACAGCCAAAAAATTTTTTTTTTTGTTCTTTTGATATTTTTACAATTCACATAGTATAGAATATTAGTATCATATTAGAATATAAATTTTGACATAACAACGTCAACGATAACAATATAAAAAAACTAATATTAAATTAAGATTAAAAAAATATATGGTTAATAAGAAAAGAAAATACTAGTATACAATGACTTTTGTACTATACCAATAAGGTAAACCACCTTATGCCACACTATGTTTTTCTTTGTTAAAATAATTCTCAATTGCATCGATTTTTATGTAAATTTTGAAGTCTATGTATTTTAATACAAATGTGATGATGATACACCCACCTAACAACACGAAGAAATGGTGATAATAGGTGTGTACTCGTTTTTGAAAAACTAGGTTAACCTTACGTTTGTATACTTGTTCTATGCATGGCATGTACATACCATGTACAAGCAACACATGCGACTACAATAAACATCTATCTTTGTTTATATTTGAATATTTTGTGTGTTATCAATATTTTTAATTACACAAAATATGGCTCCATACAACCCCTCAACAAATTTAGATGGACAAGCCTAATTTCAAATAGTTTCAAAACCCTAAATTCTAAACCCTCTTCCTCTAAACGTTTAGGAAACTTTATCTTTCTGGTAAGATTTTGCTTGCTCTTTCTATCTCTCACTCCGATCACCGCTCCGGGGAAGACGAAGAAGTTGCCTCAACGGTACGGAATTTTGTTTTGGGTCTGTCTTTATCTAACAGGCCTATAGTCTATAGTGGACTTGAATATCTCATCTCCTTCTTCTTCAGCCCGTTTAATAATATTGCGAAGATTGAAATAAAAAAACAAATCATTAAATGAATAACATGAGATTTTAACAAGTATTTGTAAATCATAGAACCAATAACACATAATTTTGATAAGTATTTTAAAATCAATGATTGAATAATACATGATTTTTGTTTGGATTTCCAAATCCATTAAAATCATATAACCAATAAACCCCTCTAAGATTAATGGGTACTGATGCGCCATTTAAATCAATTTAAATTTAAATAACAAAATGACCCCCCCCCCCCAAATTTTGTATTTTGCCCCCCCCCCCATTAAATTTAAAATTTTTATTTTGACCCCTTTAAATTATGCATTTTGGCCTCATTTAAACAAAATTTCATTTTGACCCTTTAAAACGTTTCCATTTTTACCCAATCAATTAAATAAAACTTCATTTTGACCCTCTAAATTTTGCAAATTTACCCCATTAAAAATAGAAATTTTTGTTTTGACCCCTCTAAAATATGTGTCTGGCTGAATTACTGATCAATTAAAAAAGTTTGCATATTACGCGAACAGGGGTTTAGAAACTATGAAATGACAAAAGCCGCCAACAAACAAACGTAGCAACATGAATTATTTAGAACATGTTTTTGTTTCTTTTCTTATCGAAATTTTCGACGGCTAAAGAATATAAAACTCGAGGTACAAAACCAAATAACCGGTGGTGTGCTTAGGATTGGATCATACCCCATATTTTGGCAAACACACAAAATCTGTAGCAGGAATTTGATGAATTTATGCAGACAGGGAACACGTAATTTGTCAAAGTCAGTCTAGTTTTGCAATGACCGCATCAACTACCTGTTGAGTCGTGCTTGTTCCACCAAGATCTTTCGTCCTGCACTTTCCTTCAGCGATGACCTTTTTCACTGCTGTTTCAAGCCGGTCCGCAAATGACGGAAACTGAAGGTGTCTAAGCATCATCGCTGATGAGAGAAGCAATGCCACTGGGTTTGCTTTGTTTTCCAATACTATCTTGTCTTTCCCAACATTTCCTGCTGATGCACCTTGCTCAAATACTGCATGGTCTGCCCCAACATTTCCTGTTTTTGTAATTAATGTCGCAGATTTAGAATCATTCTTTATCCAGTAAATGTATATAGCTAGAGGGCGTAATGAGATTATCAATACAGGATGTTTTTACCTCCAGGCATGACTCCTGTCCCTCCAGCAATACCAGCAGCAGTGTTTGCAACTAAATTCCCATAGAGATTGGGTGTTACCTGCAAAACATTTTATAAATTGCCGTTATAAAAGGGGGAACAAAAAAGCCAAAGGAAACTAGTACATACAGTAATGAAAGAGAACACAACAAGATAATGTTAATAGCAACAGCGAAAGCTACTGGCCTGAGGAACAATAGTTAATGTGAGTAGAGGTTGAGCTCAGTATTTAGCACTTGTATATTCATGCTAAGTTGGATCTATCTAAAACAAAGAGCTAGAAGCGATATAAAGGTAGCTATAGTAGCAAACCAAGGCAACATAAACGAAGAAACAGGTTGTTTAATTAAACTGAGAACTAGCTTTGTCCTCAACTTATAACAAGAAATAGACAAGGCCACAGAAGTACACTTTAAAAGATTCCCTGATATGCAAATGGCGAGAATAGATTAATTAGAATGTGGCAATACAGTACCAGTCACATTCCAATATGCAAATGGGGCAATAAACTAGTATATGGGAACACAACATCGCCCTCATACCAATAAGATACCAAACTAGGGAGAGATGACTAGTATCTTTTTTTTTAAAGTAAAACATCCAAGAATGAGAGAATGTCATAAATTGCCAATGGATAGCTGAGAAAATTCATATTGTAAATAACTCCGAAACATACCATGACATCGAATTGCTCTGGTTTCGCTACGAGTTGCATACAGCAGTTATCAACAATGATTTCATTGTAGGTGATGCTCGGATATTTTTTAGCAACCTCCCGACAAGATTCCAAGAACAAACCATCCGCAAGTTTCATAATGTTAGCCTTATGCACCGCTGTAACTTTCTTCCTGTTGTTGAGGTAAGCATACTCAAAAGCATACTTTGCAATACGCTCCGAACAGAACTTCGTGATCACCTAGCAGAAGATTAGGATCAGAACAATCACGCATTGTATAAAAAGACCATTTGCAAACAAAGATAATAAGCAACATGCATCTGCAAATATACACAAAAAGTATACTCCCACAATAGTAAACAGCAACACTAACAAGTTCATGTTCAAGAAGATCATAAGTAACCAAGAATTAGGAATAATCATGGCTAGCTAATCCATAATCATCGAATTAGGCATAAAACGTTCATTCCCCTAGTTATAGAACATGTCAGATCAATCTAATTTTGATGAAATATACAAAAGTTAACCTAAAACGCTAATCTCTAAGCTCAGATTCCACAAAATTCAGATTGAAAACACATATATGATAAGGCCATAATCCAAAAGAAGAAGGAAGAGTCGGAATTCTCACCTTAAGGCTCTCAACGACACCAGGAACAACCTCATGCTCAAGCCCCGCATACTCACCTTCAGTGTTCTCTCTGATGACAACGATATCAACATTTTCATGGCGAGTAGGCAAACCAGGCAAATTGAAACAGTTGACCAGAGAAGCAAAGAGGTCAAGCTCTTTCCTAAGCTGCACGTTAAGCGAACTCACACCACCACCGACAGGAGTCTTAAGCCCACCTTTCAAACAAACCTTATTCTTCCTGATCGACTCCATCACTTCCGGCGGCATACGGCTCATTTCTCCGTGAACATCGTACTTCTCGAAGAAGATCGGAGCGTGCATCGCTTCCATCACCTGCTCCACGGCGTTCGTCACCAGAGGACCGATTCCATCTCCAGGAATCAGCGTCACTGCGCGTGGTGCTCCGTCACCGGGTCTAGGCATGTAAGTCACCGATCGGGTCTGGATACCCGATCCATTCGCGTTTCTGGCGAGATTCTTGAGTAGAGTTAGCGATCGGCGAGACATTATTGCTCTGCGAATTTTGGGTTTGAATCTGAGAAAAGGATTTGATCGAAAGAGAAGAAGAAGATTCGCCCTTTGGCCTTTGGGAGCTGGAGGCGGACGAAAAGCGTTTACTGTTAAAGTTTAGGTATTTGCATACTTACTCCCCAAAATCTTCATCTCATTAAGATAGTTCCATAAAACAATTTGATATTTGTTCTTAGACCATATTTGCAAAATCATCAATTAAAATATTTATTTATACAACTGCCCCATTAGTTTGATATTTGCTTATTTTCACCTAAATTTGCTTACAATGCCAAAACTCATAAAGACACCCCCAACTTGATCTAGCTATTTTTTTTCTTTTCCCGATGTGTAATGAAGAGAAAATAACAGAACATGTAAGAAAATAGGTGCAAATACTTTTTAATTACGTCAATAAGTTGGAGGAATTTACTTATACGAATCGATTGTGTGTTCAGATCGGACTCGTGACATTATAAAAAGAAGAATAATATATATATTAAAAAAAAAATCAAGTTCCTTATATTTGTATACTTGTTCGATGCCATTTTTGGTATGTACATACCATGTACAAGTAACACACTTATATATATGAATACAACACTTCCATCCATCTTTCATTTATATATGAATAACACTTTGAGGTAGAAACTTAAAAAAATTATACTATTATGGAATAAAAAATTTTAAATTTCAAAAAGATGGTAATCAAGGGATATGAATAAATTCTATCATATCTAGCTAGCCCAACACTCTTTCAAATTCCAATTAGATGTCCATCAAAATCCCAAAATATACATAATGACGTTTCTATTCTTTTTATTTTGAGTTTATCTATAATTATTTTGTAATATCCTTAATTTATCAATTCATTTGTTATATAAGTCTTCATTTCCCTTGATTTTTTTTTAGCTAAATTAAACGGTTAGATTCAGACTTCCAGATTCAGTTTACTATCTTCTTGTGATTTGATTTTGTAGTATTTGAAGTTATTTAGGGAGTGTAATTAAACTAACATTTTAAGTAATTTAACTTTTTATGAGTTTTATATAATTTTAATGATTTTAGGAAAATTGATATATTTTATTATAAAATTCTTTCAAATTTCACCTAAAACCATGATAACAAATCCTTCAAACTCATTAACAATCAAATTCACAAACTATTTTTAATGTCGCCATAACCAAATCCGGCGATAAGTGTTGCGAAACCAGTAAACTTTTTCTCCTCGATTTGATGGTAAATCTTATTTCCGCACTTAAGATGAAATCGGCCAATCAGAAAACCATCGATACAAAAAAAAAAATACCAAGATGTGTCAAGCAAGGTGGCCGGCTCTCAGCTGATGATCTACGAGTGATGGATTTTAATTTTGCTTATAACCGTGTGGTGAGACTGATTCACCGCAGTCTAGACACAATATTTGGCGATTCCATTGTTGGCTATGCCAATCGATTGGTGGCTCTCGAGAATAAGGTTTTTGGATCCAGAATTCCCTCTCTCCAGAATTCAATGGTTGTTGCACTGTATACAACAAGCAGACTCTTCATCTTGGCCAACATGGTTTTGGTATTTTGGAAGTATGACGTCGGCAAGTGGGTTCACTCGTTTTGGCTGCAACTTTGTCATCTGGTTCTACTTCGTCAGCCGCTCGAATTCACACTAATGGGGGACGATAATATTTTTATGATTGTGTCCGCCATCATTGACTAGTGTGTCTAGTTAATCATTGAGTAATAAGGGCTAAGGGCTAGTAGTGTTGTGAAGTTTTTTCTCTTGTTAGTTTGTTTGTTTTAGTAATCAGTAGTTTTTTTTTCTTTCCGGAGGTGGTAGGATCAAATCCCAATTTGTGTTTTTTTTGTATTTCTTTGTTTTTTTTTTCTAAATAAAACGACCTCGTTTGCTATTTTTTTTCCTTTTAAAACAAAACGACGTCGTTCAACCTCAACCGATGTCAATTTACTGTTTAACCGACACCGTTAACTGAAGCCACAAAAACCAGTCTCCTAGTTTTCACATTTTTTTTTATGAGCTTTAAAATCTGGAATTTTCTTGTTGCTGAAAAAAGGAAGAGGGAACTGCATGACTGAAGTTTAATATTTTATGCATAGAGTAAGAAAACAAATGCAAGTAAGTGAAGATATTTCAATTTTAAACATTACTTGCAGAGCTTAGTAGAATCCAGATGAAAAATGATGTACAGAAAATAAAAATACATACATATAATATAATAAGCATGTTTTTTCTGGTACGCATCGCCTTATTATACAAAAAAAACTGCTAAGCCGATGCATGAAACCAGTCCACTAGTGCTGCTTGCAAAATGGGGCACTGAAAAATATGTTTACAAAAACGATGCCCATTGCTATAAAATGGTAAGTAATATTTTTCTAACACACTATTTATTAAAATTAGTTGAATCTCTCCTTGGTCTTTTTTCTTTTCTTTTCTTGCAGGTACAAAACCTTATACCTGAGTCTGAGTGATTTGCTTATAACGAAGGACCAAGACCGATGCTACCAAAAGAACCTCCCAGCTTGTTTTGAGAAGCTTCATGAACGCTGATCTTGATTGTGCGGCTCTGTGATGATCTATAAATGTCGATACATTCCTCAAGATCCGCTTCACATGTCAGAAGAACCCATTCCTTGTCATCATCCAGGTACTTCAGATCAAAGGGTGCAATATTCTCTATGTTAAAACGCCTAGCAATCTCATGCTGCAACTCTCTGTATCCCCAAGTAGGGAGCAACGTAAACCGTACTTTGGCCTCCCCAAATGTGGCTTTCACTTTAGAGGCCCCTTCTGCTTTCAACTTCCTTCTATTACTCTCAGGTAACCGAGGTAGGTTTTCGAAAAGAGGATGCTCACTGAACGTTTTGTGGCTTAGTGTTCTAGAGAGGGACTTTGTTTCCTCCTGATTCATGGTATGCAGCCTTACCTCGCTACGAGCTC
The DNA here is from genome assembly GCA_023657505.1 of Camelina hispida. Lineage (NCBI taxonomy): Eukaryota > Viridiplantae > Streptophyta > Magnoliopsida > Brassicales > Brassicaceae > Camelina > Camelina hispida. The sequence goes on along the minus strand of CP094635.1, from coordinate 2,610,162 downwards.
TCTTCAAGATTGCGCTTGCATTTTCAGCCATCAGGGTGGTTACAGAGGTATTTCCAGTATTGCTACTTTGATTAGCTCCAGTTGAACAACATGTGCTTGAACCAGAGCTGTGGCTACAAGAAGATGATGGTGGTGACTTTGGAGCTGCAGCAGCAGTTCCCTGTGCTGAAACACCGTTCTCGGTTTGAGCAGTTAAGTTCCTTGACTGGTCAGTGTTCTTGAAGGAAGTGGCAGTACCAGACATATGTGGGGAGCTTAGTTCTGGGAAACTTGTATAGAATGAATCAAGTTGAATAGAGCCTTGAACACCTTGAACAGAGTCTATAACAAGTTGGAGTTTCTTTAATGAGTGTCCCACTTTCTTGATCTTCCGAGAAGGCCATCGGGTTATCCCGTGTTGCCTACATATTCTTTTCAAGGTCGTTGGACAGACTGCAACATGAATGAAACTGTGTGAGTCATACATCACTGTCAGAGAGAAGTTGGTAAAATGAACATAATAACAAGAAGTTTTCTTACCACCAATGCTCTTGGCTGCATCTTTGAGGCTTCCTGCAAAGTATTGTCGAAGAACTTCTAAACCAATAGTCTTTTCTGTTTTTGTTCTTCTCTTCTCACCTGGTCTTCTGCTACCTAACAATGTCTGCCCCACACCAAAAGAAGCTGATTCAAAACTTGGATCCATGTCGATTCTGAGTCCTGAATTTGACACCTTCTGATACTGATCAGCTTCTGAAAGAAAGTTACTGTGGCCTGATCCAATCTGATTGTTATCCCATCCAGATGTGAGCATGAACTCTTCTTTTGGCTCTTCTTTCTGGTACTCCCAAGAAAGAGACACGCCTTTACCTTTCTCATTAGCCTTTATCATGTGTGAGATCCATGAAGAGTCTTCTTGAGAAATTTCTTCCAAAGGCAAAGATTTCATATTCTCTCCGGTTTGTGCATTGATAAGTGGGGTTTTTGCAAATACTACCTCCTCTCTAACGGGAAACACCACTTCTAGCTCTAGCTCTTTATCAATGACAAGATTTAAGCTCCTGAAATCTTGCTGCAAGGTCACAGACAGTGACTTGAGCATATCTTGTTGCGCTTCGGTGTCAAGGCAAGTTTTTGGAAAGAAAAACTCCAACACAAACTCAACGGAACCATTGAATTTGCTTTTCAGTGGGACTGCTAAAGCAGCATGTAGACCTGAGATCTTAGCATGGTGTGCAAGAGGATAGTTGGTTTTGCTAAAAGTGATTACTTCAGGCACAAAAAACAGTTTGGTTGCCTTGAAAGCTTTTCCCACAATACCTTCCCCTTGAAGCAGATGGTGTTCAGAACATGCCTCTAGAAAATTACGACTCTGATGGTCAGGGACAATGCAAGCATCATCTACAGTTGAAACACACTCTGAGAAGTTCTCATCAGAATGGCGGGATCCAACTTTGCCTTGCCGAGCACACGGTGCCCACGTTAAAGCCAGAGGCAAATCATATAATCTGCAGACCCATGTCAAAAACTCTGATACCTCAGGTAATGCTGCATAGTAGAATTCATTATAGACCTGCAGAAACTGTAACAAAAGGGCATATGATGACATTTAGCAACAAAAGTTCAAAGTTTCTGTGTGTTGAAGAGTAAAAGTTTGGTTTATGAGACCATTTTAACACACCTCTCTGCTTGGAGATTTCAAGTTTCTTGAACTCCTTAGATTAACAGACTACAAAAAAAACAAGAAACCTCTTTAGGCTACAAATACACAAACAAAACTTCTCATTGAAGGTAATCCAAGTGTTATTGGTTAAACATGCAACTGGATGATTTAGAGACATCAAGGGAAGAGAAAAACCTCGAGAGCTTTACAGATATTGTCAAGCTCTGGCCTGTAATTCATCTTCTGAGTAGTTGTAACAATCTCAACAACACCCAAACAAGTCCCACTACCTCTTTCAAACACAGGAAGAGCTAATGAGCCACGAACATCACATTTCTCTGCTTCTTTGATACGCGGATACTCTTCGCTTCTAAAGAAGCGCACATCAGGTGTCCACTCAGGTAGTTTCCCAAGGAAAACACGGCCAGGAAGACCCACAGACTCCGTTGAATCCTCATGAGCCGGGAAATTATAGGCCACTGAAACATCTCTGTATCTTTTAAGACTTAAGTATTTAGGGTTGAAGAAGTGTGGCTGTTCCAAAGTGGTGAGAAAGTTCTTGCCTTCTTGTTGAATTGGCACCCATATCTGTATGAGGAAGTCTTTATCTTGCATAAGACCCTTTATAGCTTGTACTAATCTATCTTTCACTGATGAAGAAGGGCCTTGACTTGTTCTTGGAGCAATCCACCATCTCCTTCCTCCCTCAGTTTCTTCAAGGAGAAACTTCTCTGCTTGTGCTGAACTCATAGCTGCAGACTGGTCAAAAGGTACCTGATTCAACGGCTGATTGGAGAGATCCTCGATCTTGAGGAAGCCAGGTGTTATTGGAGGAAACTTTCTCCCTGTTTCTTCGTTGGAGATATGATCGTGTGAAGTGTTCTCAGCAAATTGATAACCATAAAGGAAAGAGTTGTTGTTGTTGTTGTTGTTGTTGTCATTCATGGTGGTAGAATCAGAAACTTGTTGTCCCAACGTCTGCTTCAAGCTCTTACCATCTGTTGTCTCTAACCAACATCCATCATAGAAGAGTTCCTCCATGAAATCCATATCCATAGCCGTCTCAGAGAATACACCAAAGCTAGAATTAGGTAAGAAACTCCCATCTCCACCACCACCACCCCCACCTTCCATATCAAAAGAAACTCCCTTTTATTTCTTTAGTTTGTCAACTCAGTCTTGTATCCCACCAAAACCCTCGAATATTATTGAGTGACTTGTTCTTCTTTGATGTTGTACTTCAAGAACCGGCAAGACCAAGCGTCTTTGAGGTCCCCTTAAGGTTGTCTACATAACCGATCTGCAAAGGTTGCAGAAACATGATCAAGAAACTAACAAGAACAAAAGAGAAAGAAGATAAGAGCAAAAAAAAACTCAGTCTATGTCAACTGCAAGATCAAAAGTGCATTTGAAACATGTATATAAAAGAAATTTAAGAGAGATGTGAGATCATAGAGAGGCTATAAATATATATATTTTATATAAAAAAGGAAAGCTATAGAGAGTTGACTTGAAAGGAGGAGGAGGAGGATTCATCAAGTACTAACATCAGCAGCTTTCAAGTACAATATTATTCCCCAATGGACATGGAAACTCTCTACAAGAGGGCCAATTATTGAACAAACTTAAAAAGACAAATTCAAAGGAAATTTCCAGTAGACAATAAATGCCACACACAAGAAGATAATGAAAGTATATAAATTGAGAATCTGATGCTTCATGACATCAGTTTCCATAGAACAAAAAAAATCTTCTGATGCTCCATAACACAAAGAACAAAACAATCTTCCGACAAAACCCCAGAAATAGTTAGTAACTAAACTAACATAACCCACACAAAAAAGTTAACTTACTTTATCAAGCAAGATTCCTCGAGCAAGTAGAGAGAATTTCAGAAAGAAAAAAAAAAAATTGACTTTTGGGTTGCAAACACTCAGAAGAAGTAAGAGTTAACAAATAAGAGCTGACAGGACAACAAAAAAGATTTTAGCTCTGCTCTGTTTTTATCTTCAGGTTATTAAGAGAGGCTTGTTTGTTTGGTCTCTGTTTATTGGTACACAACACAACACACATAAATGATGAAGAAAAAAAAAAAAAAAACTGAGAAAAGAAACTCCTTTAGCTCATCAAATAGATGATATTATCATCACCACTTCTTTTTTATCTCTCTCTCTCTCTCTTTTCTCTTTCTGGACACAAGCAAGTAGGTGGTGATGGAAGAAGGGTAAATAGTACAAGTATTAGTCTATTTTAGTCTCACCATGTGGGCGTGCAGAATCTTTCCCCAAGAACAAAGTGGACCCGTTTTTTTACCATCCAATTAGATCTCTTTACTGTTCTAATCTCTTCACACACTTACATTAATATACAACAAAGAAAAAGCCCCCACCTGCAGTTGAAAATAAGATCTTTTGTTTTCTCTGTTTTCTTTCTGCAAAAGAGAGAAAGATAAAAATTTGAGAAATAGATTAGAGGAGGAAGAGCCTGTGGTGGGTGTTTTGTTTCTCTTAATGATGTAGTTGGTGATGTCTTTTGGCCTATTATTTGTTTTTAAGATTCGTCCAAATTTTTTAAACATATAAGATATTTAATTAATTATTTTGATTACGTAAGCAAATGTGTACTTTGTTCTGTTTGATTGGTTAAACAGCTTGTTGATCTGTATCAAATGGGAGAGGGAGAAGAAAGATTCTTTGCACAAGACAATGTCTGTCATGTTGAACAGGTTCCATTTATTATTTTGACCTTCAAGATTCTTTCTTTCTTTTAACTTCTCACAAAAACAATCATCCCTTTCCTGACCTCAGCCCTAGTTTATTTTTTATTTTTAACTCTAATTTGTTTGAAATTTTCTTAAACGCCCTTTGTATATTTAATATTAAATTGCTCTAGTTTATTCATCTTTCTTGTGGTTTCAGTATTTGCCATGGTGTTTTTTTTCTTTTTCAATCTCTCTGTATATATATGTGTGTGTATATGGATATAGATGTGTGAGTGTATTATGCACATAGATTGATAAGATGCAAATTAAAATAATTAGCCAATAGTTACTCTTCTTCTTTAAGATTGAGTTTTGTATTGATTTCAGTACAAAAGAGGTTTTAAACTATCTTATACGTACTTAATATATTCATTAAAATTTTAAACTTTAATGCTTTTCTGAAAGTTAAATTCATGTTTTCAAATGGCATCCATGTGAGTCCGATTCATGGAAGAAGAGAACGTTTATTTTTTTTCCGAATTATACAATGATTCCTTCACTAGCTAATTGCCTAATTGAATTGTTTAATTTTATGATAAAGTTTTTTCACACTGATTGATCATAGCAAACTTTTTTATAAACTATAATGATATACGTACTTTCCATTTTTAATGATGGCTATAAAGTGTAATCATTTAGAAATTACTTGAATTATTGAAGCTCAACAACAAACGTTGAGATATTTGACCAAAACAGTTATTTTAGGATTGAAATATGGATCGCACATTCTAACATAAATAAAGATCTATACTAGGAATCTATATGTGTGTCAGTGTGTGTGCGGTATGAAAAATTAAAGAGAAAACAAAAATGTTAAAAGTGATGAAGAAAGTTGTTACTGATATATAGTTGATCACATAACTTATAATATAATCATATATATGTTCCTACGTTGCAAGTACTTTGTAAGTAAAAAATCTCAAGTACCCATCCGTTTTGTTGGTTTGTTTTGCGGTAACGATTTTACGTACAACTAGATTCATACTCGACGACTGGACCAGACAGACCTAGGATCAAACACATAGTTGACAAGTCTGTCTACAGTTATATTGGGGACTGCCTCGAATGCCTAAGTTTTTGAGGTTTACTCACATGAGTTCTTGGTCTCAGTACTTAATTGACCCGATATTTCTTCTTTGTGCTTGCTAAATTCCTCAGTTTTAGTTAGTAATTAAACACAACATTTATAGCAAACGACAATCTGATTGGTTGAAAGCATTGGTTGAAGATATAATTTTTCTTAATGTTTTAAATATTATATCATTTTTGTTTGTGCGGTAGCTAGGCATTGGATTCTTCTATAAAGAAGAAGAAAAGCATTCCTTTGCAAACACACGTACAGATAAAATTGGACAAGATATCATGTTGAAACAAATATATGAAAAAAGAGCTCGAAAAATGTAGGTATCGATTGAAGCGATCATGCTAGAATACTCTTGTGGTGAAGAAATTAAAGCTTTTTTTTTTTTGGTTTAAAAACTTGTAAAGAGACTATTTATAGTGTAAGAAGCATATATATCAAAGCATATCAACTGTAGGCCGGACAAATATTACATGAGGAGCTGCTCATCAAACTTAACAATGTACTTGAACTTATATGTTCGGTTTAGTTAGACCTTTTGTTTTGTAGACCAAAGATTGGTGAAAGTTTTACAAATTAATCATTCGGTACTAATTATAATAGAACTAAGGAAATTTAAGAACGATATTATGAGATGAGTTTTCTCACTAATTTACCTCAAAATTATATCCACAAATTTGAATAAAAATAAATTTCCAATGAAATATACATAATTTTTTTTAGAACTACGATATGGTTTTCAAGAAGTGCTCTTTTACATATGCATGTGAAAATAAGCCATATACAAAATGAAAGTAATTAAGAAAATGACTTATGCGATAACATATTAACACTCACCCCAAAAATTTCGTGATTGAGTCGTTCGTTTTTAATAGAAGTTTATTATAGATTTTGATTACTAATGTGCGACTACCACATGAACGTTGAGAAATTCAATGTACCGATCCAAGTCCAAATATACGGAAAATCCAACATCCAATCCAGTCTTTAACACATGTTCTCCTCAATTTATCAATTCTCAGAATAGTAAATTAGAGGACAATTATAGAATAATGTAAACTAATTTCCAAAGGGTCAGGCATTGAGAGGGGGGAGAAAGTTGGGTTAAGTAGTTAAGCCACTTTGCTCCAAAAAGTAAGGATCAAGCGGCTCTCAGTGATCTGAGGAGCCATCGTCCCTTACTCATCGTCCGATATCCCCGACTCGCCGCGTCCAAAGACCTTACTAAACAAATGGTTTCATTTCATTGTAATCCTCTCTTACTTTAATCTCCATTAATTTCATAAATACTCAGTTGGAATCCATGTGTTTACATGATAACTTATCAGTTTTATCGTATATATACAATTCATTTATTTAGTTTACAATCTAGACGAGACATATTGTCGTGCACGAAATATCTCTATATATATTTTTTAATATATATAAAAAATAGTATGAAAATTTCTATCACTGAAATTCTTTGTCTGAATCCGGCAGGCCCTACACATGTCGCTTTTCTGGAAACAATAATTTCACTCCTTGATTACACGATGAAACCTCCTTAATCCTTATTAACTAGACTTAGATGAAAGACTTTGATATTATAAACAAATATCAAAACCATGAGAGTATATATGTATATGTTGTATGTACGTACAAACTTGTTTAGAAAATTTAGCAAGTGGCGCTACAAATCTTAAGGCAAATGTTAATTAGTAAGTAAACTACTTTACTAATTATCTCATAAGTACTTCTTCTTTTTTCAAAGAAAATAAACTAAGATTAGATATAATACTTTTTCTGAAGCAAAGCTCGCGATAATGGAAGATGATGTCACGCCGTTTAATGACTTTTTAAATGAAACCCAAGTGATTAATATTATTTTTCTGTCGCCACCCATTGCGGCATCACACTAGAAGTTAAATGAAGTTATTGTTATATACTAACAATTTGCTATTTCTGATTTTAGAATTGTAGTTTGATTAGGTGTAAAGCCTGGAATTAAAGATAAAATAATCTTGCTCAAGAATCCACTTAAAATATTTGGATTAGACTAAATAATAATGGTGCAATATATGCATATAAGTATAGTTATATAGGTTTTTCTCTTAAAAGAATCACGATGACGTGCTTCCCACATAGTTAAATCTAGCTATACACATATACATTAGTACATATAGTATGTGGTTTTTTTATACTTAACTGTATGTTGTAGTACTCACTGGTATCTCTATTACTTTGTTTTATTACGGATCTGAATTTAGTTAGTAAGTTACAATTTAAATTACATAAAGACATATACTATATGCTTAGTCAAATACATTGTAATAATTAATATTTTGTTTTATTTCTGTTTAGTTTATAGTTTATACTATAAACATAAAACAACATCGTATTGCAGAATCGCCAAGCATCAGCAATCAGGAATTGTCAAATTCGTTCATTTATGTATATTTTGTGTTGGATCCATCTGACATTTTCTTATGATGTCAACCCAATTAATTTTTTTGGATCATATAATAGTATTCAAGTTGTGGTTTCTGATTAAATATAATAATTTCAGGAAAAAAAAATAAAAAACAATAAATATATCATCTTTGTTTCTTTTTCTCAAAGCCAAAGCTTATTCTCAATCATGTAATTTTTTAGACGATTTTGCTTAAAGAAAAAATAGTTATAACCATTACAAAAATATGGACGATATATACTTATTATATCTTATGAAATGTTGTTATTACTTTCTATGAAATATAGAGTTTAGTTGTATATCAGGATCCCCGTTAATGTGATTATATATAAGCTAAACTAAATTAGAGCATAGTTCACCATTTTTATTTGGATGGAGTGCTAATTTGAGATGCAAAGAACGTGTGAGGAGATAAATCGGTCAACTTCAGCTTACGTAAGCCTTCATATCTACCATTTTAAAACAAACCAAACTAACATATAAAAGTATTATGATGCAGATATTTTTCTTTCTTTTTTTGTCAACATGTTGCAGATGTAGACATATGAAATGTACGTGAACAATTTTATTTACATATTTCTCACGCGCGTGTGACATACACGAGGCAGTAGGATCAATCAAGAGGCAAGAGCTAGAGAGATACATCTTTGATATATATGCGCAAAAGAATTTTGTTTTGATAATATTGCATTCTACATACTAATATGTTTTAATACAATTTTAAAGAAAATCTCATAAGAAGATTCTTTTTGTTGTTTTTGATGTATTAATATACGAACAAGCATCGCTGTAAACGATAACTAATGTTATTAAATAGAGTTCGTAGTTGAATATTCGTGAAGGTTGTGTGTCGCACTATTTTGATAAATGTTTTGAAGTACAATTGAGAAAATATTTGTTTAATAGATTCGAGAAGATTAATTGAAAACTGTCTCGGATTAGGGTTCGTGCATGTTGTAATTAGTTCCGCGTGCTTACCTATATTGCATCTGAATCTTCAGATTAGTATTTGTTTTTTTTAAAGATTCAATCTTAATTTATAAATTATACTACTTTATGTTAAAAGCTAGCTGGTGAAAACAAGGTTATCTTAAAAATAAGTAAGACTAAGATTCTTTAGCGGATTGAGATCTAATCCATCCATATATGATAGAATGGTAAGAGTTATTAAAAAATAACTAAAAAATAGAATGGTTGGAGGTCTTGAAGATCGTGGTTTGAGATCAAGTCAAACAATAGAATTTGGCAACAATGGCACTAATTAAGCCCCGGCTTAATGTTCTTATGGATTTCATATGTTTTTAAGAGATCAACTCTGTTCTAGTATTTGGTTAGATACTAGAGATCAACTCTGTTTTCAGTTTTATGTCAATGCTATAATTTGTTTAAGTTACGATGTGTCAAAAGTTACCCTTTTATGGATCGCACTTCCATTTTATTTTCATGTAAGAAGGTACACCAAACTTAAAAAACTGAAAACTTGTTACAGAATCAAAGAGCATATGTAGTCAAGATTTCTTATTTTCTGACGTATCTTTGTTTGTTTATTAGATTCCAAATTTATATACCAAGATATCAGTACTACATTTTCTTTATTAAGCATACATATACATAGAAGAGTACACCAATATCCTAAATACATTATACATACCATCAAATCACAACATTGACCAAATAAAGCAAACATCCAACATAACTACATTCCCTATGTTATATATACTAATTAAAGACTTAACCTAAGATCTAAGGAACACCCCACTGTGTCTGAAGTAGAAAGATCCTGCATTGTTGCAGGAACATTCAGATCCAAAGCACCTCCTCCAATGATCGGCTCTTCTTCCCTTTCCCAGTGACATCTCATGTGACCTCCTAAAGCCTGACCACTGGAGAACACTCTAAAACATATATTACACTTATGGTGCCCTGAAAACATAACGATCTTTCCCTGATGATCTTGATCACTAGAAGTGGTAACCGTCATAGGATACTCGTTTACGTTTGTGATTGCGAAACATCCTTTAACGTTCTTATGACTTGCTCTGTGTCCTCCTAAAGCCTGGTGTGATCCAAACACTTTCTTACATCCTCCACACTCGAACCGTTCAATAGTACTCGATGACGTTGGTGTGCCATTAGACAGCATTAAGAGACAAGATGCGACTTCATGATCTTCCTCGGACATAAATGAGACCCAATTTTGTGATCTGGTCTGGTTTAGTTGTTTTGATGAAGCCGCGGTGGTGGGGCTGCGGTAGTTAGGAGGAGGATTGATGCCACGCCATTGACGCTCAGGGTGACATCTCATGTGACCAAAGAGAGCTTTCCAAGACCAGAACTGTCTGCCACATTCGGTACATGGACGTGTGATTTTGGGGGCATTAGGGTCTGGTTTTTTGGTGTACCTTGGTTTCTTTGGTGAAGAACTAGAAGATGAAGCAAAGGTTTTAGTGCGTTTCTTTTTAGGACTATGATCGTAACTTGGAGATAAAGCAAACTGGAGATTTGGATTAGGGTTTCTTGCGTTAGAAGGATGAAGTGGAATGTGAAAGGTGGGATCATAGTAGGAATTATAGTTGGTCATCGTGATCACGTAGAGAAAGTGATTGATGAAAACGAAAAAAAAAAGGGTAGATGCTAGAGAAAGGAGTTGCTTAAGTAGAAGAAGAAGAAGACGGAGACGGTTACGTAGGAAAGAAGTTATGGAGGAACAGGGAGACAGTTAACTTCAGTTGAGGAACAGAGCGGTTTACTATGTAAGGAAGACTTATCTCTTGGCAGTTTGAAACCACGTTTTTTTATGCGTCAGTTTTGCTGCTTAAGTGCTTATTATTTTTGGCCCAATTTTATATCTATTGGGCCTTAAAGTCCAGTTTATCGAGTAACGCAAGAGCTTTCTTGGTATATTGGGGAGATCGGTTTGGTAGGGCCAATAAGTCAAAACTCAAAACCACTTCATCAGTTATTATTATTAAAGTTGTTAAATCAGGTATTGTTCATTATACTCTTCACAGAGTAAAATATAATGATTAGTGGATTTGGAGCTTCCATTACCCATTTTGGTGGAGCTTCCACAGAAAAAAAGAAAACAAAAAAAATCCCCACTCTCCCATGATTTGATGATTTGTTGCCTAGATTTCTTTTTTGGTTTTATAACCAACAGATCCATTAAACAATACAGAGAAAAAATCTAGACTTTTATATATTTCCTACATTTTTTGCTCTTTACAGTTTGACATACTGACTCTATCCGTTAGATTTTTCTTTATCCTGCGTTTTTTTTGGTTGATCCTTCTAAAACGATAACAAGAATGTAACAAATTTGCTTCTTCTTTTTTTGGTGTAAACTTGTCTCTCTATTGTGGTAACAAGGTGTTTTAAGTTGCTTTTGTAGTAGGCAAGAAAATCAGAAAATGCCATAAGCAGCTCTAATATTTTATTATTTTTTGGTTTTGGCCTTTAGGTATTCAAAGTTACAAATAAAAAGAACAGTCCAAACAAGATACTATTTGGTAGGACTGGGCACGGAACGGGTATCCTTGAATTTTCTCAGACCCTTTACTCGTCCCGACCCTAACGGGTAACAGAAAAAATTTATTCATACTCGATCCTTAAATAACGGGTACCCGGAAAAACGGTTATCCGGTAAAAAATAGTTGACCCTTTAAATACCCGAACCTTTATTATTACCCGGAAAAATGAGTACCCGATAAAAAAATGTCAATAATCGCAATACTAATTTTCAATTCTGAAATTTGAAAAAGGAAAAATTCATAAATTTATGCAATATATAGTTTCAAAAATTATAAAATTACAAATTTTGAAAATAAAAATAATATATTAATTCATTTAGGCAAAATTGAACTTAGGTTTTAACTTTAACTCTATAAATGAATAATAAATAATAATATAATAATATAAAATATTAACGGGTATTTACAGGTCGGGTAGCAAAACGGGTAAAAGGCCGGGTAACGGGACGGGTATTGAAAACTAAACTAATACCCTATACTCGTCCCTTACTCACGGGTAATATAATTATAATACCCTTTACTCGATCCTAAAGCTGCAGGTACTCTTTTTTTTGGACGGGTACGAGCCGAGTAACGGGTAGAATACGGGTAACGGGTATTAGTGCTCAGGCCTACTATTTGGAGTTACATTATGTCATATGTGGAATTATTTAAATGTGGGGAATACCTGAAGCAAAAGATATTCGAAATATCCAAAACTTTCTCAATTGTCGTATCAAAAGACCACAAAATATATAATAATGAACAATTTTTTTTTGAAAAATGAGTTATTGGATCATGGATTTTTAACAGAATCCAAAAATACAAAGTAGTAGTATAATACTAATAAAAAGATTATACAATTATTGAATTGAATAATCAAAAGTGTATAACTGTATACTCAAACAACTCCATGACACGCAAAAGCTAATAGTAGAGGTTAGTAATGATTTCATTAGCGAATAAAAAGATCATAGGCTAGCTTAGGTTAGCCATTAGATAATTAATTAATTAATCCTCTCATCATCATCTTCTTTCTCCTTTTTTATCTGGCTGGGAACTAAAAGGGTCACTTCGTTACAACTGTAGTGTTTTCACATTCTCAAATTGTTGAGATAATGGCTCATTATCGATCGATATCTAGTTACCTTTCTCTCAGCCTTAATCAAATCAAAACCCACCAAAAAAGCTCAACACTTTCCCCAAATCTTCAAGCATACATACAGCCATGATTTTACTTTTATCAACTTACCTCCTTTTGTTGAAAGACCCACTCGTTCTTTCCCTTTTCTTAAATAGTACATTTTTAGTCAGTCCTTCTCTCTTTGCTTGTTCCTCATGCCTTCTCTCAGCTTTGATTTTCCTACCTGACGAAGAATCTGCTTTTTTATTTTGATTTTGGTCCGGGTTTGGGTTTTGGCATCTCTCTCCCACTAATTTAATGCGTTTAGTTGTCTTTGTCTATGTTTGAGGTAAGGCTTTTAATCCTCGTGAACACTTTTACAGTTCTGCTGAAAGATACTACTTTCTTTGTTTCTTAACAAGTTTCTAACTTTCTCTTCTTTGCTGTGACCACATAAAAACTAAAAAGATCCCATTTTGTGACTTTTAATGATTTGATTTCAAGTTTTTTGTCTGGTTGTTGTTGTTTTGTATCAGGAACTGATTGATTATAAGGTAAAAGCAATGTTTTTGGTTTTGGTTCTATTGAGTTTCACTCTTCTTATTGGTGATGGAGCTTCAAGGCCTCGTAATGTTGATGTTGGAGCCATCTTCAGTGTAGGCACTTTACATGGTGATGTTACAAGCGTTGCCATGAAAGCTGCTGAGGATGATGTCAATTCTGATCCTACCTTCCTTGGTGGATCTAAATTGCGTATAATGACTTATGATGCCAAGCGCAACGGATTCCTCACCATCATGGGAGGTGAAATAAAAGTCATCTTGTTGTTTCATTGGTTCTTGTTTTTTTTGAAACTTTTACTTATCCTTGTGTTGGTTTTTTATTTTATCTAACAGCATTGCAGTTCATGGAGACTGATGCTGTGGCTATAATTGGACCTCAGACATCAATAATGGCTCATGTTCTGTCTCATCTTGCAAATGAGCTTAATGTCCCTATGTTGTCATTCACAGCTTTAGACCCTAGTCTCTCGCCTCTCCAGTTCCCGTTCTTTGTACAAACAGCACCTAGCGATCTCTTTCTGATGCGTGCCATTGCAGAAATGATAAGTTACTACGGTTGGTCAGATGTCATTGCATTGTACAACGACGATGATAACAGTAGAAACGGTATAACAGCTTTAGGCGATGAGCTTGAAGGAAGGCGTTGCAAGATTTCATACAAGGCTGTGCTTCCTTTAGATGTGGTGATTACTAGTCCTCGTGAGATCATAGATGAGTTGGTTAAGATTCAAAGGATGGAGTCTCGGGTAATCATTGTCAACACTTTCCCTAAAACAGGTGTGATGATCTTTGAGGAAGCTCAGAAGCTTGGCATGATGGAGAAAGGTTATGTTTGGATAGCTACACCTTGGTTGACTTCTCTGTTAGATTCTGTTATCCCGTTACCTCCCAAGATTGCTGAATCTATTAGAGGTGTGCTCGCTCTCCGTAGTCACACGCCAAATTCAAGAAAGAAAAGAGATTTCGTGGCACGGTGGAACAAGTTGAGTAATGGGACTATCGGGTTAAACGTTTATGGACTCTATGCTTATGATAGTGTCTGGATCGTTGCTCGAGCTGTTAAAACACTTCTAGATAGCGGAGCTAACATTTCCTTCTCTAGCGACCCAAAGATAAACAGCATGACGAGAGGAGGGTCACTGAATCTAGGTGCATTGAGCATATTTGATCAAGGATCACAGTTACGTGATTATATTGTGAATACAAAGATGTCTGGTCTTACAGGTCCAATACAGTTTCTTCCTGACAGATCAATGATACGGCCCTCATATGACATCTTAAACATTGTTGATGAAGGGGTTAGGCAGATAGGGTATTGGTCCAACCATTCTGGGCTCTCTATTATACCTCCAGAGTCACTATACAACAAGCCTTCAAACCGTTCCAGCTCAAACCAACATCTGAACAATGTGACTTGGCCTGGTGGAACTTCTGAGACGCCACGTGGATGGGTTTTTCCTAACAACGGGAGAAGGCTGAGAATCGGTGTACCGGACAGAGCAAGCTTTAAGGACTTTGTGTCAAGGGTGGATGGAAGCAACAAAGTGCATGGGTATGCCATTGATGTCTTTGAAGCTGCAGTCAAACTGATTTCTTATCCAGTTCCTCATGAGTTCATCCTTTTTGGAGACGGTCACAAGAACCCAAACTTCAATGAATTTGTCAACAATGTCACTACCGGAGTGAGTTAAAAGAATCAGGAAAATATCATTTCTTATACAAAAACATTGTCGAAACTGACTGTAACTGATTGTTTGAGTTGTTCATTTTTGCTTTCAGGTGTTTGATGCTGTTGTAGGAGACATAGCTATTGTTACAAGACGAACAAGGATTGTGGATTTCACTCAGCCATACATAGAATCAGGACTTGTCGTGGTTGCTCCTGTCACAAAGCTGAATGATACTCCGTGGGCATTCTTACGCCCTTTTACACCTGCAATGTGGGCTATTACAGCAGCTTTTTTCCTCATTGTTGGATCAGTAATATGGATTCTGGAACATAGAACCAATGATGAGTTTCGTGGACCTCCAAGGAAACAGATTGTTACAATTCTCTGGTTAGTAAAATAGTCACTGAAGATGCATATTATCGATATATTGGCATTTAACATCACACAAGATATTATTATTTTTGCAGGTTCAGCTTCTCGACGATGTTTTTCTCACACAGTAAGTTACATCTAAAAAACATCAGCTAACTTACTACCGTACATTTGATGATGTCTCTAAAATCTTTATGCAACTAAACTTGCAGGAGAGAATACAGTGAGCACACTCGGTCGTCTTGTGCTGCTGATCTGGCTTTTTGTGGTACTGATCATAACGTCAAGTTACACAGCGAGTCTTACATCGATTCTTACAGTGCAACAGCTGAACTCACCAATCAAAGGAGTAGACACACTCATCAGCAGCAATGGACGAGTTGGGTTTCAGATAGGTTCTTATGCTGAAAACTACATGATTGATGAGCTTAACATCGCCAGATCTCGACTTGTACCACTCGGCTCCCCAAAAGAATACGCCACAGCTCTTCAAAACGGAACTGTTGCTGCAATTGTCGATGAACGCCCTTACGTTGATCTCTTCCTCTCGGAGTTCTGTGGATTTGCTATTAGAGGCCAAGAATTCACCAGAAGCGGCTGGGGATTTGTGAGTACCTTTCATTTGAATCTCTGAATCTATTTTTTCTTTTCTCTCTGCAGCTCGTTTGAACATTAATCTTGATCATCTTCATTGCGTTTTTTTTGTTTAAAGGCATTCCCAAGAGACTCTCCATTAGCAGTTGACATGTCAACAGCGATCTTAGGTCTATCAGAGACAGGACAGCTTCAAAAGATCCATGACAAGTGGCTTTCAAAATCCAACTGCAGTAACCTGAATGGTTCAGAGTCAGTTGAGGATTCAGAACAGCTTAAACTTCGTAGCTTCTGGGGATTATTCCTTGTGTGTGGGATCGCTTGTTTTATCGCTCTCTTCATCTACTTCTTCAAGATAGTCCGCGACTTTTGCCGCCATAACAAGCCTGAGGAAGAAGCTGATACAGTGCCTTCACCGGAAAGTTCGCGTTCTAAAACGTTACTGACATTTCTAGCTTATTTCGATGAAAAAGAAGAGGAAACCAAGAGAAGGTTGAAGCGTAAACGAATCGATGATCATTCTGTAAGGCCTTCTAGACCATTATGACAGATACATCATTACTCAAGCCATCTTCTTCAGGCATATGGAAAGATGAAGAAATGCAGACACATACCTCATACATATAAGTAGAATGCAGATTTTGATTATACTTCAAGAATAAGCCTTGAAGCATACGGAACATTTTTAACCATAAACTTGTAAGACATAATATGGTCTTAAAAGAAGGAATTACAACTTTGTATCTATCTGTTTAAAGAAAAGAATCCCAAATTGCCTCTTTCTGTTTCGTTAGGTTTATAAGTATGGTTACTATCCAATCCTTCTAGTCTAGTAATTGGATTCATTAACATTCATAGATATTTATTCAAAATTAGGGGTTTTCACTTGAGTAGTAGTAAGAATTTTCAATCATTGAACACAGTGAGAGTTATTTATATAAAACTAGCAATAGAGATTTGCACAATAGCCTAGGTAAAAGAGAAATGATGGTGGATTTATTTTGGTAGACCTCCATTATAAGATGGCACACATGTTTTGTTTCCAACAAAAGACACTTCCATGAAAAAGCACATGAGGATTTAGCTTCTTCGTGTTAAGCAAGGAACTTCGTTGATAGTATCCTTTAAATACTCGATGTAATCATCAATGTTTCTGTTTTCCTCTTCAAATGTTGCTAATATTTCCGCTGCTAATAATCCCTTGTTTATGAGTGCAGTTGTAGTAGCTACTGGTGGACGTACTGCATATATTATAGCGGACAAGCAAGACGTCACTGTTATCACAGCAACAATGGATACGAGAGAGACAATCCACCAACCTTCAGGTGGGACTTCAGGTGGGACGTATTTGTGTGTAGGCAATGATACTTCATTGATAGGCAATGATTCTTCATTGATAGGCAATGATACTGCATTGATAAGGTTGAGTGGCGGCGCACACGGACAAACACATCCGGACGAATGAACGTTTTCTGAAAAAAAATAGACAACAAGGACTAGTAACTACAAAGTGTGAGACAAACAAAAACTCAGACAAGAAAAATATAGTAGTAGCCTGCCACAACTAAACCTGCTTCTTTTGTAAGGTCCGTAGCTGCTGCATGATACACGACTAAAATCAATAGTCCTAGAAACTGTAGGCTTGTGTACAAGAACGTTTTGGTACGTCCTAAACATCTTTCAAAATCAACCATGGTAAACCTATATGAACATATAAAACAATGGTGTTGTAAGAGATTTGCTTATATAAATCCCACAAATTCTCATTCTAATTAATAATCTAATTACTCAACTACACACATGACTACAACAATTAGAGATTATTCTAATTGATCAGTTTTTTTTTTTTTTTTGTCGTGAGTTCTAATTGATCAGCTTCTTACACAAGATTGCTACAAATCAGATACAAAAATGTTACAAGAGAGAAAACTCTATACCGAAAAAGAGAAGAGCGATTGGCTAAAGTCTTGGAGGTCCGATGAAACCTTCTCGACGAGGAAGAAGAATATACAATTTAAGAGAAATCAAATGCCTAATAAACAAATTGTTTAGCCTCAGAATTCGGTGAGTCCGTTCAGTTATTTTAAGTTCCGGATAGTTAGGAGAATTTAGTTTCAGATAAAATCAGGTTCCTCGGTTATCTCTCGGTCAAATTTGTATGTGCAAGCAAGCAAAAGCCTAAACCGAGCTGTAAACATCAACCGGACGATCCAAAGGTACCGGTTGAGTTTGGTTATTTAATAGGTGTAGTTAGTGTGATTGCTGATTTGCCTCAGGAAAATAATTGAATAATTTGGTAAATGGATCTCCACCTCAATAGTCACTAGTGGTGACTCACACTACTACTCACTAGATTTTGAAAAACATTTTATAAACCCTAACAAATAAACCTTAAAATTAGGTTAATCACATTGCTCATCATCTTGGTCTCTTTGTTATTGCGATTTGAAAGATTTTGCTTGAGTTCCATCAATGGCGACCTTATGTTTTCAATCTCCTTCAAAACCCATATTCAAATTCCACTCAAAAACCAAACCTTTCACTAAAGTCTCCATCTTTAAACCCAGAGCCTCCGTACAATCACAAGGCCTTGTCATCGCCACCGAGCCAAAACCAGTTTTCACCTCCGTCAAAACTTTTGCTCCGGCGACTGTTGCGAATCTAGGACCAGGCTTTGATTTCTTAGGATGCGCCGTCGACGGTCTCGGTGACCACGTCACTCTCCACGTGGATCCCTCTGTCCGTAACGGAGATATCTCAATCTCTGAAATCACCGGAACCACAACTAAACTCAGCTTTGATCCACACCGGAACTGCGCCGGGATCGCAGCTATGGCGACGATGAAGATGCTTGGGATCAAATCTGTTGGTTTATCGTTAGCTTTGCATAAAGGTCTTCCTTTAGGGAGTGGTTTAGGTTCCAGTGCGGCTAGCGCCGCCGCAGCAGCTGTGGCGGTTAACGAACTATTTGGACGGAAGTTAGGAAACGACGAGCTTGTTCTCGCCGGATTAGAATCGGAAGCGAAAGTCTCAGGCTTTCACGCTGATAACATAGCGCCGGCGATTATGGGTGGATTCGTTTTGATCAGAAGCTACGAGCCGCTTGATTTGAAACCTTTGAGGTTCCCATTAGAGAAAGATCTCTTCTTTGTTCTCGTTAGTCCTGAGTTCGAAGCTCCAACTATGAAAATGAGAGCAGCGTTAGCCAAAGAGATTCCAATGGCTGATCATGTTTGGAACAGTAGTCAAGCGGCGGCGTTAGTGGCTGCTGTTTTGGAAGGTGACGTGGCGAGTCTTGGGAAGGCGCTTTCGTCTGATAAAGTAGTGGAGCCGAAGAGAGCACCGTTGATTCCGGGGATGGAAGCTGTGAAGATAGCTGCTTTGGAAGCTGGAGCGTTTGGTTGTACTATAAGTGGAGCTGGTCCAACGGCGGTTGCAGTTATCGACATGGAGGAGAAAGGTTATGAGATTGGTGAGAAAATGGTTGAAGCGTTTTTGAGATTCGGTAACTTGAAGTCTATTGCTTCTGTGAATAAACTTGACAAAGTCGGAGCTAGACTTATCAAAAGCATGTAACTTTTTAGAGTTTTTAAGGATTTGTTTCTATGGACTCTTTTCAAATGGTAAATGATTGATAATAAAGAGAGTTTGAAACTTCTTTTGTTCTCCCCACATGAGGAAGAAGAAACAGAGAGAGAGAGAGAGTAATAATTATTACTGCACAAAGTAAAAAGACAACAACAAATCCACATGAAAATGGAAAACATTACACAAACTTGATATCTCAAGTCTTCTAGTTTCTCAGTCGTGTTTAGCTGCTTCAGCTTGTCTAGCTCCAAGAGAGAAGAACTCAGTGATGACTTCAAGTGGCATGCCTTTAGTTTCGGGGACTTTAATGTACACAAAGACCCATGAGATGCAACAGACGACTGCGTACATTCCAAACACACCAGCTAAGCCAACTGATTTTAGCAGCACTGGGAGACTGTAGGTGACTATAATGTCGCATATCCAGAAGGTGAGTGCGCAAATGGCAATGCAGATTCCACGGACTCGAGTTGGAAAGATCTCTGAACAGAGGATGTTTGGAGCCGGACCAAATCCCATCACGAAGAAACAAAAGTATAGCACGACACTTACGGTTGATAAGACTGCGTGCACAATGCTGTTCATGTGGACTATATTCGAGATTACTAATACCAACAGAGATGCTATCAAGATTGGTATCGTGGTGAGAAGCAAGGTCCTGCAAGAAAAAGAAAAAACATTTCATTAGCTTGTTTTGCTTTGTGTGTATTGTGAATGAATCAAAGTCAAAGGAAGTTTAAGTTTTAAATACCTTCGACCAGATAGATCCATGAGCCTCATTGCAACAGCTATCGCAGGTAACATCACAAAGGTTGTCAATGCACTTATAAGTAAGGATGCAGAAGAAGAACTAATCCCCAAGTTTGATAGTAGAATCCCAACACCCGCCTGCTCGAGGATTTGAGGTGTGTAGTATAGAACTCCATTGATGCCTGAGAACTGCATTTTCACCCAAAAAAAACATAAAGTTATCATGCAGATTCTTTTTATGTGATTCACTAAGTTTGATGTCGTCTCTATCTTAGATTACCTGCTGAAGTATTTGAAGTCCGACTCCTACGACTAACGCACGTTTGACTCCAGGATCTTGAAGATCATGCCAAATTGACCCTTTAGGTGTTTCCGATGGATGTATCATAGCAGGACCAATAGTGTGTTCTCTGAGAAGGTCTTTGGTATAAAGAGCTGGTTGGCTAACCAAAGCAGATGCTTGTACAAACTCTGAGTCACCAGTTGCACCACCTCCAGGTAATGAAACAATTGAGCCACGTCGAGATCCTGGGAAACCTTCTTGATGCAAGTATATCCTCTTGAATCCACCTTCTTTCTCCCCTGATTCATCTTCTCTTTCAGTCCATTTCCATGCCACTTGCCATCCACCACCAATCCCCATACTACTCGCTCCTTCCCCTTGAGCTTCCTGCACTTGACTTCCATGTCTGAAGGTAGAAAGAGTACCATGAGCAATGTTAGGCATGTCTTTCTCCATGCTTGTTGTTTGACGTGAGATCAACGGAGAATGAAGCTCATCATCAGAATCATCTCCATGGTCCGATGGATAATCCTCACCTTCTCCAACAAGATTCTCTTCATCCCAATCTTCATGTCTTTGTTGATTCCCTCCCACACTGAACATACTCCCAAAATGAGGGAACAAGGCACTCCTCATGCTTCCAGTTTCTGGCATCTTCTCGTGAACGCTTCCAAACAGTGTGACAAGAGGATCAATCAATGAGCCTTGCCTCTTGCTCATTGTGCTTCCATGGCGAGACAAAACACTCACAGTGCTTCCTCCTTTGACTGGCCTAGCAACCCAACTCAGCCCTTCTTCTGCACCATACAACTTAATCTGATCCTTATCTACAGCTATATCATGATCATCAGTGACTTCATCGGCAGGACCGATGATATATTCCTCTATGGTTGTTTCACCTCCAACTCCAAGACCCTCAACCAACAAAGCCATCTCACCTAATCATTGCCACATAAGAAAAAATTCAATAGAAAACAACTTCTTCACTGGAAAAAAATAGAGTCAGAACTCAGAATGATCAAAACACTAACCAGACACATCTTCCCGACCACGTAGTCTCTGCAATACACGCTTTGCTTCAAGCATTCGGCCTTTGCTAACGAGCCACCTTGGAGACTCAGGCAAGAAGAAGACTGTGAGGAAGAAAAAGATAAGGGAAGGGATGAAAAGGACACCAAGCATCAACCTCCAGTTAGGAGATGGCATCAACGACATTCCGAACACCATACAGTAAGATAAGAACATCCCTCCAGAGCCAGTGAACTGCGGAAGCGTATTCAAGAGACCCCTTATCTCAGGAGGTGCAGTCTCGGATATATAAATAGGAACAAGTGTGACCACAATACCAACCCCAAACCCATCTAACAACCTTCCTAAGAGCAACACATAAACGTTGGGAGCCCATAGCATCACTAGAGAACCAACAAAGTAGAGAATTGAGGACAATATAAGCATGGGACGACGACCAAGCAAATCAGCTACACCTCCAGAGCAAGTTGTAATCAGAGTAGCACCAATAAGTGACATGGCCACAATTAGACCTTCCACTGATGGATTACTCTCCAAATTAAACTCCTTTTTTATGTACAACACAGCTCCTGCAGAGTCCCAAAGAAAAGGTTATAAAATCCATCACACAAAAGCAAAAAGAGATCAGCTAAAAAGGATGAAACAGAATCTGTGAATTGTATCAAAATCCTTTCTTTCTTCGATCCAACAAACAGAATTATGGATTTGGAACATATAAATAAAAACCAAAACCAAATCTCACCTGCAATTGTGGCGTTATCCCATCCTTGTAACAAGTTGCCAACAGCAGCAGCAACAGCAACAAGCACAGCTCCACTCATAATTCCGTCTTATCTTTAGCGAGTCACTGGCCAACGATGAGTGAGACACAACCCACCTGAAAAAAATCGAAATCAGAACACAATCACTGGTGAGCTAAAAAGATAAACAGAGAGAGATATCACCAAAAATAAGCATGACATAAGACTATAACAAACCCTTTAGTGACGTAAAAGATACAGAGGAGTTCTGGAAGAAAGATAAAAACAGAGGTAAATTAATAACCCACAGGTGTTTAAAAATCGAAACTTTTGAGTAAAATTTGACTACTTTTTTAATTATCTCTTCTTCCAAGTAGAAGAGAAGGGAAGGGAAGAGAAGAGAAGAGAAACAAAGTAAGGTGGAGAGAATATGATATAAATAAGAGAGAGAGAGAGAGAGATGGGAAACTAGGGTTTGCAAACTTGGAAAAGGAGGCAGAACAAGCCACTATCAGTGAACCGCTGCTGCTTCTTCAATGGCGTCACTACGCAATCAAAAAAAGCATTTTTATTTATTTTCCCTTTTGGTTTAAAAATTTAAATAAAAGGAAAACGAAAGCTAGATTTCGAAATAACCGTGAGAATATTATAAAACTGATTACTTTTTTTTTATTTGTGAAAGGACTGTGAACAGAGAGAGAAGCCCTGTGGGATAAGTGACACCTGCCTCTTTGCTCCTGTCGTCTCACACCACGTATGTCTATTGTATATGCTCTCTCTCTCTCTCTCTCTCTCTCTCTACCTCTCGTGTTTGCGTACAGAATCATTTTCAGAGAGTTAATTCCAATAATCTATAAATTTGTCATCGTTTGGATTCGGGTCCACAAGTTTGTAACATCATTCATTCATTTCACGGTTCAAAACTTCTAGAGTTCAAAATTCTCGACAATGTTCTTCTCTTTACCAGATTTGGGGTTGGCATTCATGAAATAAAGGTCAAAACTTTAAAATTAGGGACATTTAAATAGCATACAGTTTTAATTGTATTTATTAAATATCTGATAGTATATAATTAGAATAAAACATAGTTGTAGAGGTGGGTATAATAAATTTGGAGTTCGTGTGTAGTATAATTGTCTTCAAAACCAATGAGTTTTGTTGTCGGCATAGCTGAGGAAAAAGATTGGTACTTTCTTTTGTAAATATGAAGAAAGATAAGGATTGATTTGTGAAATCTTAGATCCATTGGGAAAACTAGAGAGATCAAAAAAATATCTGAGTTATGTAAGCATCACTTGAGTTTTCTGAAAATAAAGTTATTTTTAAAGTAAAGTTTAGTTTGTTTACATCCGGGAAAGCATCTTCAAATCATTTCAACTTTTACATAATTTAATCAAGAAATAAAATATATGCAATAATGGAGAATATTGTCCAAACACAATGAGACACTTTAAACTTGTTTAATCTTGAGTCGTATTCGTATGTTACAAATATAATGATTAGTTTTTATTTCTTCACTTTACTACTACTTATCTTTTCTCTTTACAGATTAAAAGGGAAGAAAAAAAACGTATGCATATAAATTATTTATATTGATTCGTAAATTCGTTGTACGTTTCAGAAAAAAATATCTTAAAAGTGATATTTATTTATAAAAAAAAAGCATCTACATAATTGGTTTGTATAAATGAATATATTTGACTGTCATGATTTTTAGATATTTTGTATCCGGAAATGAACGTACAATGACACTGTATAATAAGCGTTACGAATGGGACACACACACACCACATTAATATATAAACACGAAACAGAATCTTTTTTACATGGACTATGGCATGTGAATGCGAATATATAAAGATTCTTTGTCCACATCATCAAATTAATAATGACATGGTTTTGCTTCTTAAACTTCCGTAGAATAGAAGAAACGAGGAGAAACGGACCATTTCATTTATTTTTGTTGGACCATTTCATTTGTGTTCACTTGTTAAGATATTTTTTTCTTATGTCTGCCACCAAACTAAATAATGTTTATGTAAAAAAACGAAACGAAGTTCGACATCGAGAGATCTAACAGGAGAGTTTGGTAAGAAATCAGCCAGCAAAACTGATATATATATATATATATATATATATTATCCCAAAAATATGTGTTTGTTTGGGTGAAGGTCTCCAATTTGATACAGTCCGTCAGTCGTGTGAATGTGTCGACTTCGATAGATCCGAGTGTTTTTCTCATTCAAACTTCAGTTTTTGTTTCTTCCGTATACAATGTTGCTATTCACTAATTTGGAAGGTGGAAACTGAAAGTAATATTTTATCATTGGATCTAAAGTTGAAACAATACGATAAAACGACCAATTAGGGTGTGTGATTTTTGTATTTGAGTATTGGGCCAGGTCAGTGGATAAAAGGCCCAAGCACAAACTGAATGGGTAGATGACCCGTCTAGTTTTTATGTTTCTTAACTTTGATTAATATCAATTTAACGTAAAACCTTGTACATTTTAATCTGCATTTCGACACACTTAATTGTGTGTGTTCAATCAAATATAGTGAAAGTGGAAAGATTCTTGAAAGCAAAAATTATAGAGATTGTGTTACACTATTATGATTGCTGGGCATTCGGTTAACCGTTCAATTTTGGTTCGGTTGTGTTTGGTTTCGGTTAGTTTGGATATAGTAATATAACAACCATTTGGATAATTTAAAAATTTCGTTTCGGTTTTGGTTTGGTTAGTTGAAGAGTTAACCGTAACTAACATAAATTATATTGAAATTAACCAAATAAAACTAATATAACCAAAAGTAACCGAAATTAACCAAAAATACATTACAAAAGTACAAAAAGAGAGAAAAATACTAATCCTAGTTTACAAAATAGTATTTAACTTTGTAAATTCAAAATAATAATATTTAGGTATATTGATTATTTAAAGTATTTAATTGTTTTAAATCTAGAAATAATTAATATTTTATGTTTATTTTATAGTTTTGCATAATATTAAGTATATTATTTTTGGTATCTTCTAAATATTTAGACATTTTGGTTAACCATTTAATTGTCGGTTTTGTTTGGTTTGGTTTCAGTTAGTTTAGATATAAGATTTTAATAACCATTTGGTTATTTGAAGAATTTCGGTTTGGTTTTGGTTTGATTTTTTTTCAGTTCGGTTCGGTCAGTTATTTGATTACCTGTTATTTTACCCAGCCCTAATGATTGTGATTGTCTCGCTGTTAAAACTCGATAGGGATTTTTGTGAGCTTAAAAAGTAAAACGTAGTAAAATGATTCCAAAATAGTATCCAACATTATATAGTTTTTCCTCTAAGTATATGGTGCACCACACCACCACTCCAATAAATCAAACGACAAACATAGCAACAACAAGAAGAATGCTGGATTGTGCAGGTCAATGGTCATCGTCATCGACTTATAATAATTCGAATATTCAAATTTTGATTATCCAACAAAAAGAACTAATAATATTCTCATGTACAACCTTTATTATTTTTATAAAAATAAAAATAATAATAAATATTCTCATGTATGTAGTAGTACCAAAAGAGGAACTGGTTTTAATAATTCAAAAGTGAAGAAGGTGAGAGGAAACAGCGGAGAGAGAGAGAGTCAGAGAGGAGTAGCTGGTGAGCACTAATTAAGGGCAAGTACCTTTCTTCGCTCAATCGCCGCCGTAAACTAAAGCCATCACATTCTCATCCAACGAATCTTATTTATCCGACCAAACACAAACTGTAAACTAAAAAAAATCTATTCTTTTTTATTTTTATTTTACTTCAATCTCGAAATATAAACTGTTCTTTATTAAATAGTAGTATTGTAGCTTTCCCTTTTTCTTTGGTCTCTTAAATTTTACTTTCTCTTTTTAAGTCAGATTCCTAATCCATTCATTCTCTCAGTCTTCTTCCTTCTCTTTCGCCGTTCTGAGTACTTCTACTACTACTGGTAAACAAGATCCTCTTTCCCCTTTTCATCTTTTTTCTTTTGCTTTTATTTCATTCTCTCTGTTGTTTTTGTGATTCTTTTATCAAAGATCTCCATTGAAACTTCTTAGCTCTTCGTTAGTTTGACTATTTGATCTGATGTGGGTTTTGCGTTTTCCTTTACTTGTGATTGTTGAAGTTCGTTACTTTCTTACTTCTAGTTTAGTTTCTGAGATTTGTTCTGATTATTTTAGAGGTTTTGACTTTGTGACAGTGTTTTTTTCAAAATCATATCTATGAACAGTTCCTTGGATGAAGAACAACAGAAAGTGAAAGTTGCTGTCTTTAAACTAGGATTTGGTCAATTCCCATTGTTTCATGGGCAATACATGCCGTGGATCTTTCAAGGACCAAATCTCCCAAGGCAATACTAACAATAAGCCTGAAGATAGAAGTCATAACTCTAAAACCTCTGCTACTTCTAGTTCCGACGACCATTCTCCGACCAACAACAACGCTGCAGACATCGCTGCTCAAGAATTCTCCAAAGAAGCAGCTCCCAACAAGAAAGACAACAGCAACAACAAAAATCCAGCTCTTGTGATTCCTTTAAGAGAACCAATCATGAGGCGTAACCCTGACAATCAAGCTTACTATGTTCTTGGTCATAAGACACCAAACATTCGTGATTTCTATACGCTTAGCCGTAAGCTAGGACAAGGTCAATTTGGAACGACTTATCTATGTACTGAAGTTGCCACGGGGATTGACTACGCTTGTAAGTCAATATCCAAGAGGAAGTTGATCTCCAAAGACGATGTTGAGGATGTTAGGAGAGAGATTCAGATTATGCACCATTTAGCTGGTCATGGTAATATCGTGACCATTAAAGGAGCTTATGAGGACTCTTTGTATGTTCACATTGTGATGGAGCTTTGTGCTGGAGGTGAATTGTTTGATAGGATTATTCAGAGAGGGCATTACAGCGAGAGGAAAGCTGCTGAGCTTACTAAGATCATTGTTGGGTTGTTGAAGCTTGTCATTCTCTTGGTGTTATGCATAGAGACTTGAAGCCTGAGAATTTCTTGTTGGTTAATAAAGATGATGATTTCTCCCTCAAGGCTATTGATTTTGGGCTTTCTATCTTTTTCAAACCAGGTAAAAATGTTTGAAAGCTTTTGTATAGTTAATGGTTGCTTCATTAGTTAGTTAAATGAAGCTTTATTTTTGATCTCTATCTTCTTGTGATCTTCTTGTGATTGTCAGGGCAAATATTCACTGATGTTGTTGGAAGTCCATATTATGTTGCTCCTGAGGTTTTGCTCAAACGTTATGGGCCTGAAGCTGATGTGTGGACTGCTGGTGTTATACTCTATATATTGCTTAGTGGAGTCCCGCCTTTTTGGGCAGGTAAATTTTGATTGACGTTTTGGCACGTTAACTCCGTTTCTTAGTTCTTTAGACAGAACCAGTCACCTGAGTTCTGATATGTGTATTGTTTTGTCTTGTTCAGAAACTCAGCAAGGGATATTTGATGCTGTGTTGAAGGGATATATCGACTTTGAGTCAGATCCGTGGCCTGTGATATCTGACAGTGCTAAAGACTTGATCCGTAGAATGTTATCCTCCAAGCCTGCAGAACGTTTGACCGCTCATGAAGTCTTGCGTATGTATTCACATGAATGGTTACTTATTGCAACAACCAAACAGCATTGGACTTATATCTTTGTGTGTTTATATATTGTTTTTTCAGGTCATCCATGGATCTGCGAGAATGGTGTTGCACCAGATAGAGCACTTGATCCGGCTGTTCTGTCTCGTCTCAAACAGTTCTCTGCAATGAATAAACTCAAGAAGATGGCTTTGAAGGTTAGTGATTTTGTGCTCAAACCCTCTATCTTCTATGGTCTCTGCTTTCACTTTTCATAAACCCTTTCACTTCTATGGTCATCAGGTTATAGCTGAGAGCCTCTCGGAAGAAGAGATTGCTGGTTTAAGAGAAATGTTTCAGGCAATGGATACTGATAACAGCGGTGCAATCACATTTGATGAACTCAAAGCTGGCTTGAGAAAGTATGGATCTACCTTGAAAGACACAGAGATCCATGATCTTATGGAAGCGGTAAAAATCTAACCTTATCTTGCTAAAGTCATTGACAATGAAGTATTATTGTACGTTCTAATACTGAACTCTTGTAATGACCAGGCTGATGTGGACAACAGTGGAACAATAGATTACAGTGAGTTCATTGCAGCGACTATCCATCTCAACAAACTGGAAAGGGAAGAGCATCTTGTCGCTGCGTTTCAGTACTTTGACAAAGACGGAAGCGGTTACATAACAATCGATGAGCTGCAACAAGCATGCGTTGAACATGGCATGGCTGATGTTTTCCTTGAAGACATCATCAAAGAAGTTGACCAAAACAATGTAAGCTTACACATTAACTCTGTTCCACAATTCTCTCTAGACTAATGTCTAGGTATCATCTCTTAAAAAGTTCTTTGGTGCTTATGTTGGTCCGAACAGGATGGAAAGATTGATTATGGTGAGTTTGTGGAGATGATGCAAAAGGGAAATGCTGGTGTTGGAAGAAGAACGATGAGAAATAGTCTAAACATTAGCATGAGAGACGCGTAGAGGCTGCTGCTTTGTAATCTGCTTGTGCGATTGTGACTGCGAATATGTTCTTACTCATGGGATCCACTATCTCAATGCTCACCACATACAAGGTGTAAAAAAAGAAGAAGACCAAACCGGATTCATCGCTGAGGAGGGTTCCAGCTAATGTTTTTAACGACTGTGTGATTAATCATCAAGTAGCTTTGGAGGTTTTGTTTGTTTTTTTTACCCTTTTGTTGTTTGTATGTTTATTATGGCCATTGTTGGAGTTAGTGAGCTTTGTTCATCATCTTCAATTGTTCAACTCTGTTCACTCTTGTATTTTGAAAAACAAAACAAAAAATGTCTTTGTATGTTGTTGTGTGATTTCTAAGCAATTTTACAAAAACTCTTTTCTTTCTTTCTAGACGATGACGACCCTTCATCAATCTCAGACTAGACCACTTTTGATTTTGAATTGTCTATGATGTGGAAGATGATGAGCTAGCGAGTCTCAATCATGTAATCTAAGTGCTTTTTCTAAGTAACCTGTATTTAATTAAACCTCAAATAAAACCAAAACTCAAGGCTGTTCGACAACAATCATTCATTCATTGGCCACACAATCTGTAATTTGCAACATATAATACCAAAACCAATAAATTCTGGCACTCCTCATATTCACATGCTTTGTAACGCCGCAACCTTTAACATATATACTATTTATATTAATTATTTTTGGTCTCATTTATAATTTTTTATATTTGATTAGTACTAATCTCTTCTTGATTTGTCAAATTGGCTAGCTTCGTTAAAAGAATCAGCTGTTGTTTGAGCTAAATACGATCATTTTTGGGGTCAGATTACTCAAATTCTTTTTAATAGTATAAACTAATCCACCCCCGACTTCAAATCAAGTTTAGTTTAAAAATTATAATAAGAGCAATAAATATGAATTCGCCACCGACGATATTGCTGCCACCGACAAATGTTATGTCGGCCACACACGTTCTCTGTTGTATGCAACCGAAGTTTCGTCAATACCATTTTTTTTTACACACCACAACCGTTAAAAACCCACAAACTAGGGGGGAAATAATCGGTGAAATTAATGTCATATATCTACACTTTTACTTGTATGATCATGATTAAAATTCTTGAACCTCTATAAAATTCTTGCATTTTTATTATTATCATGATCACCGTCATAATTTTATCATTTATGAAAGAAATAATACAACGGAAATTCATATATGGCGCGTAAAAAGATTAAAACAAAAATAACGGATTTCTATATAATTTGCATGGTTATTAAAAGAGAGATACAAAAATACAACTGCACAAGCCACCACAAACATCGAAATATAAATAAATAAATTGATTAATGATCTAAGCAAAATACAACATATAAAATTTAGAAGAAGATTAAAAAAAACACATTATACATTATACTCCATTGCGTAAAAGTAAAAAAAGAAGAGACATATCACGAAAATCTCAACCCCCATATTGTGCTTTCAAGAATCATTTGTTTATCGTTGACGCTTGTATTTGCAAGAAAGAGGAAGAGAATCAGAGGAAGAAGATCCCATGAGGTTACGGATCTGAGACCGGAGCTTAAAGAAGACGTGCATTATACTTCCTCTGTTTTGAGAACCAATAGATTTAGCTTCGTCTTTGTTAAGCTCAAGATCTCTTATGAAAATAGGTTTTCTTGAAAGGATCCACGACCAACCCCATTCCCACCATTCTTTCACAGAGGTCCCTGCTTGCTCTCCCATAGCGGAGACAGATTTGGATCTCGGGAACCTAGCTGCGATAGCCGCTGGTTGGTTAGAGAGGTTGAGGGAAAGAGAAGAGAGACGACGTCTGATGAGACCAGGCTCATCTTCCGCGGTGGTGGTGGAGTTAGGACGTTGAGAAACGGGGAGAGAAGTGGGTTTACGAATCTGGAGAGTCTCCATCATTGAGCTCATTGCTTTGTTCTTTCTTCCTCTTGCAGAGAGAGAGAGAGAGAGAGAGAGAGAGATTGAAGTATGAAGATGAAGAGGATCAATGTGAATGTGAGAGTTGATTATTAGTGAACACAGCTCTAACACAGGCTGTGTTTTTATTCCATTTTTATTTGTGGGGTCCATTTTACTTTTGGCCACAGCCAATTACATTTTTGCATTGTTTATTATAATTACAATGCATTTTTATGTTTAATTGTTGTTTTGTATACTTGTTTTGTGAATGTATGCATCTAAAAAAAAAAAAATAGGAGATACAAAGATTTAGTTTTGGTGAATATAGATATACATTGTTTTCAGGTAGGGTTCCATTCCATCACAATTCACAACACACAAGTTTTTTTTTTTTTAAATCTCTAGTTTTATTTTAAAGATTATTTTATCAGTATATAGTAAATGTTTTAAAAATTCGATTTGTTTTTTTTTTTTGTGAAATTTTTTTCTTTCTATCAGGAAAATGTAGCAAGAATCTGTATACACTCCACTGCCAAACAAATTTCATGTTGACCAAAAAAAAAAAAAAGTTCATATTTTCTGAAAAAAAGAATAAAAAATGATAATGTTATGTGAAAAGTAGCCCAGCGAGCCAAGGACGAAGGCCCAATATATATATACAAAGCCCAAAATAGAATGTTTAAGCACTTTTTTTTTTCTTTTTTACATTTAATTTTCCTTTTCTTGTTTTAAAGCTGGAGTTGGGAGATGTTCGGAGTAGAGAGATCAGAGAGATCTGAGGAGATTTGAAACAATGGAGTACCGGAAAATCAAAGATGAGGTTCGTTGCTTCTTCTATATTCACTTCTTCTTTCCTTTTTGGATTTCAATTTAGGGTTTGTAATTTCTTTAATTGCTCGATTTTGTTTTAAGCTTCAGGACGATCATGGCGTCGCTTCTGATATCGAGAGTGTGAAGGGGAAATCTCATACCGGTGAGTTTCTTCTTCTTCCTCTATTTTCTTTCAATCTCCACTTTTCTTTGTGTTCGTTTAGTTAGTGTGCTCATTGGTGCTTTGATTTTATCAGTTGCTTCGAGTAACATTGCTATGGCTACTCTTGGTGTTGGATCCGGTGAACGGGTTAACTGGAAACGAAAGTAAGTTTTGATTCCTTTCAAAATGGCGAAATTATTGAAATTTTAATCTTTTCGTTTAAATTTTACTTGTGTTGAGTCAGGGGTGTAGTGACATGTGCACTGACGATTCTGACGAGTTCTCAAGCGATACTCATCGTATGGTCGAAGCGAGCTGGCAAGTATGAGTATAGTGTTACCACCGCCAACTTTTTGGTGAGTTTGTTACTCTGTATTGAAATTGAGTGATGTTATGTTACAAGTGAGATCTCTGAAGCATAATCTTCTATTAGGCTGAAATCAGTGATATTTGTTTACTCTTTGGTGGACATCAGGTTGAGACTCTGAAATGTGCGTTATCTTTCCTTGCATTGACAAGAATATGGAAAAATGAAGGTGTTACTGACGACAATAGGTAGGGTTTTCTTTTACCACTTCAATTAGTTTCCTTTAAAATTCAGTGGTTTCGAATTGGTTCCATGTATCTCTCTTTGAACATGACTATAGATAGCTCATTTTAATTTTCTTTGAATCAGGTTAAGCACGACATATGACGAAGTTAAAGTCTTTCCTATTCCTGCAGCATTGTATCTTTTCAAGAATTTGTTACAGGTGTGATGTCGTCTTGAATAGGTCGATGTTTGTAACTTCTGTTTTTCACGTTAATATGTTTTCTAACTACTTGTGGTATCACCTTTTCATGTGGCAGTACTATATTTTTGCATACGTAGACGCCCCTGGCTATCAGATATTGAAGAACTTGAACATCATAAGTACCGGTGTCTTGTACAGAATTATACTGAAGAAAAAGTAGGTTTTTTTACTCATTGAAATGGATTTTGTAGTTTTCAATATATATTCGTTCTGGAAATCTATACGTTATCTGTTTTTTATTCCCATCAGTTAAATTAAGTGTGCACAGCCTCTTTTTAATCAGGTTTCTTACTATATCTTCTCTAACAGATTGAGCGAGATTCAGTGGGCGGGATTCATTTTATTGTGTTGCGGATGCACCACTGCTCAGTTGAATTCAAAGTAAATGTAGCTCTTGACTTTTGTACCCCTTGGTTTTCTTCTTAATGTTAGCTTCACCAATTCTTGCATATGATACATAACATACAAAAGCTCGTTTCTGTTCAGTTAGTGTCTTAATTTTGCTCTGCGAACTTTAAAGTCTCTGCTGATCTTTTTATTACATGGTCTCATATCTGTAATTTCTTCGCAGTTCTGATCGTGTTCTTCAGACATCTCTTCCTGGCTGGATTATGGCAATTGTAAGCTGTTAGCCTCCTTTGCATGCTAATATCAACTAAGATTTGTGAAGCATATTTCATGTCCACACCAATTGATATAATCATTCATTGTCGTTTCTAGGTCATGGCTCTGTTAAGTGGTTTCGCCGGAGTGTACACAGAGGTGAGATATTAGGACTGTATACTTTAAATACTCAAAGCTGATTCGTTTCTTTTCTTTGCGTGTATGTTAACACTTATTTACTTTGTTGTTTAAAACAGTATAATTGGGTCATTCCACTAGCAACTTATGCTTAACAACGGTTTTGCTGTCCATTTTGGCAGGCCATTATAAAAAAGCGACCTTCAAGGAATATTAATGTACAGAACTTCTGGCTATATGTCTTTGGGATGGCTTTCAATGCTATTGCTATAGTGATCCAAGATTTCGACGCCGTTGCAAATAAGTAAATCCAACTTCTTCTTGTCTGTCTCCTTTCAGATTTTCTAGCAAATAGTACATGTGATTGATTGTGTCGCCATTGAGATGTCCCTCTCTTTATGTCATTAAAGGAAATACTACTTCTCCATAGTCTGGTTGTTGTAGAGCTCATTATTTTCTACTGGCCGAGTTACTATGCTATTATGTCGCATCTGTCTGGTATTGAACGTGGGCTGTTTTCCATTTTCAGGGGTTTCTTCCATGGTTACTCATTCATCACAGTACTCATGATTCTTAACCATGCTCTTAGGTAAAAGCTATTAGAGGCCGGACACCTCTCTTAAATCTTAACGTAAGTTCGGGAAGTTAACACATTAAAACATTCTTCTATTGGTTATTTTGCAGTGGCATTGCTGTGTCAATGGTGATGAAGTATGCAGACAATATTGTAAAGGTAGTAAATCTGCAAATGCATATTCATTTGTCAGCAGGCTCTCCTTAGTAGTCACTTTGTACACGAAGTTTAACTTTATCAATTGGTATGTAGGTTTATTCGACATCAGTGGCGATGCTTCTCACAGCTGTTGTCTCTGTATTTCTCTTCAATTTCCATCTTTCCCTTGCCTTCTTCTTGGGTTCAACGTAAGTTAACCACCATATTTGCCTTTACTAATACAATCATCACCAACATTATCGTTCACATAAAAGCCAATGATTGTGTAAAAAGGTTTCTCTTTTAATGCATTACTGTGTTTGCACTGTGCAGGGTCGTCTCTGTTTCAGTATATTTGCATTCCGCAGGGAAGCTACGATAGTAAAGATCTCGAAACTTACATCTACCAAGAAAATTACCATTATTCTAGTACAGAGATATAAAGCTTTTGAACGATTAAGATTTTGTTTTTCGTGTAGGTATATTCACAATTGTGCTTCTGTATTGATTTTTCCGTCACGAAACCCACAATTTTCATTTGTACGAAACCAAAAATTAAGATTAGTAAAAATTTCAGAAATTTTAAGCCTCTGCATAGCTTTTGTTTTATAAATCCTCCCTCTGGATATTTTAATAATCATTAACTGTCTGAAAGTGAAGCTGTATTGTTGAAAAATTCCACGCTTAGAGCAAAAGGCTTAACCAAAAATGATCCAACCGTGAAGACTCAGAGACCGGCGTACTTGGTTATTTAAATTAATCATTGTCTTTGCTTCAAAGCCAATACTGTGAGACTTTGGCTTGTCTCCCACTTGTATATAAGCTCTATTCCTCTACTCTCTTTCTCACCATCTCTTCTTCTTCTTCTTCTTCCAGTTATCAGATTTAGCTATGGCTTCACTTACCAAATTCTCTCTTTTGGTCGCCATTTCAGCATCAGCTCTCCTCTGTTCTGCTCTTGCCCGTGATTTCTCCATTGTTGGATACACACCGGAGCATTTGACATCCACTGAGAAGCTTCTAGAGCTCTTTGAGTCATGGATGTCAGAGCACAGCAAGGCTTACAAAAGCGTGGAGGAGAAGGTGCACAGGTTCGAGGTGTTCAGAGAGAACCTGATGCATATAGACCAGAGGAACAATGAGATCAACAGTTACTGGCTCGGTTTGAACGAGTTTGCGGATTTGTCCCATGAAGAGTTCAAGGGAAAATATCTAGGACTTGCAAAGCCACAATTCTCTAGAAAGAGGCAGCCCTCTGCTAACTTCAGGTACAGAGACATCACTGACTTGCCTAAATCCGTAGACTGGAGGAAGAAAGGCGCTGTGACTCCTGTCAAGGACCAGGGTCAATGTGGTAACATTTCTTCTCTCTTTCACCTTTCTTGGTCCCAAATTGAGATAGAAAAGAACCAGAGACTTGAATAGATCTTTACAATGATCTTCTTTTGTTGCTGCTGCAGGTAGCTGTTGGGCATTTTCAACAGTTGCAGCTGTGGAGGGGATCAACCAGATCACAACAGGGAATCTAAGTTCGCTTTCAGAGCAAGAACTCATAGACTGTGACACAACTTTCAACAGTGGCTGCAACGGAGGTCTCATGGACTATGCATTCCAGTATATAATTTCAACAGGTGGTCTCCACAAAGAAGACGATTACCCTTATCTCATGGAAGAAGGAATTTGCCAAGAGCAGAAAGTAACAAACGCTAGACAAATAAATCCATGAATCAAAAAAAACTCATACTGTGATACAGATTAATTATAACACTGATCACATTCATGAATCTTACACAGGAGGATGTGGAACGTGTGACGATCAGCGGCTATGAAGATGTCCCGGAAAACGATGAAAGTTTAGTAAAAGCTTTAGCTCATCAGCCAGTCAGTGTGGCTATTGAGGCTTCGGGAAGAGACTTCCAATTCTACAAAGGGGTATGTATAACAGATTATTCTGATATCTAAACTTTGTTCTATGTATCCTACCTTATCTTGTTGCATTCTCTCAAAAACTGATTTGGGGGATTTTGGTTTTGTTTACAGGGAGTGTTCAATGGACGATGTGGAACAGACCTAGACCATGGTGTAGCAGCGGTTGGCTACGGTTCATCAAAGGGATCTGACTATGTTATCGTCAAGAACTCATGGGGACCAAGATGGGGAGAGAAAGGGTTTATTAGGATGAAGAGAAACACTGGTAAACCAGAGGGACTCTGCGGAATCAACAAGATGGCCTCATATCCCACCAAGACTAAGTGATAGATTCATGTTCTGTTTCTTTCTTTCTTTTTTTTTATCTTTCAATACATTTCCATTTTACCCGCTTAAAGCACATCATATTGTATTGATTGATGTGTGAGATTATAAAATAATATGGTACCCTTTTGTTCTGACTAAGAGTCTTCCAAATGCTCCTCCATCATCAATAACTCTCTCAATAGGATCATGTTATCAAATATGAAGCTTCATATACATTGTTGGCCACCCGATGATGATGTCATATATAGTTAGTGATAACCAAGATGAATCTACCAGCACGAGATGATTCTCATCATTCTTATCACCACCCTTCGTCATTCTTCATCAATCATCACTAACTATCTCATCATCATCAGGGAGAAACAAGTTCGCTTATATAACCCTCATTACATAGCTGTCTCCCGTATCTGCTTCTTTTTTCCAGCGCGTCCAATCAGCTTAATCTCGTGGAGACAGAAAAATGTACGTACCAAGTGGTTCTCCCACCCATTCGCAACTATATACATCTCTGGGCCGGGGACGTCATTCGGTGACAGTGACAACAACCAACACTAGCCGTGTTATACTGTCGGGTAGGGAGAACCACTTGGTACATCTCCTATCTTCACGAGATTAAGCTCAAATTTCTACTATAGCTAGTGAAGCAAGAAACTAAACTCAAAAGTGAACAAGTAGATCATGAAGAAATGTATATGAGTGACCTCCAGCCAAATCAAGCTATAGGGGTTAGCTTTATATATAAATAGGTAACTTAGATATACAACCTTTTATCACGGCTAGTGTAGTAAATGTATTTTTTTTTTTTTTTTTTCTCTCGTCCCAGTCAAAATAATTGAACCAATACTAAGCCACAACAAACATTAATCACAGCCACTGAGCCACATCAAACTTTTAATCACCATGTTTGCCTGCCATTGGTTGTATTCAAACGATCATGGTATTGCTAAGCTTGCTTGTCTCTATATACATTTATAGCTTTCTATAGCATGGTCCAAGTGTAGAACAATATTTTAGTTATATACAAGAGGAACACACTTCACTTTAACCTATAATTTTTCTCTACCATTCTATCGGCTATATATGCCATGATTATTATATCTACGACCAGAGAATGCTCATGTTGCAACTTGCAAGTGTGATTTTTCACTTGTGATGATGTTTCATTAGACAGTGAAACAATATGAAACTTTCAAATATAAGGACCAATCAGAAAGATTAGTACTTTTGCGTATTTTTAATGAAGAATTTCAAAAAGTCATAAATTCTTAGATCTGAATGTCGACAGAGAGTAGGATTTGGATCTCTAAGTTACAAAGCCTAAGAGCTGTTTTATATGACATGATAAAATTATTGGAGGAGTTCAGTAAAAATGAGGTTGTGAAATATATAATTAACTCTGGACTTCATTGTATTTGATGACACAGTCATAAAGACGTCCTCCAAGAAATTGTGCTACTTCTGGATGCTTCACCTGCATAACAAAAGAGTTGACCGGCTTAACGAGGAAGAATCAAGAAAACCATAACTCTTCTTGTATGTAACAACACCATGAAACTCTTAAGATAATTACCATTCCAATTTTGAGGGAATCACACTTGAACTGAGCATATAGGTTTGTCTCTATCCCACGGCCCTGTCCACAACAGTCAAGGAGTCAGTTTGTAGGGAACCTGCTAAGACTAGATAACACATATTCCGCAACCTTCACAGGACTAAAAGGTCTTACCATGCCTTCTAAGATGACCAAGTCTGCATCAGTTGAAAGGTATGCAACCTCCTGTGATACTCTAGCAAGATCAATAACCTGCAACAATTATATGAAAGGAGATGAAAATTTTAACAATTGCCAATGGATAAACAGGACTTGGTGGTACTAAAAGTGCATTCATCTTCTGAGAGCTTTTAACTACCATACCGGTAAGTCATTCCCTGAATTTGCAATAAGAAGATTTGAAGTATCAACACCCATCAATTGTCCATTTTCATCCTTCAGCTGATAAATTAAGATTCAGTCAGGGTTGAGTTTGTTTTTTTAATATGTAATGAACAGGAGTACCCGAATGATTCTATTCATCACCTTAGACAAAATCTCTGCAAGCTCGATATAAGTTACATCGTTGATAGATGGAAGCTCATTAGCAGCCAGCACAACCTTCAAAAGGGAAGGTACAAAGGAGGAACGAACAACTTAGTACATACTTAATTAACTATTTGTCGCAATCATAATGCCAAACCAGAGAACAATAATGCCCATAATTGTACACGAAAAAAAACTCAGAATGATTTTAGGACATGGAAGCACCTGCATTCCTCGACGTAGCATTTCTCTAGCAAACGGCAAGATGCCCAAAATTATGTCTGCACCAGAATTATCGACAAATATAACTGCCTGTTATGAAAAGGAGACAAATAAAACAAATCAGTTTGTCCTGCGATCATACTCTTTATGTCATGAAAAAGTCTTTAAGCAGACAAAACAGAGTGAAGTTAAAAGAACTGACCTTCTTCCAAGGCTTCTTCATCCATCTAGCTTGAAAGTTATCCAAATCATCAATAACCCATGGTCGTGGAACTAAGTTTTGACAACTAGCCAAAAACGACATACCGTCCTTAGAGAAAACCTCAGCAAGCTTCAATATGTGAAAAAAAAAGAAACACAAGATCCATTCATTAAGATACTCAACAAAAGAGAGGTGACAAAAGCAACAGTGCATGAATAAGAAAGAGATCATTCATATACCTGTGCAGAACCCAGATCAAAGATGTTTCCAGCAAATATCCCTCTTACCAGATTCTCTATGCGTTTCCCTTCATCTTCAATAGCATCACTCAGACGGACAACTTCAGGAAATAAAGTTATAGCCTTAGCATTCTCCTCATCCTGAACGAACTTGCCGGATCAGAAAAAGAGTACAAGAGAAAACTACACTTTATACGAGAAAATCACTTGTCAAGAAAATGATACCTTAACTTTCTTGAAGATGTCCCTAAATCCTAATTCTCTTAGCATTACCTCACGGATTCTGCAGAGAAGCTACAAAACAAGACAAAAATGAAAACTCCAAACCAATCGATGAACAACAAAGCTCTCTCTTAGCTTAACAAAGAAAGCGTTTTCTAAACTTACAATGCAATCTGGTGGTCCACCATGGCTTTCCGGATCCTTCTTCAAATCCTCAAGAATCTCCGCATACCTTGCCAGAATTCAAACGCACAAAAACGAATGCTTTTAAGCGAAAGAGTGTTTCTTTTTTAGCAACTATGAAAACACATGTGAGCCAAGCTATAGAGCACAAAGAAAAAAGATACCTTTTGGCAAACTTTTCAGCTCGAACTGGAGCATCTGGAACGGTTGTATCGCTCTCTGCTCGTTCCCTGCAACAAAAAAAACAACTTTATAAATATCCATAAACAATCAGAGTTTCTTCATGATTTCACAAAGACTAAGCTCATGGATAGCCAAATTGATCCGATAAAACGAATTAATATGTAAACCATCCAGATCAATTGACGGTATATGAACTTCCTAGAACATAAAAATCAAAGCTTGACTTAACCCATTAACAAAAACAGAATCAAGAGCTCAAAGAGAGGGAAGAGAAAGAAGCAAACTTGAAAGAAGGGATGGAATTGGAGAAGAGATCGATCCAAGAGATCTCAGTGGGAGTAGCCTTTCTGGGATTATCAGAAGGGAATCGATAAGGAATGGTGCAAGCTCTGTAGTTTGATTCTATCGGAGTCGGTAACAGAGGCAACGCTACCATCTCGGAGTCGCTCTCCATGTTCTCTCGTTCGTCGATCGATGTTGATGCTCACCAAAGCAAACAGTGTACTGTGCGTGTCGTGTGAGAGAGAGAGATATCGGAATCTTTCCAAATGAAATCAAGCAGATTCCTTCACGATGAGCGATGCGATGATGACACACAATGTGTCTGTGTGTGTGGTGGGCGCTCGCATGTTTGATGCCTTCGCCTTTGGTTTCATTCGTGTGTGGGTTATTTTGTTTGGTTTGTTTTGGTCGGTTCGGTTGGGTTCGGTTTACACAAACTCAATTATTATAGGTTGATTATAAACACAAACTCAATTATATTGTGTGGGTTATTTTGTTTGGTTTGGTTTGGTCGGTTCGGTTCGGTTTACTTATCCAAGGTTCATAGCTTGATTATAAACAACAAACTCAATTATTGAGTGGGTTATTTTGTTTGGTTTGGTCAGTTCGGTTCGGTTCGGTTTACTTATCCAAGGTTCATAGGTTGATTATAAACACAAACTCAATTATTGTATTATCTTAAGTCTTAACAAGTCAACAACACAAAACACAGAATTTTATTATCCCCTACAGGCCTACTACACCAACTGGATTAAACAAAGAATAAGCCAAGTACGACAAGTTAATTGGACACAGAAACTAATAAGCTCAATACAACACATTAAGTTAAGAAGCCTATAACTACAAAAGCATGCAATCAAGATAAACTCATCGCCATCTTCCATCTTCATCATCCTGGAGACCACCAATGGTGACTCTTGCAGCCAAATCTCATTTCACCATGAGGCACACATAGTCATATACTCCTAAGTGATATAAAAATTGACATTAATTATTACAACAAACACAAATAATAACATCACTTTTACAAATTGATAGAAAACGTAGTATCATTTATTGGTAATTGACACATTATTAATATCGATTATAACAACCGATATAAAAAAACAATCATTTACATCAGTTGATAATAAATTAATGTTAATTATTTGCATCAATAATTTGTATCATTTATAAGTAATGCAAATATACAAAATAAAAATTGCAATATACCTGTTTTTTTGTAGTGCATATTCTGTCCATTGGAGACAAGAGTCAGAATGTCCGTCAACCTTCCAAGGGAAAAAAATAGATGTTTTCTAACATCTCTAAGGAATACTGTCACGTCTCTTGTCAGAGGTCCATCTCTCCAAAACAGCTGAAACACAAAACACTCCTGACCAGCACATATAGCCAGGACCTTAGCAGTTTGACCTCCTTTGTTGGTGTGTACAGCTACTCCAGCCGGGAAAAAGGTTCCATGCGGTGGCAGCACACTTGCAACCCAGTCTACGACAACATTTCAACGTTGAGTCACGGTGTTTAGAGGTTGTTATGGTTCAGAGGAAAGAGAAACTGGTGATGAAAAACATATGAGCTTAGGGATTCGTTTTATAGTAGTAGCCGGTTAAATTATTTTACTTTTTTTCCTTGTGCGCCATGTAAATTAAATAATGATAAAGTCTTTTCTATGTATTAACCTTTTGAAATAACGCAAGCTGGACATATTTATATTAGCTACTACTATATTATTTGATTTTTAAAATCTATATGGAATTTCATAATCATTATACATGTTATGTTGGTCAATTAAATATTTAGAGTCATGCATCTTGGAAAAAAAACACACCCATTTTATTTCTTTTTGAAAACACTTATTAATTTACTAAATGATGTCCATGAGAATTTGATAATAGTTTGAAACTTTTCGAAACTAGCTGGTCAATCATTAATTGTAGATAGATCAAACTAATGGATGGTTGAATTAAGATAGTATAATCATACGAAACTTGGCATTTCTTTCCTATAATTCTCGACATTCTTATAATTACAATTAAGTTACTTTTCTTTTGGTTTGTTTTAGTGTTAAAAATTATAAGTTGAAACTCATCATTTAAATATGGGTTGAACGTGTAGTGGGGAACAAGTAAAGGTATGATATGTGAAATATGAACATAAGAAGTAAGTTACAAACCTACAAGTTACAATGTTATGAACAAATATTTTTGGTAAAAGAGTATAATAATTAATAACTGAACAAGTGCGCTACATATGATTTCTGTTATTGCTAGCTATTCCACGTACACTTTTTGTTTTCTCTTATATACATCTGTATGTATGCTCCAACAAAAATGTTTTGTAAGTATTTTATTAAATAAATTTTAGTTTTCAAAGTTAGTAGTTCATATAATTTCAACATGTATCAAAATATATCGATAATATTTTGAAATGTATGAAAAGAAAATTAATTTAATAATTATTAAAAATATAAAAAAAATCCTAAAAATAAAAGAATTACAATTAATATTTTTGAAAAGTATATAAAACCAAAAATGATCTATTATATCACTAATTTTAATAGAAAAGTTATATATATATTAAATTACTAATTTCAATAGAAAAATATATGCAATTAATAAGGAAAACATTTGCAATTTAATTGCAACTATTATTTATTATAATCATATAGTAAAAAGAAATTTATACAAAAAAGTGATTAAACAAAGAATAAGCCCAGTACGACAACTTAGTGAATTATTTGGAGGTGGATTAGGATCATTCTTCCCAAAGACTTGGCATATATACGCTTTCAACACGGTCTCCCGGATTTGATTACTTTTATAAATTCCACGTCGACGCCCCGTCCAGTTGGTAGCAGTCGGCTCGGCAACCCGACGCCCGACGCCCGACACCTGAAGGCCACCATGCCAAAGTCCTCGAGTCCCATATTCTGTCCATTGGGGACAAGAGTCTGAATGTCCGTCAACCTTCGAGGAGAAAGAAGTGGAATAGACATTTATATGAAACCATAAATTTCAATATATACTATGTAAAGTAACAATAGTGAAATAGACATTTATAAGATGAATAAATAAAGTGACATCTAACTCAAGTCACATGACATCCATCATAAATTAAAAGGTCATAATATTCTCTGATATAAAATGTAGTTTATATATACACAATGTAGGTGCAAATATATAAAATTTCTTCTTAACTACTATCTAAGAATGTAAAACTATTGTATCAATTGAAAAATATTGATTACAATGTACCTTAGGCATGCAACTATCTATGCTTATATATATGCATGTTAAGAAGGAAGATTCGTACCGGATCACTTTTACCACTTTCTTTTGTTTGTTTATGATCACAGTACCAATTTCGTACAAAAAAAATGATCATAGTACCAAATAATTATCTTTGACAATACAAAATAATAAACCTCAATTTCATTCAAGCTGTCAAAACATTAGAAAAGCCATCACGTTATTTGAAAATTCATACGTCCATTAAGTTCCATTGGGAAACGAGAACAATAGTTCTACGTACTTGAACATGTTACAATAAATTGAACAAAACATTAAAGTTTGTGTACTCACGAGCCATGACTATCGTAATTGAACAAGTAAGCTACATATGGAAACAGTCTTCTCCTTTAACCCAATTTTGTGAAATTATACACATCATGCTTCTACGTTGTGGACGTTGAATTATCTTTAACTAGAATTTGTACCCGCGCACGCGCGAGTTTTTTTTTTTTTTTTTTTTATCAATAGAAATTGTTAAGTTCAGATATAATCATTCCAACTTTTGAGTATAAATCTATATAAATATTAAACTTATTTTACTCTGTGATACAACTATATATTTTTGAAGATAATATCTATTTGTTATATATATTTGCGATTTTTTAAGTGAGATTTTAATTAATATTTTATCAATAAGAATCATTGAATATGAATATAATTTGAAGATTAAAAGATAAATTATATAAATGTCGTACTTATTTTACTAATCTATATATAACATATATTGTGTAGTGTCGCAATAATATTGTCGACAATCTTCTGACATTTTATCTTTAAAAGAGTTCATTCCATATTTATATCCAATGAAAACATAGTTTTAAAAGTTCTAACGTCAATGTCGATCATTGATCTAATTATAGAGACCATTTAAACATATCGATATCCTACATTAAATACAAATATACAAAGTTTCATGAACAATTTTAGTGATATGTCGCTACAAAGAGGTTGTCCAAATGCATCATCTGCCATAATGAAATTTCTGACTAAGTCAATAATGCTTAAATGATGAAACATTTAAACCCCACAATGAATATCTATTCACTAATCCATGTTACATATTTTCTAAAATCTCATATGTTATTTTCAGATATTAATTTTGTGATGCAACCTCAGCTTCATCTTCTCAAAAAAAACATAGTGTACTTTAAATATGTTGTTTTGCCAATGTTTTAGGTTAAAGCATTTTGATTATATATATATATATATTATATTTGTTATATATGTTT
This sequence comes from Camelina hispida, assembly GCA_023657505.1. Taxonomy (NCBI): domain Eukaryota; kingdom Viridiplantae; phylum Streptophyta; class Magnoliopsida; order Brassicales; family Brassicaceae; genus Camelina; species Camelina hispida. Next base: position 2,565,887 of record CP094635.1, on the reverse strand, counting down.
TATATCATTTTATAATTGTAGCTCCAGTTGATAATATACCTTATGAGATATGCTACACAAATCACATGCCACTTTTTGTAACGACTTACATATCATTTTCTTATATATCTTGACCATTGATTTTGTTTTTTCAGATAGATTATTTTTTCAAATTTTTTTTTCATAGTTTTCTTTAATAAAAGTGTGCTCCTTACAATGTCTTTGTTTTAGATCAAAACTTATAAGTTAAGTTAAATAATTAATCTTTTCTTTCTTATAAGTAAAATTTAATAATAAATCTTTATGGTATATGTTTCTTAGAAACTAATGTTCCACTTCAATTTTATTGTCATGTTTAGATTTTTATAAATACAATTACATAACTTGTTTTTTTACTCCACCATGCATTAAAATCTTACTTACATTCAAAAACTCATTAACCTATTCTAAATTTTGGAATATAATCATTTTTTGGTTATAATTTTAATAATAACATTATTACTAAAACAAATTTTTAGTATTATTTTTACTATTTTAATATTTTTATTTATTTTACTTAATTTATTTTTAGATAGTTATTATTTTTATTATTTACTCAAAAATTATATTATTGTTTATACTATTTTAAAATTTAATTAATTTTAGTTATTTCATTTTTTATTTATTTTTTATTTTTATTAAATATAAGTAATAAACATGCAATGAATACATATTAAAAATAATTTTTTTATGTAAAAAGAATTGATTAGTTGGATGCTGATGTGGAGGAATGAGGAGTGAGTAAAGTTAACTTTATATATATAGATTATTGAACGTGTTATTGCTATTGATCAGTCTTCTAGTTTCGCTAGATTTGTGAAACAATATACGTCATGCCTTCAATGTCTCTCTCGCTTTTAATCCAACGGTCAGAAATATCAAGTAATTTCTTAGTTCCGCTAACAAAGATGAAAATTGAAAACACATTCGAGTCAAGCCATAAATACAACACCTTTGGAAGATCTTCATACATGTCCGATAGATATCGGTAGGAAAGAAAGAGAATCGATGCCAAAATACCATTTGTCCTTGTACTCATAAACTAGATTTTGTGGTGGATTCTACCTTTGGGCTTTATTAGCTTGGTTAAAGTGTATATCCGATCTTTTCAACTTGAATTAGAGTAAAGAGAGTAGAATAGGAATATCTCTAAGTTACAAAGCCTAACATTGTGTGATTATAATAGGGATAGAATTTACAATATCGCTAGCTTCATAAACAAGATCCATCATGGAAAATAAAACCAGGGGATGATTTCAGGACATTAAAGTTCAGTTTTCGATGATTAGGCTCTCTAGTCTCTATGATCCAGAGGCTGAATTCAAACGGTCATATATGTTTCTAGAAGTTTTGATTTGGTTTTAGGTTCCTTTGATCATATAGGGACTAGGTCTTATTTGGAGGATTGAATCAAGTTTAAAACGTTACATCTTCCTTCCATCACCATTTGGTTTTATCCTTTGCTTTGAAAACGTCCATTTATGTATACAAAACTAATGCAACCAATCAAATATCTCGTCATTATTATTATAATAAATAAGTTTGTAATAATAATGACAAGATATTTCGATTATATTTTTCTTTCTTAACCAGCATATTGCGATGTCCTTACGGTTTCACATTAGCAAACAAAAGAGAATATTGCAAGACGATCAATGTCTATCATTGTATTCTATGTTAAAGAGGTCAAAAGGTCATGTTTGGCGCTTGGACACCAGTACTATAGTTGGATTAAACCCACAATAATCTATGGCATGTGGTCATTTAGAAAGAAAACCAAAATAATCATTTGAATAATTGTACTTATACAATTCGGATTAGTTTTAGTCGCAGTGAATTGATTGATAAGTCATAACCGAATTTTTAGAGACATATTTTTCTATCCTTTTAATCGTCTATATAGTTTTTACTTTTAAATCAACAGTTAATAATAACATCCAAATACATAAGCCAATATTACAACAAAGTGTTAACATGACTAATTATACTAATGATTTTTGACGAAAATCTAAAATTAGAGAGGGAATGAAATAAAATCACCGTTACTACTCAATACTCATCATTACTGTTACGTTTTAAAAAAAAAGTCATACCAAAAAAGCTAGAAATTTATAAGTGCAATTACGTTTCGAAAGTAACGTTTTATCAAAGTCAATTGATTTAAAAAACCATAATTATTATTATTATCCGACGTGACCATTATTATTACATATCGTATTAAGATTAAGATACACATATGCCATTGTTGGGACGTGGGAGATGAGTGGTTTAATTAACACAAACCGAATCACACGCGCCGTTTCTCTAAGACGTTATGTCCACGCGCTCTCCCTCTTCAGTAGGAAAGCTTTTACCGATTCAGCAAAATCAAGAAAGCTATATAAATCCCGCACTTCACGATTTGAAACGTACGTTCAAAGCTTCTCTCTCTCTCTTTCCCGATATGAACTAAATTAAACTCACCGTTTGATTTTTTCCGGCGATGTCAACGTCACAAACTCTCGGCGGTGCCACCCGTTGTGGCCGGATCATAGGTCCATCATTAGACAAGATCATAAAAAACGCAGCGTGGCGTAAACACACGTACCTCGTCTCCTCTTGTAAATCCGTTCTCGACAAGCTCGAGTCTCTTCCCGACGACTTCCACGATCCTTCCTCCGTCGTCTCCGGCCTCGCCGCCTCAGATGCAGATTCCGTTCTCCAGCCTTTCCTCTTATCTCTCGACACAGCTTATTCGAAAGTCGTCGAGCCGTCTCTGGATTGCGCTTTCAAGCTCTTCTCTCTCTCGATCCTCAGGGGAGAGATCCAATCCTCTAAACAAGATTCAATCCTCTTCAAACTCGTCAACGCCGTCTCCAAGGTCGGTGCTATAGCCGAGGAACCGATTCAACTCGCTGTTCTTCGAGTTCTCCTCGCAGCTGTTAGATCTCCGTGTGTCTTGATCCGTGGTGATTGCTTGTTACACGTTGTCAAGACTTGTTACAACATTTACCTCGGTGGCTTGAGCGGCACGACACAGATCTGTGCTAAATCGGTGTTAGCTCAGATGATGCTCGTGATCTTCACAAGATCCGAGGAAGACTCGCTTGATGTTTCTGTCAAAACCGTTTATGTAAACGAGCTATTAACCTTCACGGACAAGAGTACTGTTAATGAAGGAAGCTCTGTTTATTTCTGTCAAGGGTTTGTGAATGAAGTCATGGCTGCAGGACAAGGAAGTCCTCTTCCTCCTCCTGATGTGATTGAGATTCTGTTGGCAAATCCGGAGACTGAAACCGTTATGACTCCGGATTCGCCTTCGTTTCGTGGCTACGTAGCAAACGGAGAAGGTGACTCAGAGACCGGTGACATGAGTAAGATGAGACAGGACGCTTTTCTTCTGTTCAAGAACTTGTGTAAATTGTCTATGAGGTTTTCGTCTAAAGAGAACAATGATGATCAGATCATGGTCAGGGGTAAGACTTTGTCTTTGGAGTTGCTTAAAGTCATTATAGACAATGGTGGTTCTGTCTGGCGCTCTAATGACAGCTTCATCAATGCCGTGAAGCAATACTTATGCTTATCACTACTGAAGAACAGTGCGGTGTCTATCATGTCGATATTTCAACTGCAATGTGCTATCTTCATGAGCTTGTTATCAAAGCTTAGATCAGTATTGAAAGCTGAAATAGGCATTTTCTTTCCTATGATTGTTCTTCGCGTGCTTGAGAATGTTCTTCAGCCTAGTTACTTGCAGAAGATGACTGTTCTGAACTTGCTAGATAAGATGTCACAAGATCCGCAGTTGATTGTGGATATCTTTGTGAACTACGACTGCGATGTGGATTCTGCCAACATACTTGAAAGGTATTATTAGATTAGTCTAAGAAACTGTCACATGTATAAATTTGTTGCATAGCTCGTTAAGAGTAACTGTAATGTATTAAAGCTCTTATAATTCCATCAGATACTTGCAGGATTGTCAACGGTCTTCTCAAAACTGCTCTAGGACCACCGACTGGATCATCAACAACGTTGTCTCCAGCGCAAGATAGTACTTTCAGGAATGATTCTGTCAAGTGTTTGGTTAACATAGCAAAGGCAATGGGGAATTGGATGGACCAGCAGTTGAAAGTGAATGAGACGGTTTGGCCTAAGGGCTCACAAGTTTATGCTTCCATGGACAGTAATGCAGGTCAGATTGGTGAATTAGAAGGAACTATATCTGACTGTGATTCACAGCCAGATACTACTAATCCAGAAGCTTATGATGCTTCTATGCTTCAGCAACGAAGGGCTTACAAAATTGAACTGCAGGTCCCTAAAACTTTGTTGATATATCAGTTTAATGACTTGATTGCTTCTGTTCACTGACGAATGATTTTGGTGATTTGCAGAAAGGTATCTCTTTGTTCAATAGGAAGCCATCGAAAGGCATCGAATTTCTCATAAGCAGCAAGAAAATAGGAAGTTCACCAGAGGAAGTAGCTTCCTTTCTGATGAAGACAGCAGGGCTAAATGGAACTGTGATTGGTGATTACCTTGGTGAGAGAGATGACCTTCCTCTCAAAGTAATGCATGCATATGTCGACTCGTGTAATTTCGAAAAGAAAGATTTTGTTGAAGCAATAAGGTTCTTTCTACGCGGCTTTAGGCTACCGGGAGAAGCTCAAAAGATTGACCGAATCATGGAGAAGTTTGCAGAACACTACTGGAAATGCAACCCTGGTTCTTTTACTAGTGCAGACACTGCTTATGTTCTTGCTTACTCTGTGATTATGCTCAACACAGATGCACACAACAACATGGTTAAGGATAAGGTATGTTTCTTTTCTTTTGATATTCATCAAGTAGATAACTTATTGCCTTGGAACTAACGTATGAGAGCATATGAAGTGTAACGTTTGGTCATTCCTCTGTTTCTGAGACTGTACATACATAGAAAGGGTTTTAACCGATTCTGATGCTTATGTTTGTGTAGATGACGAAAGCTGATTTCATCCGCAACAATCGGGGAATAGATGATGGGAAAGACTTACCTGAAGAGTATTTAGGCTCTCTATATGACCGAGTTGTGAAAGAAGAAATCAAGATGAACTCTGATACTTTAGCCCCTCAAAACAAACAAGTGAACGGCTTGAATAAACTGTTGGGCTTAGACGGCATCCTCAATCTGGTTTCTTGGATGCAACCAGATGAGAAACCTCAAGGTGCCAATGGACGTCTCATAAGGGATATTCAGGAACAGTTCCAAGCAAAGCCAGAGAAATCAGAGTAAGCACTATTGCTATACCAGCTTTATGTGTCATAGTGTTACCTGTTTCTCACTTTGTAAGTAAGATTCAGAAATCTTGACTATATATCAACCTTTTTGTGATGTTGTTGGTCTGCAGGTCAGTTTATCATACTGTTACAGATATTTCGATCTTGAGATTCATACTAGAGGTCTCTTGGGGACCAATGCTTGCTGCATTTAGTGTCACTCTTGACCAGAGTGATGATAGACTAGCAACTTCTCTTTGCTTACAAGGCTTCAGATATGCAGTTCACGTCACTGCAGTTATGGGAATGCAAACTCAGAGAGATGCTTTTGTAACTTCCATGGCCAAGTTCACTAATCTTCATTGTGCTGCTGATATGAAGCAGAAAAATGTTGATGCTGTAAAAGTAAGTCCCTTGTTCTACATCTCATCCTATTTAAATATATGTTCTATATCACCAAATTATGAAAATAAACAACCTGTCATTGTATTGCAGGCGATAATAACAATAGCAATAGAAGATGGTAACCATCTACATGGTTCTTGGGATCATATATTAACTTGTCTTTCTCGTATTGAACATCTGCAACTCCTAGGAGAAGTATCACCATCAGAGGCACGTTACGTCCCAACCAAAAAAGCTGAGGTTGACGAAAAGAAAGCTCTAGGTTTTCCGAATTTAAAGAAACGTGGATCGTTTCAGAATCCATCTGTTATGGCTGTTGTTAGGGGAGGTTCTTATGATAGTACTTCACTTGTGAAAAGTGTTCCCAAACTAGTCACTCCGGAGCAGATCAAAAGCTTCATTGCAAATTTGAATCTACTTGATCAAATAGGCAATTTTGAGTTGAACCATGTCTATGCTAATAGCCAAAGGTTGAACAGTGAAGCTATAGTTTCTTTTGTGAAAGCTCTTTGCAAAGTCTCCATGTCAGAACTTCAGTCACCAACAGATCCTCGTGTCTTCAGCCTCACAAAACTAGTGGAAACAGCGTAAACTTCCAATTCTATAACCTTATTATACTAATCCCATTGCTCTGCTTTGTCACTTTCTGATCAACTGTTTTACTTTCCTGTGACAGGCATTATAATATGAACCGTATCCGACTAGTTTGGTCCAGGATATGGAATGTTCTCTCTGATTTCTTCGTATCAGTCGGCTTGTCAGAGAATCTCTCTGTTGCTATATTTGTAATGGACTCGCTTCGTCAGCTTTCCATGAAGTTCTTGGAACGTGAAGAGCTAGCAAACTACCATTTCCAGCATGAGTTTCTTCGACCATTCGTCATTGTTATGCAAAAAAGCAGCTCCGCGGAGATTAGAGAGCTTATAGTCCGATGTGTGTCTCAAATGGTTCTTAGTCGTGTTAGTAACGTGAAGTCTGGTTGGAAAAATGTCTTCACGGTAAGTATTACACACACATTTCTCAGTCCAATATAATCATCTTTGAAAATGTTATCTAATGATCTTTTTGGTTTAGGTTTTTACAACTGCAGCGCTGGATGAGAGGAAGAACATTGTACTTTTGGCTTTTGAGACAATTGAGAAAATTGTGCGGGATCATTTTCATTGCATAACGGAGACAGAGATAACGGTATACGCAGACTGCATTAGATGTCTCATCACCTTCACAAACAGTAAGTTTGAAGGTGATATTGGCTTCAACACCATAGACTTTCTTCGTTTCTGCGCTTCAAAACTTGCAGAAGGAGGACTTGTCTTGAATGAGAAACTAAAGAACAATACTATCTCTGCGTTAAAGGAAGATTCGTCCGATACACAGATGTCTACAGACTTGGATGAACAAGTATCCTATTGGGTTCCTCTGCTTACAGGTTACAACCAAATCTGGCTTCTATGCTTAACTAAGTTGTATCCTCTGTTTTACTAAATGATTTTGAGTGTTTTATCTGTTTAGGTTTATCTAAGCAAGCCTCGGATCCGAGACCAGCAATACGAAAGCGTTCCATAGAAGTACTCTTCAACATTCTGACGGATCATGGTCATCTTTTCACAAGACCCTTTTGGACTGGAATCTTCAGCTCTATCATTCTCCCGGTTTTTAACAACAACATACGTAGTAAAACCGATATGCTCTTTGAAGAAAGCGTCGAGTCGCCATCCTCAGCAGCTTCTCAAGACACCGAAGAAACCACATGGGACTCTGAGACATCAACATTAGCATTGCAGCTTCTTGTCGATCTACTCGTTTTCTTCTTCAGCTCTGTGAGGTCTCAGCTTCCAAGCGTTTTGTCGATCCTCATAGGGTTCATAAAGAGTCCTTTTCAAGGCTCTACAGGCTCTGGGATCTCTGTCTTGCTTCGTTTGGCTGATGGATTGTCTCGTAGCGCCTATGAAAATGAATGGACAGAGATTTTCTTGGCTCTCAAGGAAGCAGCTTCTCTTACTTTCGCGGGTTTTATGAAAGTCTTGAGAACAATGGATGATATAGAAGATGTTGAAACAATCTCTGGTCAAAGCGTAAACAAAGATGATCTCGATGATGACAGTCTTCACATCATGTCGTATGTTGTATCCAGGACAAAGAAACACATTGATGTCTTGTCTCAAATCGTCGAGGTCCCTCTCTCTCTCTCTGTTTCTCTCTTAATAAGCCACTTGCTCTGTTTTTAACTTCTCTGTTTCTTTTGCAGGTTGTGAGTGACTTATACAGAAAAAGACAATTCTCATTGTCCGCACCACACGTTGATATCCTCGCAGACATTTTCTCGTGCATCGCGTCTCACGCGCAGGAACTTAACTCAGACATAGTCCTTCGCAGGAAGTTCAAGAGAGCATGCGCAGTTCAAAACCTAACAGAGCCTCAACTACTTAACTTCGAGAACGAGTCTAACAAATCCTACATGACGTTCCTTCAAGACATGGTCGCTTGCAATCCAAACATATCCAAAGAACTCGATCTCGAGTATCGTCTAGTCACTGAATGCGCAAAAGTCGTGAAGATCTACCTTAAATGCACAGATCAACAACAACAACAACAACAAAAAGGACATGTCCTATGGATTCTTCCGATGGAGTCAGATCGTGTAGAAGAAGCGACAGCGAGAACTGCGCTGCTTGTTTCATCACTCGAAGCTTTATGTTCGTTAGAAGCAGAGTCTTTGAAAGGACACGTGTCCAGCTTCTTCCCTTTGTTGGTGGATCTTGTGAGGACTGAGCACTGCTCTCCACAAGTTCCGTATGTCTTAAGCAATGTTTTGAAATCATGCATTGGTCCTATTTTGGCTTAGTCGCTTGCTTGCGGATTAAGTTTGAAAAAATATCCACTAATCTGTGTATCGTCCACATCTTTTTTTGGGGTTTGGCTGTCTACCCGAATAAATTTTGGCCATATTTGTTTTCTTTAAATGAATTTTTACGTTGGGTACAATAAAAACATAGTGCAATAAAATCTAAAATAATGCAATTCAACTCATCTAACATAGTGTAAGCTGCAAAAACATTCAAAACTTTATTCAACAATGTTAAAACATTCAAAACATTCAAAACTTTATTCAAAACTTTATTTATCACACACAAAAAAAAAGTAACAATGTTGACGGGGGATTAGTTTTGTTAGTCTTATTCATTAAGACGTACAGTTTTATTTTAGGGTGAAAACGACTATTTTTGGTTATAACAAAACTAGAATAAAGAATGAAACAAGGGAAATCCAGTTTATGAACTAATGCAATTAGCTGTTGACAGTCCTACTCTGAAATTATATAACAAATAAGCGCTATACTTAGTGGTTTTGTTCTCGGTTACAAAAACAAACTTCATTGAGACAGCTAAAACAACAACAAAATTTACTTAAAATAGATTGTTAGATACACTTACATATACTCTCTCGAAAACCTCACAAAATCATATTCCCTTAAAAACAAACACAAAAAGAAAAAGAACAAGATTTTTTTTTTTGTGTGTAAGAAATCAATTGTTCAAATAAGAAAAAAATGGGTGCAAGGGGAATGAACGAGAGAGTGGTGATACTGATGATAGTGGTTTCTATGTTGATGAACGCAACATGGTGCTTAAGCGGTGGGGAGATCTCTACTTTAAAGTTAAGACAAGAGGGCTACGCATTGGATGCAGATCATTGCATCAAACACTGTGTGATCAATAAATGCATGCCTAAGCTTCATGATCAGGCTTTATGCACGAGGATGTGCCACTATTATTGTACTCAACCTCGCGAATATTTCATCTCTGCCTTTCTCAACCACAATACTGCTGCTTCTCCTAGTCCTCACAGCGAAAAATCGACTTGATCTTTTATTTTTCCAAGATTGTATGATCATATATATATGTATTTGACATATTTTATATGTTTATCCAAGCGTATTATAATAAGATGATACATATGATGAATTTTGACATTCTACTGCTTCACAAATGTTTCTGGAAAAACATGACGTCCAAAATTGTCCAACTTTTGTTTTTCAGTTTCTTTTTTTGTTCGTAAATGCTAATTTTATCAAAACGAATAAGGGAGCAATTTACAAAAACATCTAAGATTTATGCCCCAGATAATTTTAAACAAAAGATAATTCAAACATCGTCGTGTGGAGTGGTGAATGGTGATGGAGTCAGGTCGGATGTGCTCAGCTGTACTCGAGCTATGGTGCACCGTGCACATTCTGACACTGTCTACATACCTAACCTAAGATATCCCTTTCAATACAAAATCCAAGATGGTTATTAACTTTTTGAAGGAAAATGTAGAACAATGAAATTGAATCCAAGTATTTGATGAGCATTTTGCTTTCTAACCATGAGTCGTTGAAATCGAAGTAGTACATTGGCAAGCATGTGCATAAAATTAATGTCAGCATCCTTTGTTTGTAAACACAAAACAGACCCCCTCTGTAAAGTTTAGCAATTTGGATAATTTAATAGTATATAAAAGTGAAGCCATGCTCTTGAGTGGCTCGAGATATATAAAGGGTTAAATTAAATCAAGAAAAGAAAGAAAGCAAAATGCCCATCATGTGAAATCCCACCACTCTTTTTCACCATAACAGCCAATACTGAAGCCCCATTTTTTTGTTCGTCTACTCATTACACACACAAATTGTTTTATAAGCCTTTACTCGTCTGATCACTTCAACTCCACTCAAGAGAAAATATTCGAAGATTATATAATATAGAAGAGTTTCTATAACAGCATGGTTAACTAGGAAAGACCAAAATAATTTCCAATTCAGATAAATACTATTGCTCCAGGTCTGCATAATGTTGCAACTTTTTGTAACAAATTTCCACTTTTATGACGCTATTTAAAAAGAACAATCAGATATACCACAAAGACAAGGTAAAATTGAAGAAACCTCCTTATTTCAGCGACAATAGTTTTTCATTAGTGAAGGGCCAACAAACTGATTGAACTCTGTGTAAAGCAGAACAATCAAATGGATATGTTCTCAATCTCTATCCCTTTTACCTGCCGAAATTTCTAATAAACCAAATTTTCTTCAACCTCAATGATGGTATCTGTAAAATTACAAATGTGACGATCCACCACGTGGATGTTAAAATTACACTTAAAATATGTACCCAAAACGTGTAACTTTTATGACTATTGATTCAATGAAGAAGAAAACTATAGTACCCAAACATTCAAAATTTTTATATGTTTTGTCCTGGTCCACTTTCCATTAACTTCTATAATTGCATTCAAGAATGTATAATTATTAACTCTTTTTAAAAATGATTAATCATAAAATCAATTGTCATAAGATATATAGCTTCCGAATTAAGGAAAAAAACTATATTTACCTAGCTAGCACAAAGCTTTTTTGGTTGAAAAATATTCTATTTGGAGTATGTTATCATTGTCTCAAATTAGTTTAGGTGAGAAAATAACTACTATATATGTATATATGGATCATATATAATCGACACCTCTTTGTTAATTTTTTCAAATGATTGGTATTTGTCGTGTCAAAACATATCTTAGACTAATGGTAAGAGCAATCGTATCTTAATCCAAATTTTGTAAAACTACAAAAATGTAATAGACGAATTTTAAATAAAAAGAGACGATCCTTATGCTATTACCGACAAAAACACAAACAGAAAGTTATAAGGTCGGTTATTGTTCAAGCAGCGTAATTTGACTTTGGAATAACACAATTTACCCATTCGCTTCCTATTCTCTTTAGCTTTGAAAGAAGAGAACAAAACAAAGACATCTACAAAGACTACAATCATCACATCATATCACCCAAACCATCCCTTCACCGTCACAAAAGGCCTCTCCTTTAATTTCTCTATTCTCTGTAATCTCCTTAACCAGATTCCTTCTTTTGTCTCCCACAGAATCCATCGATCCCTTCTTCAGTCGTCAACATCTTAACTTCTTTAGATTTTTTGCTTTACTCGAGGAAAAGCCACTACACCAACCCTCTTATATGATGTGCAATAGTATATCTTGAGACAAATAAACTATATACACAAATATATTTGTATTTATATAATTATGTACTAGTATATATTATAATTTAGAAGAGGGCCGTGTTTAAGTAGTGTTTCGATGCTCTTGCTTTACTTCTTTCTCACCTTTGTTTCATTCTATTACTCCACATGAAGATTTAGATCTGGGTCCAGACAAATTTCACCGACCCCCCTTTCACATCTCTCTCTCTCTCACTATTCATTCAGTAGGGTTTTGTTCTCTCTTGTCGTCTTCTTGTTTTGTCTGTAGCATTAATGTAAGTCAAATCAAACTCAGTCTCTGAAACAATCTCAGTGATAAACCACTTCATCACTTAAGTTTTCTGTCACACTTTGTCTTTGTCCCTCCCTACAACAGAAAAACTCCAAAAAACACCAAACAAAGTTTCTTGTTTTCGATAGCAATGTCTGGTTATATGCACCCTCTTCTAGGGCAAGAACTGCATCTACAGAGACCTGAAGATTCCAGAACCCCACCTGATCAACATAACATGGAACTTAACAGATCTGAAGCAGACGATACAAAGGGCGAGACCACTCCCACCGGTGGAGCAACCAGCTCAGCCACCGCCTCTGGTTCTTCGTCCGGACGCCGTCCACGTGGCCGTCCTGCTGGTTCCAAAAACAAACCTAAACCCCCGACGATTATAACCAGAGATAGTCCTAACGTCCTTAGATCTCACGTTCTTGAAATCACCTCCGGCTCGGACATATCCGAGGCTGTCTCTACCTATGCAACTCGTCGCGGCTGCGGTGTATGTATTATAAGCGGAACCGGTGCGGTCACTAACGTCACGATACGCCAACCGGCAGCTCCGGCGGGTGGAGGTGTGATTACTCTGCATGGTAGGTTTGAGATATTGTCTTTGACCGGGACTGCGCTTCCGCCACCTGCGCCGCCGGGAGCAGGAGGTTTGACGGTGTATCTAGCCGGAGGTCAAGGACAAGTGGTAGGAGGGAATGTGGCTGGTTCGTTGATTGCTTCGGGTCCGGTAGTGTTGATGGCTGCCTCTTTTGCAAACGCAGTTTATGATAGGTTACCAATTGAAGAGGAAGAAACTCCGCCGGCGAGAACCACGGGAGTGCAGCCGGCGGCATCTCAGTCGTCGGAGGTTACGGGTGGTGGGGCCCAAGTGTGTGATACAAACCTCGGAGGTAGAAACGGAGGAGGAGTCGCATTCTATAATCTTGGAATGAATATGAACAATTTTCAATTCTCCGGCGGAGATATATTCGGTATGAGCGGCGGAGGTCCGGGAGGAGGAGATGGCGGTGGTGCTAGACCCGCGTTTTAGCGTTTGGGCGTTTTGGTGACACTTTTTTGTGCGTTTGCAATTGTCCTCAAACTAGCTATAGCGGTTGCGATCTGCGAATATTAGGGTTTTCTTTTTTTTGTTTTTACAAACAATTTGGTGTGTGAAAAACGAAAACGAAAACGAAGGCTTAATTTTCCTTTTTTTTTTTGTGTGTTTTGTTTATTATGAATAGAATCGGTTAGTGTTATAAAAGGAAGATATTTATTTTGTGAGATTGCTTGGAGCCTTGGACTATTATTGTGTTATAAAAAGCTGAAACATGTTTTGGTAAATATTAGGTGAAGAATGTGGAGTAAATGAATTTAAATTCGTTTAAAATTGATGTTCCATAATCCATATATTAGGCTTTAACTGACTCTTGCGATTATTGTCATAACACGTTGTGTATACAACCAAGGTAAATAAAACTGAACTTCCACTGTCTGGCAAAGAAGGAGAAAGAATATTTCGGGAGAAGAACAAGAACCCTAATTCCTATGATGTCAACTTCAAAACACATTGGAACTTGAAAAAAAAAAATGTAAAGAAGAAAAACAAAAACAAAAAGCCTGCATGCAAAAGAATATGCCTCTCTCTCCATGTCCAAGGTATGGTGTAGTCTGCTGGTCTATGGTGTACTTCAAACCAAATAGGTACTAGCTTATGTGAAAGGTTTTGTGTTCATAACTTCATTTTTTTTTTTGTGTTCGTAACTTCATTATTGTCCATTGGTCGTTAATCTATATGCCAGTTGCAAGGATTCTTTTTCTTAGTTAGATTTTTTTTTTTTGCTTATATTTTCTAAAAGAAAAAAGAAATAAAGCTAAAAATGATTATTATTTGGAGTTGAATTGTGTGTGAACATTGAACAATATGTATTATGTGGACTGGTATAATGTCTTAACGCAATGGCACTAGTAGTACTAAATTATGTGTGTTTTGTTTTATTATTAGGGGTTTAGAAATTTGGATGTTAATTAAGCAAATAATAAACATTACTATTAAACAACTGTTAAAAACAGAAATTGTTACATTTAAAATGATCATTGGAAATTTGGAATCGGAAAAAAATGCAAAACAAAATATTTAATAATGAAAGAAAAATGATTAGAGAAATTATAATGTCAGAGTCGGATCGCAATGTATTAAATGGATCCGACCCGGAATGCAATCCGTTTTCTAATAATAATCCTAAATGACTATTATACCCCTACCTCTCTCACCTGTTTTGACAGTTTTGAGCAAAGAAAAAAAATTATTGCTGTGAAGGAGAGGAGGGGATCATCATCATCATCATCATCATCATCTGAGCTTCTGGATTCCGTCTTGAGTGAGCTACGAAATCATGGTAACAATCTCTGTAAATACCCTCCGAATCTTCTGAATTTTGAATTTTCGCATCTCCCATTCTCGTTAATTAGTTTGATCCGATTTCCGCTTGGATCTGCTCTCCGAATAGATCGGTTGTTTCGGATGGTGATATGATATGCTTGAGAATGCTGTGTTTCAATTCTTTGCAGATAGAAATTTCGTACCTTTATAGTTTTTTTTTTGATAATGTTTACCTTCTGGGGTGTGATTTGAATCCTCCTAAATTAGCTCAATGTCTTCAAACCTTAAGATAATGTTAGCTTCTGTTATGTGATGCCATAAACGGTGATGTTAGTTAGGTGATGGTCTTTTGTGTGTGGTTTCAGATACATTTTGTGCTTCTTGTTAGCCGGCAAGGAAAGGTAAGGCTCACCAAATGGTATTCTCCTTATGCACAGAAGGAAAGATCTAAGGTATGAACAGGATACCAAAGTTAATCGAGCTTAATACCATGTTATTATGATTTAGCATATGTTTGATGGGAAACATGATATTGATAGGTTATACGAGAACTCAGTGGAGTGATTCTGAATCGAGGTCCTAAGCTTTGCAATTTTGTTGAATGGAGAGGCTACAAAGTTGTTTACAAAAGATATGCAAGTCTATACTTCTGCATGTGCATTGATCAGGAGGATAACGAGTTAGAAGTCCTTGAGATCATTCATCACTATGTTGAGATTCTCGATCGCTATTTTGGAAGTGTGAGTAGAATAACCAGCACCTGGATCCTCCACTTTTTATTATCTTTTACCTTAATGGAACATCTAGATTTTGATCAGGACTTGTTTTATATTATGACCCTCAGGTGTGTGAGCTCGATTTGATTTTTAACTTCCACAAGGTAATAACATTCTACAAACACTCCAGGACTCGGCCATTCGTCAATTGATTCTCTAGTCTCCGCATCTTTATTTCTTGATGACACTTTCTGGAATTTTTGTTGATTTCATCATAGGCATATTACATATTGGATGAGCTTTTGATTGCTGGGGAGCTTCAAGAGTCGAGCAAGAAAACAGTAGCCAGGATTATATCTGCTCAGGTACAGAGTTCTCTGCTTAAGTCATCAACATGACAAGAAAGATTTGTCTTAAGTTTTGTCTTGCCAAATGACGATCTGTCTCTGTTTTGATGTTGAAGGATCAACTTGTGGAGGTTGCAAAAGAGGAGGCCAGTTCGATAAGTAATATAATCGCTCAGGCTACTAAGTAGTATCTTTCATCATCTATGCACTCTTTGCAGTTAAATCATGTTCCCTGTTTACTGTCACAGTAAATGTTTTGAATTTTTTTTTTTCAAACTCTTTCATCTCGAGGGATTTTCATCTTTAAGCGTCCTTATCTTCTATCTGTATGTTTTGATTTGGGTCATAAACAAGTAATATTAGAATCGTTTGTAACAGTTGTCGACATGTTTTCAAATTCCATTCTTTTATTGTGAAGCGACATTACTACTTATCTCAGACCAATCTTATTTGCTCAATATTCTCTAGTCTAAGAGTTATGGAATAGCAGGAGATAAATAGCCTTGCTCGACGAATGAGGCAATGCATTCATCAAACATCTCTTCAAGGGACTTGAACTTGAACCCGAGACTCTGTATCTTCGAGGTGTTAAAGTTGTAATGCAGCCTATTTAGTTTCTCAAACCTGAAATTTTTCAAAGAGAATATCATCGTCTGTGATTTTCAAAATTTAATAAGGCTTCATAGAGAGTTAAGTTAGAAGGTCAGAATCAGACCTCTTGGGGATAGGGAGTGATGGGTAACGATTGGATAAGAAGGAAACTAGTTCCTCTAGGCTGATAACATCAGAGCTGCAAATGTATCTGCCTTGAGCTGCTTCGTGTTCAAAAACAAGTATGTGCGTTCGTGCAACGTCATCGATATGAACATACCCCATTTGTCCATGCCATTGGAACTTCTCTGTTTCTCCTGTTGTGTTGAATGACAGGTTATATAAGCTATTGTAAAAGATGGGTACTGGATCCAAAAAATGAGTCCTGTGATCTTTTGCTTAGAGAACTAATGAGAAAGAGAGTACCTTTCAGTAATCCAAGGACATCGGAAGCTGTAGAACACAGATCAGGAGGCAGACTGGGCCCGACGAGGAAGGATGGTAGAACAGTGACGAGGTCAATACCACTTTCTTCACAGAATTTCCATGCAGCTTGCTCGGCTAATGTCTTTGATAAGGCATACCAGACCTTTTTCCCCATGGTGCATCAAATTGTGAAATGCATTTACTCAAACTGTTAGCTAATATGATTTTTGTGGTGAGCAAGATAGCTAGAAAAAGTCTATTTCAATTTACTAATATACCTGGAAACGCTTGCAGAGCTCCACAGAAGTCCAAACTGATTCGTCAAGAGGGATTTTGGGATCAAAATCATCTCTGATTCTGACAGTTGAAGAGGATGAGGTGAGAACCACACGCTTCAGGGACTGATTCTTCCTGCATGATCTCAGTACATTCAGGGTTCCCTCTATAGCTGGTCTTAAGATCTCATCCTATCAGATCATAAGAAAGAAAAAGTTACACAAAGCATACTATGATCAGGAAGAAAAAAGTTGTAATGGGATGCATGCCTCTGGATTAGAGGTAGGTTTGAGCACAGGGGAAGCAGTATGGAAAACTCCTTGGCATCCCATTATGGCGTTATCAAAACTTCCATCTTCCATTAAATCAGCCTTTACCAACCGTAGTCTCTCCTTTGCCCCTTCCAACTTCCAAAGGTGCGCAAGTTTCTTCTCATTTCCTGTCAAATCAGGAAACTAACTGAACAATGACAGGCACCAAAACGGAGCAAAAAAGGAAACAAGGAGGATAGAAAAACCTGGATCTCTGACTGTTCCAATAACTTCATATCCGTCAAGGAGAAGCCTTTTCACAAGCCAAGAAGCTAAGAAGCCTGAAGCCCCGGTAACACAGACTTTTCCCTTTGCTTGATCCATTTTCCGACATCAACAGAGTCACACCCGAATGATTATATAGCATGTGTATTCATGCAAGTCCAGAGGGTACTACCTTATACCATGCTGGAGGTAAGTATAGATTAGGTAGGTCATTCAACCCATGTGGGGTTGCTTCTTTTTTACCTAAATGGTTTTAAGATGGTTGTTTAACCAATACAATGGCCTGACTGCTGTTTTCTCTAAGGATTTTCTTGGAAAAAAATCTCCGTATAATTAGACATCAACATGTCCTTACGGGTAACACAGAGAGAGATACACTCCAGAAATAAGGCAATTCTTGTTCTTCAAAATACAATTTAGTGGACAAGGAAACCCTTACAATTGTTGACACTGTCAGTCTTCAAGTAGTCAAAACTTTCTCAATGTGATATAAGCCCGAAAGAAATTTACAAAATATACAAATATTGAGTAAGGCACAGTAACAAATCTGTAAACAATAAGATGCAAATGGTAGAATCACCTGAGCACAGTATCTTTTTCTCAGAACCACGTTCCATGTTTCATTCCCTTTGGATTGCTCAACACCTTAGGTGGGATATGGGAGCTTCCACCACTTGAGAAGACAAACATCCATGCTGCACCAGCCAACTATTTCTCCTTAAGTCTCTTAATACAAAGAACAAAATTGGCCCTGAACCTCACAGAAAGAACAGGTTGACATCACCCTAGTCAGCTCAAGAAGAGTTACAAAGCAAGCCCGTTTATGGATACAGCGAATTGAAGAGGAAAACTCTGGTGGCTAGAGCCCTGCCAGGTCAAGCAAGAGAGAAAGTTAAGAAAAACTAGTATCATCTCTAGTGCAACATCTACACAGCAAAAGCAGAAATGCACAGAAACGTTTCAAATGAATTGAGGACACTTGTTCGTTCGGTTAAATAGCTTTGGTATTAACTCTAGATACAGTTGACAGTCGTAAGAATAAAGAGAATATAGCAAACTGGACTTTGCTACTCACTAAAAGAAAATGTTGCGAGTAAAATTTATTTTACTAATTTAACTTCAACTACATCCAATATGGGAAACCTGGCAGCCCAAGTTATGGTAATACCGACTCTCTACAAACTCTTGCCATATGGAAAACTCGGTCAGACAGTTACGTTCAATCTAAAATATATAAAAAGGTTATCTAGATAAAACAGTTAAACTGAGGGAAGACTGATGCATGTATACATACCTTCGCGTTAGAGTGATACATTCTCTATCTAGGACCCCAACAGGGTGTATTCTGCGAGCATCAATGCTGCCTGAAACGACTGCAACGTGAGAAATTTCATGCTTGTTCATGATAGTTTGGGCAGCGAGAAGATCCATATCAGGTGTAACAGTCCACGGCACTTTACGTTTTCCTCCACTCATCGAACATATGTCGTGAACAAATAAATCCTATGCCAAAGAAATGCTTCAATTATTTGATCTTGTTACCACAAGAAATAGTTAAATCAGAATTTTCAGGCCAGAACAGACTATTCAATTTCCATACCTTGGGTCTTTTGTTTCCTTCTTTTCTTACTTTGCTGAATTCCTGAATGTCTGAAAGCGTAAGTAGACCAAGAAAGATGTTGTCAGGATCAACAATCAAAGCACATGATTGTTTCTCCATCAGCATACGACTCAACGCCTCTTCCAAAGAAGTGCTCATCATAACTGTGGCAAATCTTGTTCGCATGGCTTCTGAAACAAAGATACTTTTTGGCAGCTCCTCAGCTTGGATGAGTGAATCATCAACGCAAAGAGAACTTTCAACTTCACAAAGGTTATTCGTTGATGATCCATCATCAGATGATGTCAGAGACTGTACAGCTTCTTGGCTATTTCTTTTCCTAGTTTGTTTTGTTTCTCTAGTTTCTTGTCTCTTTGATTGTCCAGATGTAATCCATGAAGACATGCCTACAGCTCCCAGTAGAGGTAACACTATACGATAATCTTGTGTAAGTTCAAATAGCAGTAGTACCGCTGTAAGAGGAACTTGACAAACCCCCGCAAGTGTAGCAGCCATTCCAACCTGTAAAACAATGAGAAGAACAGGGTTATTTTGCAATGAAGCTGCAACAACTTTACATTCATTTCTTAGTAACCCGAAAGAATGATATTTTTCATTTCCCAATCAAGAGACTCTAAAATGAAGACAAATTTGAAACATCAACCACATAAGAACAGTACCAGACCATAAGCTTGTGGCGATGCAACTTCCAGGATAGAGAGATTGAATTCAGGGTTCTGAGCCAAAGCAAGTCCAATAAACTTTCCATAAGCCATTCCTGCAGCCCCGCCAATAAAGAGAGAAGGAGCATAGTATCCACCAACCAATCCAGAAGCCCGACACCATGCGGTTGCAGCTATCTTAACCGCTACCAACTGAAGCAAAAGATCAGCAGAAAGACCCTTCACGAACGGACGTTTCTCCAACAAAATATCCACATTCTGAAAACCCCAATATAAGACTTCAGGATATACCAAAGCTATGATACCAACAGTTAAGCCACCCATAACAGGAAACACAGCCTTTGGTATCCCAGCATCCTTCTGAAGACTATCCACAGTAGATGTCATAGATGATGTACATCTAGATAACGCCAACGAGACAAGACCACACAGAGCACCCAATAAAAGATAAAGTGGAAGTTCTGCAAAATCAGTGACCAGATCTCATAAGTTTGGGTTTCCGGTTCTGTCTTACACAAAAGGAGAAGGTTAGAAAACATTACCTCCAGGAGAACGGAAGTCATAGTCAGGAACCTTAAACGCAGGTTCAGAACCCAAACCGATTTCAGACACCACAGAAGCAGTAACAGCACTAAGAATAACCATTGAAGTTGTATTTGGAAGTGATGCTGATGAATCACTTGATGAAGAAGGCCACAAAACTGATTCAACTGCAAAGAAACATCCAGCAACAGCAGCATTGAACCCTGTAACAAAAAAACATAATCAACTTTACTTAAAACATTAAAACAATAAAAAAAATCACTAGAACATGATAGAAGATGAAACAAACCAGAGGAAATGCCAGAAGCTGAGCCAGCAGCAAGAAGTGAGAGACCAGTCTGAGGACTTTTATTAAAGAGAGAATTGACTCCTTTTGCGATTGACGCTCCAATTTCAACACTAGGACCTTCCGGACCCAGAGAATTCCCAGTCCCAAGCGTCACACATGCAGCAACAGTCTTAAGTAAAGGACGCAACACCGCCTTCACTCGATCTAGACTAGAATCAGAATCTTTAGCAGATTCCCGAAGCTGATTGAGTACGCTAACAACAAAACCGCCGAGAGTCGGAACAAGAATAACACGCAACCAATTGGTACCGATCGGTGCTTCTCTAAGCCAGGAAGCTCCACGATCAGGGATCCCATCCCATGAGAAGTCTCGAAGCAAGTGAACGCAATTATTAAAGAGAACCACACTGATTCCGGTGAGAACACCAACCAAACACGCCGAGGCTATCGCTAGCTCCTGAGACGGCTCTTGATCGAATCCAACTTCATCCTCCTGATCAATTTGCTGCTTCGATAAAGATAACGGGAAGATTCTGCCGCCGGTGACGACGGAGGACGGAAACGGTGAGAGGACGACATTGAACGGAAAAGGAGAGTTGGATTTTCGAATCGTCGGGGAGAATCTCCGGGAAGAGAATGGAGATCGGAGAGAAGCAGAACAGAGTGAAAGCGTGGCTGCCATGAACAAACGGCTTCGCTTCCGAGAAGTGACACGTGTTTTATCCATTATAACTACTGAGAAAACCAAAAAGTCATTAAATCTGACGTGGCTCAGCTAATTAATTCCGAGCGTGGGCTTGGGCCTAGAGGTAACCCATATGATTTGGGCTTGTAAATATATTTTCTTACCAAATGAACCTTACCCCTAGGTTCAAAGTTCAATGGGAAGGAAGCAGTGGCTGCAGTGCCTCGTCGTCGTCTTCTCAAATCCAATCCAGCTGATAAAATAAATATAAATACTCATTTCTCTCTGTCTTGTCTTCATATTATAAAAAAAAAAAAAAAAAAAGATTATCTGTATTTGTCGATTTTTCTGTGCGTTTGCCACCACAACATCATTGTCTTCTCGGGTAAAAAACCTTGCTTCTTCTTCGTTTTACTTCATCTCTCTCTCTCTCTCTGTCTGATAGGTCTCCCTTCGATTCTCTTTATCTTCTTGTCTAATCGAATTCCATATCTTTTTGCTGAATCAAATTTGTGTTTTTTTTTTTTTTTAGGGTTTTAGTCATATTTAATGGCTTCCAATTCAGAGAAAACTCCTCCTCCTCCTCCTTCAGGTAATGTTTTTTTTTTTTTTATCCAGTGTTGTTCTTAAATCTCCTTTGGATATATATAAGCAATCTGATCTGCGATGTTTGAATTGTTTCTAGTCAGATTTGATGATTTGGGTTTATTGTTTTTGTCAATTGAGATTAGAGAATTGTGGTTTTTGTTTACTGTAGATGAGAAAACCCAATCAACGGAGGAGAACAAGAGTACTAAACCGGAATCAGCTTCTGGGAGTTCACCTCCACCAGCTTTTCCTGGCTTCAATGCCAATGCTTTTGATTTCTCCAATATGGCTAGTATCCTCAATGTAAGTGTGTAGTAAGCACAATTGAAAAAAAGTTATCTTTTTGGAGTTTTTTATTTTTATTGATGGGTTTTTTGATGTGGTTGTTTTTAGGATCCGAGTATCAGAGAAATGGCTGAGCAAATAGCTAAAGATCCTGCCTTTAACCAGTTGGCTGAGCAGCTTCAGAGATCTATTCCAAACGCAGGAGCTCAGGAAGGTGGTTTCCCTAACTTTGATCCTCAACAGTATGTCAACACCATGCAACAAGTTATGCATAACCCTGAGTTTAAGACCATGGCTGAGCGACTTGGTAGCGCCTTAGTGCAGGTTAGAAATTCAAGTTTTTTTTCCTTCTAGATTTTCATTCGGGTAGTTTGGTTATCGATGTCTGGCTTTAAAGGAATCTCTGCGTCTTTCTGGTTTTTTGTGTTCTTTTGACTACAGGATCCACAAATGTCTCCTTTTTTGGATGCTTTCTCTAATCCTGAAACAGCAGAGCACTTTACTGAGCGTATGGCACGGATGAAAGAAGATCCTGAGTTGAAACCTATACTAGATGAGATAGATGCTGGTGGTCCTTCTGCCATGATGAAGTGAGTGATACAAACTTCTTTCAATGTTTTCTATAGATATTGTAAAACTTGTTTTATTTGTGCTTATGGAGGAAGAGTTGTTATATGGTATTAGGTACTGGAATGATCCAGAGGTGCTGAAAAAGCTGGGAGAAGCTATGGGTATGCCTGTTGCTGGCTTGCCAGACCAGACTGCTTCTGCTGAACCTGAGGCAGCAGAAGAAGGTGAAGAAGAAGAAGAGTCTATTGTTCATCAAACTGCCAGTTTTGGTGATGTTGAGGTTAGACTGCTTCCTACTTTGTTAAACGTTTATATGCGTGACTCTATGGTATTTATCATTTGTGTTACTCAAGGAATTAGGTGGAACAGGCTAAACTTTTTTTGTCCATTTTCTCACCCTATACAACTTTGTTTTGTTGAACTCTTTATTGCATTTGATATGTTGATTCAATCAGGGTTTGAAAGCTGCCTTGGCATCTGGTGGTAACAAAGATGAAGAAGATTCTGAGGGAAGGACAGCATTGCATTTTGCTTGTGGATACGGCGAGGTATGCAAGTCTCTTAACACTTCAGGGCAATTAAATATTCGTCGTTGCTGCTTTTCTTTTCTCACTAGTGAAGTTAGGAATCTTTATCATCATTATTCATGGGTCTACTACTACTAAGACTTGCATGACACAATTAATAAAAGAACAGTGAAATGAAATTGGCTATTACTTGAACTGAGTTTGATCCTATTGATCCCTTTCCACAGTTAAAATGTGCTCAAGTTCTTATCGATGCTGGAGCTAGTGTCAACGCGGTTGACAAAAACAAGAACACACCTCTGCATTACGCTGCTGGTTACGGGAGGAAAGAGTGTGTAAGCCTTCTCCTAGAGAATGGTGCTGCAGTGTAAGTCTCACAGCACAACACTTAACTCCTTTAAACACTGTGTCACGGGTTTAGTTATATATATGTTTTAATGTGTGGGTGTGTGGTCTTGCAGGACTCTGCAAAACTTAGACGAAAAGACACCAATTGATGTAGCCAAGCTCAACAGCCAGCTCGAAGTGGTGAAGCTGCTTGAGAAGGATGCTTTCCTTTGAGCTTCTGGTTCTAAAAAGCTCATATCGTCTTTGAGAGAGATTTGTCTTTTGTGTGCCCTGAAACCAGTTTCAAAAGCTTCTTCTGTATACTTCTTTTCTTATTAGCTTTTTCTCTCCTTCTAAATTTGTGCCTTTCATTCAAAGTCAATAAAGAAAGAAATAGTTGCTGAAGTTCATCTTCTTCGTTTTGATATTTTTCGTCAACCTATTAGTTTGAATGAAGCAAGAATCATCTTGGTCTTGATCTCGAAGTGATTCCATTCTTGTGTTACTGTATCGTCCAAAATTCCCAATGTCCTCCCAAGCTTTTACATATTTATGCAAAAGCCTAAAATGATCCAAATCTTTAATAAACAAAAGTCTCATATTTAACAAAATACTAATTTATACTACAGAACAAAGGTTTTTATAATATCGTAAGGTCTTGTCTCGTTCCCAATGTATAGTTGTATGAATCGTTCAAGGTTTTTAAAGAGTCTGATAAGCAAAGCACGAAGCTTTGCACGGCCTGGAGGACTTGGATCCACTCTTTCACATCCCCAACCGCAGCCGCCGTCTCTAACCTCCACGTTTTCTTCATCCGCCGCCATGAACGGCCTCGAAACTCACAACACAAGGCTCTGTATCGTAGGTAGTGGTCCAGCGGCTCACACGGCGGCGATTTACGCGGCTAGGGCTGAACTTAAACCTCTTCTCTTCGAAGGATGGATGGCTAACGACATCGCTCCTGGAGGCCAGTTAACAACCACCACCGACGTCGAGAACTTCCCCGGGTTCCCAGAAGGTATCCTCGGAGCAGAGCTCACTGACAAGTTCCGTAAACAATCTGAGCGATTCGGTACTAAGATCTTCACAGAGACGGTGACAAAAGTGGACTTCTCTTCGAAACCGTTGAAGCTGTTCACAGATTCAAGAACCGTTCTCGCTGACGCTGTGATCCTCGCTACTGGAGCTGTGGCGAAACGTCTCAACTTCGTTGGATCTGGTGAAGGCTCTGGAGGTTTTTGGAACCGTGGGATCTCAGCTTGTGCTGTTTGCGACGGAGCTGCTCCCATCTTTCGTAACAAACCTCTTGCTGTGATCGGTGGAGGTGATTCAGCTATGGAAGAAGCCAACTTTTTAACCAAGTATGGATCTAAAGTGTTTATAATCCATAGGAGAGATGCGTTTAGGGCGTCTAAGATTATGCAGCAGAGAGCTTTGTCTAACCCTAAGATTGATGTGATTTGGAACTCGACGGTTGTGGAAGCTTATGGAGATGGAGAAAGAGGTGTGCTTGGTGGGTTGAAAGTGAAGAATGTGGTTACTGGAGATGTTTCTGATTTGAAAGTTTCTGGTTTGTTCTTTGCTATTGGTCATGAGCCAGCTACTAAGTTCTTGGATGGTGGTGTTGAGTTGGATTCGGATGGTTATGTTGTGACGAAGCCTGGTACTACGGAGACTAGTGTTGCTGGAGTTTTTGCTGCTGGTGATGTTCAGGACAAGAAGTATAGGCAGGCGATCACTGCTGCAGGAACTGGTCAGTTCTCTACTTTATCACAAGTTGCAATAGTGATTCTAAAAGAAACTGTTTTTACTAGCTTAGAACTACTTGACTTTGTGTGCAATCTTTGTTTTTGGAATGATCTACTTTAATCGGCTCTGTATGGCTTGTCAAGTTCTTGATGCTTAGTTGCTTCTATATCATGTGATTCAATTAACAAATTGATGCTAGGGAAGGTTTTTGTGTTGGAGTTATAGTCTTCCTTGAGTGTGTTGTTCCATTGCTTAGTAAAGTTCTTTGATTCTCTCAAGTCTCAAGTAACAGTCTCTAAAATAATTTACAGTTTTCACAATTCTCACTCTGATTAGCTCTGTTTCACAACTTGGTTTGAATGATTGTGTAGGGTGCATGGCAGCTTTGGATGCAGAGCATTACTTACAAGAGATCGGATCTCAGCAAGGTAAGAGTGATTGAGGAAATATTCTCAGAAGGGTCGGTCATTGAGATAATTGCTGATGCCTGATGGATGGACCATAATGAGATTTGATCTTTTAGCATAGAACAAGTTAAGAGACATTGATTTGTTTATTTTTTTAATATTGCAGTTGGAAATGAGAATGGATATTGTTCAAAGTTGTAGCTAAGTGTAATACTACTAGCTACGACAAAAGTCTCAAAGATTTGATTCTCAGTGATGCCTTCACGTTCATATATATATTCAGTGAATATGATTTATCCAATAACTAATAATAATAATAATATGTAGTCTTGTAATACGAAAGTGGATTTCTAGAAATCTAGAAGATATGTCTGATACACGCACCAGAGCTTCTAGAGATTTTCGAAGGAATCTTTCAAACTGGTTGATGTTTGAAAAGAGAGATGACGGCTAAGGAGTCTTCACTAATGACGTCGTTTCACAAAAGTAAAGCAAAAGCGTGAAACCACAAAAATAGAAACTCCCACATGGTTGAAATATTATACCAATAGCTCATAAAATATTTCCAAAAATAGTCCCAAACCCAATATTCTTCAAACAATATGAAGATTTTTATCAAAATGATGTGAAACTTGAATGTAGATTTTTATCAAAATGATGTACTCAATAAGATCGTAGTCATTGAACTATGCCTTGAATAACAAAAAAACTTGTTTGATTAAAAAGTTTAATTAAATCCATATAAAGGTCTCTGGATTTTGTCTTCTTTTCTTTATGTCGGCAGTTTATCTTTGTTTTGTCTTTTGTTTGACTTTAGTATTAAACTTTTGCAATCAACGATATAGGTTTAAAGAGTTTTAAAGTTAATTACATAAAGAGTACTTTAAAAAAATGTAATGTGAAAATAGGATTTCGTAAGACTTTTAGATTTCTATCCTCATTTTTTTTCTTAATAGTTTATTTTAACTATTATTGATAAGCCTTGTTTGTACTTTTTTGCATGTAATTTTTAACAGTTTGTACTCATAACAGAAACAATAATATTATCCAAAGATTTGATGATCATTACAATATTTTCTATATAATAAGTACAAACTTTACTCTTAATATGTATTAATGTATGTATGAATGAACTTGAACTACAACTATTTGCCAGTTGTTGTGTTTCAACTTTGCAATCAAACTATTTTTTTTTTTCAAATATTTTATATAAGCGTTTCTGAATCTCGTCTCTCGCCTCCGATTGTAGATTGTGGTTAGGTGAAATGGTGGAAGCCTATGTGGCTCTTCTTGCTAAAGCAAAGATTGGCATCACAAAATTAGAGAGTGACCTCATTGATGTAAAGCGGTCGATTGCAGAACAAATGTTCAATCACTATTAATAATTATTTTAATATTTAAAACAAATTTGTTTAAATAACGGGAAAGTCAACTGGCTTCAAAAGAGAGAAAAAAATGAATCAAGCTTAAAATATGTAGAATTGTGATGATATACAAAACGGAAAACATTTTAAACACCATAGACAATAATAATTTCATAAGCTAGCAGTGGATTGATTCTTGAAACTCATTTCTATCGTATTCAACCACTTGCCAACAATATATATATAAACAAGAAAGCCGGCGGCGGTCTGTTATGGTCGTTGGCTTTTAAGTTTGTTAGGTTTTTTGGTTTGTTTTGTATCGTTTCATGTTTATCTCATATAGTAGTAGTAGTACTCATAATTTGACCGCAATGATTCGCTTTACGTCTATAACAGAAGACCTGACTGATGATATTACCTGTTAGTGATTAAAACACAACAACTGACAAATAGTTGAAGTTCACGTTCATTCATTCATACATACATATTAAGAGTAACGTTTGTACTTATTATATAGACAATGTTGTAATGGTCATCAAATCTTCGATAATATTATTGTTTCTGTATATGAAAAAAATGCGTCCCCGGTCCGCGCGACAACCATAAAAGTTGCAAACTTGCAATGAATTGTTTTTGTCTTTGTTCTGATGGAAATTTCTAGAGAAGAAGAAAAACTTTATAAAATAATAACAGAGTATAGATCCGACGTTGCAGAGTGAAGCCACTTAAAAAGATGATGAATGGATCAGATTTGCTGAATACACTGACACACTAAATTCCTATACTAATTGTTTATCATGCAGAAGAATTTGTACTGCTAGAAATAGAATATATAACCTATAATTGATTATTAAGAATAAGAATTACTATTATTATTTTTTTTTTTTTGCATGTAGGTTTCATTTTGGTATATCATAATTACAATTTGTATTTATAACCCATTGTATGTATTTTATTATTAAACAATTATACTATTTATCAAAGTACCTTAGATATATATTTTTGTAATTACCTCCCAGATATGCACTGCATATGCAATATGCAAAAGTCGGGGGGGGGGGCCATGAATGTGACAGCTGGATACAGGTTAAAGGACAACACATCATCGACCATATACCCGACACGTGTCCCCTCTCACACATGGCGTTTTCTTCTCTCTTTCTCCCCCATTTTTTTCCCTATCCTCTTTTTTTTTTTTTTTATCTTGTCAACAACAATATTTATTATTTTCTTACAAAATTATTTTGGGATAATATCTCATTAGATATTTCACGAAAATAAGACTATACTACTACTATTTGATTTTATTAACTTTATACATACATACACACATAGGGGTTATTTATGGGACTGTTTGATTTATCTTTTATGATCCCTATAACATTCCAACTTCCAAGTTAAATTGCTTATTTTCACTAAAACCTAACGGTAACGAATCATTATTTTATTTTAAAGACAGTAAAAAAAACTGGAAAATAGGCATTGATCTCCGCAGAATCTATTGCTGCATAAATAAATAATAGTAAGAGTATTAGTACGTTTTTTTTTCTTTATGTTTCAATAAATACGGTCAAAATACACTATACAAAAAAGAGAGTGTATATATCTACAGCACAAAGGAGAAAATGGGAATAACGTGATATACAAAAATCCACAGATAAGCAATAGGTCACCATCCCACGGTTCACGTTATTTCCGTCTCTTTTTTTTTGTAAACTATCCTCTAATGATAATGTTAATTAACCAAAAACATTTCTGTCTTAACATTTTTAAACAAGCAAATTAATTTCATAGTTTAAATTAGTGACTAATGACTATATTATTATAATATACTATTAATAAATAAAAAAAAAGGTAATCAATTATTTCTTGAAGAACTGAAGGAAGCAGCACAAGAAGAAGCAGAAACAGAGAGAGAGAGAGATATAAAAACACAGAGACAGAGAGTGATGGAAACAGCTGTATTTATATTATAAGAAGAACAACCTCTAGGTTTCTACTTAATACTCTTTTCTCAAATCTTTCTTCCTAAAAAAATCGATACTTTTGTTTGAGCCAACAAAAGATAAAAAGGTTTCTTTTTTTTTTTTGTTTCGTTTCTTCAAATTTGGTTTAGTAGTAATGGATTTGATGCAATTGGATAAGCGTTTGGATTCAACTGAGCAAGTAGTTGAAGAAATCATGAGAATTCACAGATCTCTACCACCAAGACCAGGAATCGACGAAGTTGAAGCTGCCAAGGGTTTAATTGACAACGTTGATAAAGAAGACCAATCTTGTTTCGAAGCCATTGCTAGACAGAGGAAACCCTCTGAAGTCCCCGGTGACCTTTTCATGGTTTTGCAAGATATGAAGAGAGGTTTTGTTCAGTTTCGTAGCAGAGAGCAAAAGAGAGAAGCTTTGAAGCTTCTCGATCTGGAAGCTACTCACTCTATGTTCGATGATTTCATTCAGAGAGCTTCTAATTGCATTGCTTCTCCTTCTTCTTCTTCTTCAACTAACGGCTCTGTTCCTTCTCGTCCTCCTCCTGCTCCGGCTCCCAAGACGGCTACGGCTACGGCTCCGTCAAGTTTGTATTTTTCTGAGAAATCCCCTGTTCGCCCCAAGGATATGGTTTCTAGAGACGACAGCTTCATGACCAACACTAAACCTTCTCTCTACGGCGATGCTTTTGCAGCTCCTCGCAAACCTCAGATTCTGGATTCATCACTTACCGCCGGTAAATTCTCCGGTGAGTCGGACTAGTAACCCCTTCTCTTCTCTTGGTTCTCCAACTTAGGATTCTTCTGATATATATAGAAAGTGTTGGAATTGGAATTTTTTAAAGTTTAAACCTTTACATAGATTATGTTAGTAACTGTGGTGTGTGAATGAATCATTTGTTATGTGTAGGCAACGATGGAGGGAAGCTGAGTTTGATTAAACTTGCTAGTTTGATTGAGGTATCAGCTAAGAAAGCTACTCAAGACATTAATCTACAGAACAAGTTAACTGATCAAGTCGAATGGCTTCCGGATTCTATTGGCAAGTTATCGAGTCTCGTTTCGCTTGATATGTCTGAGAATCACATTGTGGTATTGCCAAACACCATTGGAGGACTTACTTCATTGACAAAGCTTGACTTGCATTCAAACAGAATCGGTCAGCTTCCTGAGTCTATAGGAGAATTGTTGAACTTGGTTTACCTCAATCTTGGTAGCAACCAGTTATCATCTCTGCCTTCAGCGTTTAGCAGATTGCTGAAACTCGAGGAGCTTGATTTGAGCTGTAACAACCTCCCTATTCTCCCTGAATCCATTGGTTCTCTTGTGAGTCTAAAGAAGCTCGACGTTGAGACAAATGATATTGAAGAGATCCCACATTCTATCGGTGGGTGTTCCTCGTTGAAAGAACTCCGTGCGGATTATAACAAACTCAAGGCTCTTCCTGAAGCTATTGGGAAGATTACTACACTAGAGACCTTGTCTGTACGTTACAATAACATCAGGCAGTTACCTACAACGATGTCTTCTTTAGCTAGTCTCAAAGAGCTGGATGTGAGTTTCAATGAGCTTGAGTCAGTGCCAGAGAGTTTGTGTTTTGCCACTACGCTTGTGAAGCTGAATGTTGGAAACAACTTTGCTGACATGATATCGCTCCCGAGATCGATAGGCAACCTTGAGATGCTTGAAGAGCTTGATATAAGCAATAACCAGATCCGTGTTCTACCTGAATCCTTTAAAATGCTTACAAAGTTGCGTGTTTTTCGTGCTCAGGAGAATCCATTACAAGTTCCTCCTCGTGATATAGCTGAAAAGGGCCCTCAGGTTCTCTCATTTTCTATCTCTTCTTGTGGTCTAGATTCTTCTAAATGGTGGTATTCACTCACGGATGATTCATGTACTTACAGGCTGTTGTCCAATACATGAATGATCTTGTGGAGACGAGAAACGCGAAAGCTCAAATGGTTAAGCCAAAGAAGAGCTGGGTGCAGATGTGCTTCTTCTCCAAGTCCAACAAGAGAAAACAAAGCAGCATGGAGATCGTCTAAAACAGCTGACAATGTCTCTGACCCGTAATCAGGTAGCGCTTTAAATTCCCAAAACTCAAAAAAAAAAATCATGATTCACTCTGCATTATTACATATAACAGAAACACCTGTTTTTGTCTTTCCCTCCTTTTTTTCAGGTAATTCTGTTAATGCTGTTGACAGCACAAGTGGCAGACAAATCCAGCTATCTTCACACGGCAATGCAAACTGCAAAGAGAGAGAGAGAGAGAAGCATTGATTTGCATTGCAACTTCCAAGTACTGTAGATGTTTCATTATTCATTCTTTGTTTCTTTCTTCAATATTCACATGTATCATTGTTTCATTCATGTCTCCTCCACATATCTGCTCTTTCTTTGCCGAATCCATAGAGACCATCCCAAAACAGAACCGAAACCATGTCCCTCGTAGATTGACGTGTTCTTTTAATTCTTACCACTTTGATACTTTAATGTTCAGTGTATCGTCTCTGGTGTTGTTTCTTTGGTTTGAAACTTAAACGACTCACGCACCTAAAAAGTATCTGTGACTGTGTGAGTGTGTGTATGGAAAGAGATGTGATGTGATAGCTGTGATGCTTACTTGCTTAAGAGGAGAGACATGACATGAGTAGGCCATGAACGTGGTTATGTCTAGAGAGTTAAAAGTGGTTAATTAATACTCTCACTTGTAATAATGCAACTTGCGCTTTTTGTTTTGTCTAATGTATAAATCGTCACGAGACATGGTCTTTCTTTTATGTGTGTTTATCTTATCAGTATACATGTGACTTCACATGTGAACCAATGAATGAAGCAAAAAGCTTTGTTCCATCATTTGAAAACCCATGTCTATCTCTCGTCGTTCTGTGGATAAATCTCTCTGGATGTATGTAAAACATTAGGCCCATACAGAGTCTTTATTAGACTGGATCTGGGCTTGTAGTGTCGAGTCACAATAGAGTTTAATTAACACGAGTACGGCACGTGACATATTATTTTCTTTCTTCCTTGAAGTTTAAACCCACAACCCGGTTCAAATTAAGGTTCCAATTCCGAACCACACGCGGGTTTGGCATACAAATCGTTTGAATCCAACCTCGCTCGGTTCAGTCGTCTGACTTCGTTATGATTTATGAACAAACTCCAAACTTCTTCTTTTTCTGTTGACATATTCCAAACTTGATTGTAGCTTTTGTGAAAGCAGAGGATGTAACATAGTGAAAAGGTCTGGGTATATGATTTGGCAACTTGCGATGATGATAAGGCTGGTAGAAAGTGGTAGTAAAATTAAAAGGGACATATATAATGTGAACGTTGAAAAGAAGTAGGGGAAAAGTGTTTAGGGAAGACTAAGTCATCTAAAAAAAAGAGATGAAGGATTGAATCTTCGAAATAGATCACTTTTTTGACTCTAAGGGCCAAAAAAGAAGAGAGTTAGGAGCAAAGTAGCCCATACTGAAATAATGATAGATGTACACATGTCTATATATTTGATATACATGAAGAAAAGAAAAGAAAAAAAAACTAGTTGAGAACCTCGGACCACCCTCGCTATCTAACTGTCCTTTATTCTTCTTAATTTATTAGTTGATTAGAGATATATATTCCTGAAATGATCATCATCTAAGATGAAAAATATTCTTGAAAGCAAAATTTCACTTTTACACTAGGACACACATTATACTCCAAAAAAAACAAAAAACAAAACTAAATGATAATGTGTTTTATAGATAAAGTGGCGCTTGAGGGACTTGGCTACTTGAGTTTGAAGCAAATAAAATTAATCAATGGGAAAACTAGTCTTGTCAACTTTTCCAGTGTTCTCATTTGATGTTTGCTTATAACAAGATTTTCACGAATCCAAGCGTGCAATAATTTCAAAAAACTTGTAATAATTAAACTCCACGGTAACCAATTAAGCGAGTACATCAAACTGGAAAATCAAAATTAACGGACTCGTCTATTGTGTTTTGAATGCGTTCGGCTTTAACAAAGAAGATAGATACAAACAAAAAGAGAGAAGAGTTGGATAAACCTAGCTAGAGCTAGTTTTTTTAGAAGACAAAAATGTAAAAAGCGAAGTTAAAAAAGATGAAAAGTGTAAGACGAAACTTTTCTTTCACTTTAATTGCCTCTTGGGTGCAATATACTAATAAACATGTAAGAGAGAAAAAGAGATAAGGCATAAGATTCCATTAAGTGAAACTGAAAGGTGGATGATATGATACTTTGGCGGGCTTTGTCATGCGTTTCTAGTGTCTATAAGTTGGGTGGTACGTTTATCGTTTTCCCCCTTTCTCTCTATATTCCTCTTTCCCCCTCCCTTTTTCACTTTTCTTTTATTCCCATCATTATATATATACCAAAAAATAAACATACAGTAGTAGTACTCTAGCTAGTAACATTTGATGGTCTAAATCTGAAATTTAAATCTTAATACAGTAAAATTTACATATCTCAGTTCGAAACTAGTAGAGTTATATAGCACGCAGGTATCCATTTTTCGGAAACTCCACAGCTATTTGAATCTATATTAATAGTAAATTTAAGCCATAATGGAATTGTGCTATAATTGTGAAAAGGGACCTAACATCATTAATGATCATCAGATTTATGTTTGTTTAACATGGATAAGTACATTACAGATATTTTGAGATATTTTCTTAAAAATCCATATATGTTTGCTAAGTGGCTCTATAAGTATGACATAAAATCAAAATAAACGAAATTACTATAATGGTGAAAAGGGACCTATGTATGTAAGTCTCATACTACAAAAAAAGAAAAGAAAAGGCATCTAGCAAAATAAAATTACGTTTGTTTAACTAACATGGAGTACTTTTTAGATATCTTGGGAGATATTTTGTTAATTAAATCCATCTATATTCATAAGTTTTATCCTCGCCATTCGCCAACTTGCATTACAAATAACCAAAAAGCTCCGCTAATGAATAGGTGATACCATAAATTTAAATGTAGGAAAATAAACTGAAGTGCTATAATGATGAAAAGAGACCTAACATATAATAGTTCATTTTTATAATGTCGTCTTTGTTAATTCTTAATCGTTGAGTAATTTAATTTCGTATATGATTTTAATGACATGTATTTTGACAATATTTGTTAAGGCTCTATTATAAAGTATAAAACCGATAATATTATAATCATCATCACAATATTATTTTTCAGAAAAGAATACATGTATATATGGAGGCAATGCATAAATCATGCATAATAATATCTCATTCAGATATGGTTTGGATGAAAATGAGGACCGAGTCATCCTTGCTTACGGGTAAAAGGAGATGAAAGGACCATACATTCATTACATGCTTTCTTTGACTTATGATGACTGAGAAAAATAAGGGACACTTTTTTAAATTACGCACACACACCACACATATATCATGATGATTAGTGATATTATTTAGTTTTGTTTAATTTGCATATAACAAAACTTGTTGTAACTAAACTAGTTAAATATTACATTCCCTATATAACACAGTATATAAGTTGGACTTACAGTGTACCAGTTACAAAATAATTTGTTACTTATATAGTTAACACTTGCACTTTGTTATTATTAATTTTTTTTAAATATGTCCACTGTCGGGAAAAAGATAAACGCCCAATTTATCGCTAGATATTTCCAAAATAAATAATTATTGTTATAAGTTTGTCCAAAAAAAAAAAAAAAAAAACTTTTTCAGCTCAAAGATTTTTAATTTAATTGTTTTGGTCATTTTTGGGGTATGCTTCAGAAACACGGGTTCACATGACCGACCCTTTTCGTAGTGCTCAGGGTTGTCCAATCAATACAATCATCAATCAATGCTCTTTTGTTCACAAAGATAATCGAATTTGTGAACTTCTTGATTAGATTAATAAGAACAGTGGATTACAGTCTTACATAACAGAAAATTATCGAAACATAACTAAAGAAAAAGATCAGTAATTTTTCCTAATTAATTTAATTAATACTTAACTTCACTTTAATCATGCCGATGTTTTTTTTTTTTTTTTTAGCAAATTAAAAAGAAAGAGAACTTTTTCTAAGGAAGAAAAGCAGGAATAATGGCGGAGGAAGTGAACTGTGAAGGATGATGTTGGTGTTGGTGTTGAGGTTGATCTTTGATCTGAGTCTCCGCCGTGGAAGCATGGTGACCACACCTATCACACTTCACCGGTACCAATATCCGACGACAAGAAGGACACGAAGACCTCGAAGTCAACCACTTGTCAATACACGCCACGTGGAAAGCGTGGTTACATAGCGGCAGGATCCTGATCTCTTCTCCTTCGGTAAATTCCGTTATGCATATAGCACACTCGGTTGAAGAGTCGTCTCCTTCACCGCCGGAGGAGCACGGCAAATCTTCTGCGGCGGCGTTAGAGGGGGAGGCGGTGTAAGTGGTTTTGGGAAGCGCTTGGAGTGCTTTCTTCTTGAGGCCTTTGTTCGGAGGAGGAGGAGAAGATTCTCCGGTGGCGGCGGAACTAACGCCGGTGAGACGGCGGAGCCAAGCGCAGCGAGCTACGGCGGCTAAACCGGCAACGCATATGAGAGCGCAGAGAAGAGCGGAGAGGATGACAACCATGTCGGTTTCGGCGGCGAGGATTTCTTCCGGTGGTGGTGGAGACGACGACGACGCCGTACCGAGGAATCTAGAGGGGCGAGTCATTTTGGGTTTTGTCTGAAAGAGAGAATGTGAAAGCTGTGAAGAAGTTAGAAAGGAAGAAGAAACTTTGTTCTTGTTCTTGTTTTTGTTGTTTAAGAAAGAGAGAGAGAGGTAGAAGAAGAAGAATCTGATCCAAGTTAATATAATAGAGAGAGACACACATACACATCTCTACTTATATATATAAAAGATATGTCCCAATTTGCAGATAAATATTTATTTAATTACTTTGGCATATATCGGCTGAAAAGGTTGTATGAATAGAAAACACGTAGTTTTTACAACTTTCCGAAGCTAAATAATAAGTTTTTTTTTAAGTATTTATCCCATAATTAGGACATACTTATTTCAATCTTTATTATTATTAGATTTTTTTTTTTTTTTTGGGATTTCTTTCTCTATATAGAGAAAGTCTTGATATTTCAAATACTAAAAGTTTATTCCAATGGGAAAATTTTTAAATACATGCTTTGAATGTTGAATGTATTTAATATTCAAAGCATGTATATTATAATCAGTAATTGGAATAAGTTAATTCTAATTTCATAATATAGGATGTTAAAAAGATTATTTTTGTTTTATAATATAGGATGTTTCCAATTTTCTATGCAATTTTTAGATTAATTTTATATTATGCAATCTTAGATATGATTGGTTAAACTTTTTAAAAGTAACTTTTTCTTAATATGTGTGTTTTTACTAAAACGTCCTATATTATGAAACGGAGGGAGTATAATGTGAACTGTTAAGTAAAAAAAGAACTACTACGATATTTGTTATGTTTAGTTATTTCTAAGCCGCATCAGAGATATTGGCAACATGCGTATAGTTTACCGGGGGCGGGGTTCGATTTAAATAATGGCAGCCTATAAAATCTAATTAGATAATAGATTCGGAAATATCGTAATCCTATTACAAAAAAATATCATAATTACAAGGAGGATCATATAGCCGTATTAATATTACTAGAAAACGCAAGTATAGAGAAAAAGATGGGTAGGTGTGGGCGCTCTTTTTAGGTTCTGTTTGACGAACTCATTATCAAAAGGTGTTTTAAGTATAATTTACTTTTCTTACCTAAACCTACTTCGATTAGACTCTTCTATTTACTTTATTCTCTTCATTCTATTTCTTCATTTTCATTTTCGGCATCGAGAAGGATCCCTTCAAAATACAAAAAAGATTGACTTGAGAGAATATGGTTTTGTTGACAGGTGGTGCTGATAGCTGAAGGTTGGATTCTATGAACTTCGAAGTTCTTCTTGCAATATTTATCTACTTTTATTTCAATATTTATGATATATCTTGAAATACACCCATTTTTGAAGCAGTTTTCTAATTTAGATTTGTAAATATATACTCCTTCCGTTTCACAAAGAGTGTTATTCTGGAAGTTTTTCTTTGTTTCATAAAGACTGTCACTTTGTATTTCCAATGTAATTTTTAACATCAAGTTTTCTAATTTACCCTTAACCCACAGCTTTTTCTATTAAATTTTAAAGATAAATTACTCATTAAATAGGGGCATATATGTATAATTCAAGTTTTTCTTAATTTGTGTGTAAGTGGTCAAAATGACACTCTTTGTGAAACGGAGAGAGTATATATATGTTGGATTTTGTCTAGATGTAGGTGGGATCTTGATAACGATCAATTTTACAGAATCTTTGAAATGGATCTACGTGTCCTCGAAGCTCAAAAGGCAGTATAATATTTACGTTATTGTATTAACGGCAGGTAACACCGTCCACGTGTGCATATAAGTTTTGGTGTTTTTCTAGACTCTCTCTGGGGGTTGGGGTGTCATAGTAACCGAAATATTATTGTATTTGTGGTTAAAAAAGTCGAATCAAACCAAACTTTATCATATGATACATTTACAAACCAACGATCCAAATAAACTTCGTTTCTGCACACGGTTTCAGCTGAAATTTCATAAGATGATCGGGTCTTGGCCGGTAACTAGAAAAAGAGATGGATGGAACTTACGAGAATAGATAGTTAAACCAAAAAAAATAGAAACGTTGCAAGAATAACAACTTTGAAAACGAAAGTACAATCGGAATGGAATATTTTTTTCTGTGTGTGAGTGATGTGAGTCTTAACGTCTTATATGGAACCAAAAAGGTGAAAAGCAAGCCGAGTTATTACACCAATAATTAAAACTAGAGAAGACATTAGCACACAGAAACACATAAACGAATATAAGAAACAACCAACAATAATTGAGTCTGGACGCATTGATCATGCCATGTAAAAAACGGAAAACAAACAAACAATAATGGACGACTGGAAGCATCAATCATATACCGAGGTTTAGAGCATGCTGCATGCATCCATAATCCATAGTTTTGGTCTTTTGGATTTTTTTACCTTTGTGTTGTTTGTTTTTTACACAAATAATGATTCGTATATTTCAATAGTATATTTCAATAGTGTTTCGTAATTGTTATGCTAAATATTACTCCTATTTTGTGCCATTGCCGTACATAGTGTGTGTGCATATGCATATTGAAAGTGGATACGTCGTATACACAAAAATTGATATATACATATTCCATTTTCATAGATTATAACATTTTGTGTTCTGTTCGATCGAAGTCTCTCTATCACTTAGGTCCACGGGCATAGTTGCACCCGTCACAATAAAGTAAGTTTGACATGTAGTAATATGATGATAGTCCGTCCATACGATTCCAGGTAATCAAATATTGTAACTTATTCGATATATCCAATATATTCAATATATTGAATCATATATATAAGTGATAGAGAAATTGGCAGTTTTGGACTTCGCCGAAGTAACAACGAAAGGTTGACAAAAACAAAAATAAAGGTAATCAAAAAGCCCATACGATCAGTTTAAAGCGTTTGTAGAGCAATATAGACGAGTCAAAGTCATGCCTGTGAGTTACGTGTTCTATATGTGTCCATGATTATAACGCAAAGAGCAATATCATGTCGGTGCGCAAACTTGTTTTGACTTTTTTTTTTTTTGGGTCATTGAAGCAACTGAAACATCAATTTTTAATTTTACATACACATAACGTCATAAAAAATGATCTATTCAGTTGCTACTTGCTATGCCGTTTCAATATAAATAGAGACTAGAGTTATAGAAAACGACACTTCATTCACACTCTTTGAATTGTTTGTCATGTAACTATTGATTATTCGGTCACCGTCCCATTATAAACCCAATCATCAACAGGTCCAAAACACAGCAAGTAACCAATGGGCTTTTTATAAGGCCCAAAATAAAAACAAAAGGCCCAATCTCTACACCTTTGTCACAAAAACCCTCGTAGAACCGTGGAAGCTCTCTCATTTTACGATCGCAACAATGGCGGCTGCGAAGGAGATCCTACTACGGCGACCAGTGGCGGCGACAATCAGGCTAACCGTTCCGGCGGGAGGCGCAAGACCAGCACCACCGGTAGGTCCGGCGTTAGGTCAGTACAGGCTTAACCTGATGGCTTTCTGCAAAGACTTCAACGCTCGGACTCAAAAGTACAAACCAGACACCCCGATGGCCGTGACGATAACGGCGTTCAAGGACAACTCATTCGAGTTCACCGTCAAGTCACCGTCAGTGTCGTGGTACGTGAAGAAAGCAGCTGGAGTCGACAAAGGGAGCACTCGTCCTGGACATTTGACGGTGACGACGCTATCGGTGAGACACGTGTACGAGATCGCCAAGGTGAAGCAGACTGATCCGTTTTGTCAGTATATGCCTTTGGAGTCGATTTGCAAATCTATCATTGGTACTGCTAATTCTATGGGTATCAAGATCGTTCAGGATTTGGAGTGATGTAAGAGATTGGTTCTGTGTTTTTTGTTTAGTTCCATTGTTTTTGTTTGTTGTTTCAATGGGTATGTGAGCTCCAAAGTGGCTGAGAGAGATTCAGTTTGTTCAACTTTGATCGATTGAATAATTTGAAAAGTACAAAGTTTGTGTTGTTGTTGTGGCTGTTGAATTTGGATCGTTAGTAATAGGCAAAGTAATCTAAAGTTCGTTCCTTTAACCTCATTGATCAGATTCTGTTTCTTATGCACTCTGTAAAGTCAGAAAGAATTGTGTGTTCTCAAGGTTCAGTGAATTGAAGGAGCAATGGGGGTTGTTTGAAATGGCAAGACAAAGTAAGATCATAAGAAAGAGACATCAATCTCAATTTAAGAAACTGAGAACTTTTAAATTGCGTTTCTTGAATCTTCTCCTGTATAATGTTTTCAAATGTAACAGCTTTTGTAGTTGTATGTTTAGAGAAACAAGAAACTTCACTTTTGTTTCATAGGATGACTGATCACACTTACACACTTGACATATCATTGTCTGTTTGTCTGCATTCGAGTCCAACGCTTATGACTGCTCGATGAAGTTCCAGTTGGATCTGTTGATTCGGATCCTCAGAATTTGCCATCAATGGAAGGTTTTGATGAAGTTCACGAATGTTGTGGGTCAAAGAAAAGACATTGACTTTGGCCCTTTGAGAGAGGGAAAGAAAGAGAGACACCTGACCGGAGAAAATAGACTCAACAACTCTCTCTCCACCTTTGAAAAAGGGCAAAAGAGAGAAATAGACAAAAAGAAAAAAAAAAGTTTAAATCGGGAAAAATCTGAAGCAATCTCGGTTTGATTAAATAAAATCACAGGAAAGAGCGAAAAGTGGAGAGAGTCTTACGTTTTCAGGGCCACACGCAAAATCTGAGTGCCCATTCCTCTCTTTGTCTTTCTCTCTCTGTTCTAAGAAAAGGGAAGCTCTTTGTCTTTGTTGGGTCCTTTGCAAAGATCCAATTTTTACGATCAAAATCGACCCGGCGGGGAAAATTCAGACGTCTTTTATAGATTAGATTTAGATATGTCGTGTTCATCTTCTTCCGGATCAGAAGGTGAAGAAGAAGGTTACGATGCTTACCGTAAAGGTGGTTATCACGCCGTCAGGATCGGCGATCCTTTCTCCGGTGGTCGTTACATCGCTCAGAGAAAGCTTGGTTGGGGTCAATTCTCCACCGTTTGGCTTGCCTACGATACTCTCACCTCTGTACGCATCTCTCTCTCTCTCTCTCTCTCTTCGATTTCAGTTGCTTTGATGATCGTAATGCCTCTCTATTCATTGGTTTCATTTATGGGCTTTGATCTCTTTTTTTCTCATCTGAGAGTTTAAATCGAGATCGAACCACATTGAAATGACACTGTTTAAAGCTAAAGACTCGTCCTTTATATTCAATACGCATCTGTTAGTTTTATAAGTCCAATAGATTTTGGTGCAAGATGATTCTGATTTTGAAATTGTGGATCATTACCCTAGATTTGGCACTGTACTACTCTCTCTAGCTAACCATTTTACCAGATTTGTTTGTTCAATAAGGATTGCGTATTAAATGGTTTTAAGTATCTTTTTTTAATCATAGGAAGATAACGGTGATATTGAAGTATGTATATCCTAAGAATGTTTTGCCTTTGGTGTGTGTGTTTATTATGTCTGTTTTTGTAGAACTATGTTGCTTTGAAGATTCAGAAGAGCGCACAACAATTTGCTCAAGCTGCACTTCACGAAATCGAGTTTCTTTCAGCTGCTGCTGATGGAGATGTCGACAATTCCAAATGTGTTGTTCGTCTTATCGACCATTTTAAGCATTTTGGTCCAAACGGACAGCATTTATGCATGGTGCTTGAGTTTCTTGGCGATAGCTTGCTCCGTTTAATCAGATACAACCGTTACAAAGGTCTGAAAATGAATAAAGTCCGGGAGATTTGCAGATGTATATTGACTGGTTTAGATTATTTGCACCGTGAGCTCGGTATGATTCACTCCGACTTAAAACCTGAGAACATTCTTCTTTGTTCCACCATCGACCCTGCCAAAGATCCTGTTAGATCTGGACTAACCCCAATACTAGAAAAGCCA
This sequence comes from Camelina hispida, assembly GCA_023657505.1. Classification (NCBI taxonomy): domain Eukaryota; kingdom Viridiplantae; phylum Streptophyta; class Magnoliopsida; order Brassicales; family Brassicaceae; genus Camelina; species Camelina hispida. The sequence continues at coordinate 2,524,442 of CP094635.1, read as the reverse complement.
GAGGGGAACGCAAATGGTGGCGGATCCACAATGAATCTGATTGAGAAGAAGCTCAAGAGGAGAGCAAAAAGAGCGGTTGCTAAAATATCAGAAAGAAGAGTTTCAATGATTGGTGAAGAAACATCATCCAAGACGGAAAGAAGTCTTGATGGGATTGATATGAGATGCAAAGTGGTTGACTTTGGTAACGCTTGTTGGGCTGATAGACAGTTTGCGGAAGAGATACAAACGAGACAGTACCGAGCCCCTGAAGTTATACTAAAGTCAGGTTACTCTTTCTCTGTTGATATGTGGTCTTTTGGTTGTACTGCTTTCGAGCTTGTCACAGGAGATATGCTATTTGCTCCAAAAGAAGGAGATGGTTATGGAGAAGACGAGGTCAGATCCTAAATCTTTAACCTCAAAAGAGTTTGCTTCTTCAAATTTTTTTTGTCTTGATTTTCTTATACGTTTTTGTTAATTTAGGATCACCTTGCTCTTATGATGGAACTCCTAGGAAAGATGCCTAAAAAGGTATTTTATTTTTTTTGCTTTCCCGCTCTGTTTTCTCGGTTTGGTCTCCTTCTTATGATATGCTTTTGGTTGAGCAAGATTGCGATTGGGGGAGCGAGATCGAAAGACTATTTTGACAGACACGGGGATTTAAAAAGGATCAGGCGGTTGAAATATTGGTCACTTGATAGTTTACTGATCGATAAATATAAGCTTCCAGAAACAGAAGCAAAGGAGTTTGCCGAGTTTGTGACTTCGATTCTGGAGTTTGCACCAGAGAAACGACCAACTGCGCAGCAGTGCTTGGAACATCCGTGGATGAATGTAAAGACAGAGAACGATGCAGATAATGTAGATGCACAAATGAACAACTTGCAGATCAAAGGGTGAAAAAGAAACTCAAAAACGTTTTCCTATTGTTCTTCTTCATTCCTTTTTGAATAACTTTCTTCTTTTATTAATGGATTTTTTTTGGTAATTGTTCGTTGCTGTTTCGAGGGGACATATGATTATTGTTTGATTAACCATCGATTTCATTTGTTACTTATAAAGAATTGTCTATGTAGCGAATGAATTGACTAACAAAGATGTTACTCTTACCTCTTCTTTGAGATTTTTTTTTGATCTTATTGTCAGATGTCTGTTGGTTTAGTGCCTCTGAGTTGGTTTTGGCTTTTGGGGTCGTATTGTATCGGTTGAAAGAAACCATGTATTTTGACTATTTGCTAAAGAATAGTTTGGTAATATATTTCTAAATCTAATTTTAAATAGAAACTGACTAATAGCAGTATTCGACAAAAAAATTAGATCCAATAATTTACATGTTGTCTTATAATAAGAAAATATTTGTTATTTTACTGATATTTCTAATAATTTGTTCATTTGTTGTTGTCGGTTAAATCCATTAATTATATTTTCTTGTCATATTCTCAAATAGTACTACTGCGTTAGTGTTTGTGTCGGTTGTTTTTGTCAGCGTAATGTAGTGCAGTTACTTTATACTTTATTGACTATCATATGAGTTTTTTTTTTACTTTTTAGTAAAACCTGGTCAATACGAAAATCAAGTTCCCGTTTTAGACATGTCGTTGTCAATGTATTATTGAAGTAATAAATTTACGTTATATAGAAAGATAGAAACCAAAATACCCTGAATGACGAAACTGCAATTTTCAGTGTCATATAATCTGAATAGAATTTTTTTTTTTACTCTAGCCGTTAGTAAATCTAAAAAGCGACATTGCCAGATGGTTTTAACCTTCAGACCACATGTGACGTGCATGACTTAGCAGCTTTGTCTTTTGAGGATTTGCGTATATTAGTAATTTCTCCTCCTTCTGTGTCACACGTTCCATATCACCACGTGGAGATCTATCTACACGTGACACCCTGTATCCAATCGTTGAATCCACAAAATACATTTCTTTTTGTAAATTACATATTTTTTTTGGGATGCAAACTTTCTTTATATTTTACTTATTTTGCCACTTATCAATTAATCGTTTCTTAGCAAAATAAAAATAAAAATAACAAATACTATAACTCAACAAAAAGTACATCACTTTATTACATTTCATGCTCATCTATGAATCCGAAAATATCAAACCTTCTTCTTCTACACAACTGTAAATGGCAAATAAAGTGTATTAATATGTATATATTTAACAATATATAACATAAACTCAAAAACACATCCAAAAAAGGAAACAACAATGTGATTCTTATACTGAAAATGGCAATGCTTGACCAAATCTTGAAGAAGAAAAAAACGAGTCATTTTCTTCTGTAGGCAATGTGATCACTATGATGACCGTACGGCTTTGTTCTGTTTCACACATTCTGGAGCCGCCTTGATGTCCTGGCATTTCCAAGCCGGGATCACGCCGTCCTCTTGCGGCTGAGCCACCGGTAACGTAGACGTGGAGGTAGTTCCGTTTTCTTGGTTTCTAGAATTACAAATGCTCAAAGGAAGCTTCTTTAGCTTCACTCTTCCTCTTCTTTTACCCAATGAGCTGTTTTCCTCCCCTGCTTTCTTCGAATCAGCTTCTTCATCCCTGTTTGATCTAGCTATCTCTAACCCTTCATATGAGCTGTCTGAATCCACGACTCCCGCAATGTCCTTCATTGAACCTGTTACTATAATACTACTACTCCCACCACCAGCTTCAACTACGTTCTTGTTCTTCTTATGCTTCTTGTATCTCTGACCATTCTCTTCGAACTCCGAGTAAGTTCTCAAGACTCTAGGATACGTATTGTCTATAGCTCGATGCAACCTACGCGCTAAATCATCTTCCTCGTCTCTTCTTGTCTGTTGTCGTCCCTTAGAATACAAAAGCTCGACGGGGACATGTTTCTTCTGCTTGTTCTTCTTAGGAGACCTCTCCTTGGGATCAGGGACAGCTTCTTTAGGGAAAGAATCAACCAATTCCAATGCCCTCTTAGCCGCAGCGATCGCCTTTGCAGAAACCAAAGCCTTCTCGTTCGCAATCGCCCTAGCAGCCTTGGCAGCTTTAACCGCTAAAGCAGCTGCGGATCTAGTCGAGGCAACGAGCTCTTCCGGTGACTGATCATTGTTGAAACGGGAAGCTAACAAATTGTCGAGATGGGTCTGGACATGAGTTGGAGCAGAGGAAGATCCGTTTGAGTTTGAAGTTGAGGAAGAAGAAGCGAAATCAGAAGGAGAAGATCCATTGACGTTGTTGTTGTTGTTGTTGGGGTTTAGTTTCTTGAATCCAGCTAGTAATCTCTTACGAGGAGGGAGATGCGAATCTGAATCGAGCTGATTCATCATGTCACATGGATTCATCTCCATTTATTAAAACCCAAATCTGAGAAAAATTACAAGAATGAAAAGTGTCTTAATTTCGGATCAGAATTCTAATTATGGATGAGATCAGATCGATGAAGAGACAAATTCAGAGAGTTAATACATTTTGCAGTATTACAAAGATTAAGACAAAACCAAAATCTGTAGTTTCCTTAAAGATGAATACTTTAATCCGATCTTTATCAAATATGAACACTCAAAAAACTCAATTTCAAAATCATACAATTGTAACAAACAAAATTTAAGCAGAAAAAATTCTTGACATGAATGAGCTGATGATGATTACTTGATCATAAGGGTGTTATGTGATCGATGAATAAACGAATTACGTTAGCATTGAAAAAGAACAAAATCATGAATCAAGAATTAGAAAAACAGAGTAAACAGAGAGAACAAAACAAAGCAAATTCGAATTTAATTCTTACCTCGTGCGTTTTTGGAATTGCTGCAGTTTTAAGTTATCTTTATCATAATCTCAGTTTCTTTGTAAATGAAAAAGGTAGAAGAGAAAGAGGAAGATGAGAGAGTTTTAGGGAGAAAAAGAAAATTAGGGTTTGCAGAGAGAAAGGAGGAAGGAGGAAGAGGATGAAGAAGAAGACAAGAGAATTTTGTTCCATTTTTATATGTAAACCCTACAAAATAACAAAAATCAACTCTCTCTATTTTTTTTTTTTTTTTTTTTTTTTTTTTATCATTATCACATAATTTTGTAAATTTTTTGATTGACATGTGTGTTTTTATAATTACAGTTCCTATCTTATTAGTTATTACACGACAACAACCTCAGGAAAAAAAAAAATTAAACTTAGCTGGTCATGCTTTCCGTTATTATTACATTTCCTTCCGTCTAACTATAATAACGGCCGTCATTTATTTCCCTCTGTAATTTCTTCACGGTGTTAATTTTCATTTTTTTTTACCCTACAACTTTAATATTTAAATATATGAAATAATGTGAACATAGTTTTTTTTTTTTTTAAAACATCGCTATAGGAAATGGAGTTACCATATCATTGACGTGGTTTAGAATTTATGGTGGATGGGTATCAAAGCAACGTGGTCGATCCAAGATCTTAGTTTGGAGAGAAAAAGTAGAAGAATCGACAAAAAGACTAATTAATCTGATTAGATTAAATATTATGATCATTAGAGAGTCCCTACTAGTGTGTTAAAATTTAATTTTTGTTTGGCGAAGATAGATAGTCAACTTCACCATCCCACTTGTCGTGCTGTTTCATTTTCAAATATACCCCAAACCCAAAACTAAAATAAAAAAAGTGAAATCATTTTATACAAAGAAACTTTTCGAATAATTACATCGAAATTATTTATTGAACACTGTAGCGAAAAATATATGTTAACACCACTGATTTTTTTAAATATTTTTTAATCTTATACTCCTTTTGTTTCATAATAAGTGTATTTTGATATTTTGCATACAAATTAAGAAAATATATTAAAATATTTCTTATACTCTTAAAATTGAAATTAACTCAATAAATATAAGGTTAAAGTTGCAAATTTATGCTTAATTTTACATTAAAAATCTAAAATGACACTTTTTTGTGAAATAAAGAAGTACTATAGATTATGTTTTATGTATATATATAAACTACTATATTTTCTAATTCACATCTTCTTGTAAGGAATTTTTTTTCTTTTTAAATATCGTAAATAAGAATATGCGTATCCATTAATTAGTCTATTCTCGTGACTTTTCTTTATTGGGAGCAAATAAATATGTGTTTGTATTTGTTAAAGCTTAATGGGAAAAAAGCGCCACATATGATACAAACGCTGTCGTTTCTAATGAACCAAAAAAAAATCTATATATGCTATGAAACGTTGCGTTTTAGGAAACCCTAACCCCCAATATCTTATTTTCCCTCCAGTTGCTGATCCTTTCCCGTTAAGAGCGAGTGAGAGACGATGACGGTGTGAAAGGCGATGGCGATGCCTTCTTCTCAATTTCGTGTCTGATGGCGATAAATAGCTTCGCGATCTCCAATAATTGATACCCGCGTGAATCGCTTCTTGAAATTTTAGGGTTTTTTGTTTCTCCGTGTTTCAGTCGGGGTAATTCGGGGGGCGGGGATGAAGACGATCAAGCCTTTGCCCGAAGGTGTTCGTCACTCCATGCGTTCTGGAATTATCATGTTCGACATGACGAGGGTCGTGGAGGAACTCGTTTTCAACAGTCTCGATGCTGGTGCGACCAAGGTCCGCAAAAATTCAAATCCCCCTTTTACTTCGATTTCTTCTTCTGGATTTCTTCTGATTGATCTCTCTATTTTTCAGGTTTCTATCTTCGTTGGTGTTGTTTCGTGCTCTGTCAAGGTTGTGGATGATGGTGAGTATAAGCTCCACTATGATTGAGTCCTAATTTGGAAATATTTTACTGATTTTTTGTTGGTTTTCAGGATCAGGCGTTTCCAGAGATGATTTGGTTTTGTTGGGAGAACGATATGGTAATTTGTGGATATCTTTTATGTTTGATGCATTGAGAAAGGCCACTTCTTAGTTTTCGATTGAGAAACTTATCTTAAGCAATATCTAACAGCTACTTCAAAGTTTCACGATTTGGAGACAGCCAGTGAAAATTTTGGATTCCGTGGAGAGGCGTTAGCTTCAATATCAGATATTTCGTTACTGGAAATCAGGACAAAAGCTATTGGGAGGCCTAATGGTTATCGAAAGGTTATGAAGGTATATAAGGATGACTTTGATGCTACTCAAATACTCCTACATAGTTTGTGTGGCGTTGGTTATGGTTTTAATTAAACTTCCTGAAATGCTTTTCAGGGATCCAAGTGTCTACATCTAGGAATTGATGATGATAGAAAAGTCTCTGGCACGACTGGTAATGTGTCTTTTGACATTATTGCTTTATCTGTTATGCTTATTCCAATTATGAAAGTGAAGCCTTAAGTGAAACTTTCAGAAACTATTTGTCCTGTACAATTGAGAAATATGTTTGCTACACTTTTGGCTTACATTGGCATGGGCATGATTAACAACTGATCTTGACCTGGTTGATGCAGTAACGATTCGAGATCTATTTTACAATCAGCCAGTGAGACGCAAATATATGCAATCCAGGTTCATTTCTTAGACACTTACCTTTTTAGAGTAAGACATCTGGATTTTAATCTTACTTTCGCATTGTCTGAAGTTTTCTGAAATGTGACCATGATTTTGTTTTTGGTTTTTGCAATGGAAGCCCTAAGAAAGTTTTGGAATCTATCAAAAAGTGTGTGTTCCGGATTGCCCTTGTGCACTCCAATGTTTCCTTTAGTGTTCTTGATATCGAAAGGTGGGTTCCTACTTTCCATTTAAAGATCCTTACGAAATTAGCCCTTCATAATTCATATTGGCGCAAAGCCGTACATGTTCTGATTGTTTCTTCGTTACAGTGATGAAGAGCTTTTCCAAACCAATCCTTCTTCTCCAGCATTTTCACTATTGATGAGAGATGCAGGGACAGAGGCTTCAAACTCGCTTTGTAAAGTAAACGTTACAAATGGCATGCTGAATGTCTCTGGGTATGTATCTGGTCCTGGAGATAGTTTCAAGGTAAGTTACTTGCTCCACAAATGGGCTCCATATTATCACCATTGTTTGTCAGATTGTTAACTTTGAGCCTTGATTTCTGTGTATATTGTGTTATTTTCCTTGCAGGCCTTGCAGTACATATGTATCCATTTTTCTTCACCTTATAATGTGTATACATCAACTATCTTCTGCTATCTAGATTAGGTAGTTTTTCTATATCGTTGTATGGCCTTCACAGCAACAGATATCAATTCAAGATTCATAAGCAAAGGTCCCATACATAAGCTGCTGAACAACTTGGCTGCTAGTTTTGAGTGTACGGATGACTGGAAGCCTACAGATGGGTTACAAACCGGAAGACGTAATCGCCTTCAATCCAATCCTGGTTACATTTTGTGCATAATATGTCCACGTCATCTTTATGAATTCTCGTTTGAACCATCAAAGACGCACGTTGAGTTCAAGGTAAGTAATTCTCTTGTGATTTAAACTTTTTAGTATATTTTAAAATTTTAAATGATTTCCAATATCTCTATCTGTGGCAGAATTGGGAACCTGTACTTGCCTTCATAGAAAGAATCATTCTAGCCAACTGGAAGAAAGATACAAGTCTTGGTACGCACACTTTTTTCAAGCTCTGATAATATCCCTAATATTTCTTGGTGTTTCAATGTTTCCGTACGTTTTACTCTCAGAAGTTTTTGATGGGGGTGCTGATCTACTAGCAAAAGGTGATACACTAGACCTTAGACTTCAAGAAGGTACATAAGTTTTCATACTATCACCTTTCTAAAACATCAGTGCTTCTTTATTAGAACGAGGAATTATCTATTGTTCGTCCCTTTTAAATATTCCCAGAAAGCCTCTATCAATGTCTTATTTTCTGGATGCAGATTGGCCAGAAGCTATGGAGCCTACAAAAAAGAAGCTCAAGAGAAGCAATGACCAGGCACCTTGTAGTTTTCTGTTGACCCCAGCTGCTGAAGTGAAAAGAAATGGTGATTATATGTCTGAAGGAAAGGGTGAATGGTCTGTACAATGTGAATTTGACATGCATATTGAGAATCTCAAAGAGCAAGACACTGTGGCTAAATTTGGCTGTCAGATTGATTCTCTTCCTCAGTCATGTGACATAGACTTTCCACAAGTCACTGACCTCCTGGAAACAAGCTTCGTTGCTGGTGTTACATGCAGTAAACAGTCTCTAAAAAGATGTCAGAGTAGCACAACTCGCAATATCGACAAGGATCTTAGGAAAGATTCAGACGAATTGAATTTTCAGTTTGGAGGATACAAAGATGAGTTAAGTGTCAGCAAGTTCACTGGAGTGCATCTCTTGCGTGGTTGCTCCTCAAGAGGGAGCCTAACCTTTAAGGAGCCCATACGAACTCATGATGAAAGGTCTGGATCTGTCATGCCTCTGATACTTAATAACGACCGAAGTAATTCGCTGATTGGTGTCCTAGAGACCAGAGAGGGTGGTTCTCAAAGTGATATATTTTCTGATACTCCTGAATTTCATGGAATGACTAAGACCCTTGATTGTTCCCTAGGGAGTTCATGGCAGGATACTGATTGGTTTACTCCACAACGTACCTCATATAGTAGAAGTGTTGAAGAAGATTTTAACATTTCTCCCATCGACACTGCAGAATTTTGTTCTTACGAAGACAAAAATTTCAGGAAAAAGTACCTTTCCTCTGTCAATGTGGGGAACTCTGGTGCTGAGAGTTTCTGTTTGAGTTCAGAGTTGTCTCCAATGTTCTCTACACCTCCTTCTGCGACCAAGTGGAAGTCAGATTATGAGAAAGGTTGTCAAATTCTTGAAGGGAGTTTGAGACTGGAAAGTATGCCTGACCCTGAATATTTGTTCACTGCAGCTAATAACATCAGATTTGATCACGAGGTCATACCGCAAATGGATTGTCGAGAAACCAACCTAGATTCTTTCACAGATACTCAGAATTTCACTCAGTCAGATGAAAAAGTTTGCAAGTCATTGTGGGGGCATGCAGATAATGCGGGTATTGAACAATTTAGTATCAGAAAGGACAAGTTCAGTCATAAGGATGTTAGACAGAATAATGATGGTAAACAAAGGTCAAGAAGAAGCCGCTCTGCTCCTCCATTTCATCAGGATAAAAAGAAATTTATCAGCTTAAATTGTAGATCAGACACAAAATCAAAGAACCCTGATCCATCAGGTACATACTACTGGTCTTTGGTCAGATGTGGATATTATGTTTCTGCTCTGATTTTAGTTTCCGGAATGTCGTACAAAAGATATTAATGAGGTATATCTTTCTGCAGAACCTGATGATTTGGAGTGTTTGACACAACCTTGTAATACATCTTATATGCATCCGAAGCCGAGCATCGTTGATGATGGGTCGTACGATCACAAACAGGAAACAGAAAAAAGATTGATTTCTGCCTCAGACTTGAAAGCATCTGTTGATTGCAGGACTGAGCACTCAGAGACCCAAAAGGAGGATGGAGACAAAGGTAAATATTAATCTTGTATTAGCAGTATGTCTCTTTCGTAGATGAATCATCTGGAAGACACTGCTACATAATGGTCGAGAATATAAATTGTCAATCAAACATGCTCCTTGACAAGTGGTATATGGGAGTCTTCATGATGTTTCCTTTTTTCTCCCCTCTTCAATCTGTAGTATTTACTATGTTATTATTTCGCAGACTACCGCTTAAAGGAATATGTAGTTCCGGATAAATCCACAACGAAATGGCGCCATAACTGTTCGGTCTCTCAGGTACACAAATTGATAGGGTTTGTTTGCACGGACTGAGTGACTTTCTGGTCCATGAAAGACAACTGAGCATGCATAACCTTTTCCATTGATATGCAGGTTGCCAAGGAATCACATGAGCTTCACGATCAAGATAATGTACTTGATATATGTTCAGGACTTTTGCACCTACGATCCGATGAATCATTGGTTCCTGAATCTATAAACAGGCACTCTCTTCAAGATGCCAAGGTTCTACAACAGGTTGACAAAAAATATATCCCAATTGTTGCTTGTGGAACAGTTGCCATCGTTGATCAGGTTCCTCCTTTATATCAAATTCTTGACACTTCTTCTGAATATGGTGGAGGATTATGTTTAAACTAGGGCAACATAAGCTGTGGAAACTATTGCTCTTAATTAATGTCTTGCTATCTTCGGGTGTCTTTTTTTACAGCATGCTGCCGATGAAAGAATTCGTTTGGAAGAGCTGCATAAAAAGGTAAGAGCAGTAAGAGCATCTTGGAACTTCAAGTTATGAAACTACTTTTCTAATTCCTAGATTCGATAATATTGTGCTTCTGTCACTGACAAAACAATTGCAATTACTAGGTCTTGGCTGGGGAAGCAAGGACAGTCACCTACTTGAGTGCAGACCAAGAGTTGGTACGTTTGAACAGGATATTAGATAGCATAGTAATCAGAATTTTCTACTCTGCCTTGGTTTATTGATGATGCATCATTAATCTTTTATTTTGACATAAAAGGTACTGCCAGAAATGGGCTATCAGTTACTCCAGAGTTATTCAGAGCAGATACGAAACTGGGGTTGGATCTGCAACATTAATGTAGAAGGGTCAACGTCCTTTAAGAAGTAAAATTTCTCTTGATTTCTCATCAACTACTGTCTAACAATATGCAGTTGTGTTTTTAGATTGCACACCATGATTCTCTAGGTGGGTGATTATTGTTTTCCTTTTCTACAGGAACATGAGCATCATCCAACCGAAACCAACCCCAATCACACTTAATGCGGTTAGGCACATAGTCTAGCTCTTTCATTTCGCTTACTGCTTTTGCCGGTTAAAACCGATTCTATTCTCTGTGGGATTCTATATGAGTCACTTGAATGATCACTCTGTTTACACCACATGTAGGTCCCATGCATTCTGGGTGTAAATCTATCAGATGTTGATCTGTTGGAGTTTCTTCAGCAGGTATTCTCAGAATTGTGTCCACACATAGCTTATCTTTTCTTTTCTTTTTCTTTAAGATTCTTAATCAACTTTTGCCAAACCAGCTTGCTGATACTGACGGATCATCAACAATACCTCCATCTGTTCTTCGAGTCCTCAACTCCAAAGCCTGTAGAGGTACATTCCTGATCTCTCCATAATTGTTTTGTATGTTCAAGGATAATATAGTGACCACCATTCAGTACTTGGTTTCTCTGCTAATTCTGTGTTTTTTTTTCTCTCAAAAAGGTGCGATTATGTTCGGAGATTCTCTGTTACCCTCTGAATGCTCTTTAATCATGGAAGGACTGAAGCAGACCTCGCTTTGTTTCCAGGTAATTAAGAAACATCAAATCTTATCAAAAGGATTCATTTTTAATCAAATTAACCCATTAAGTCTGTGTGCAGTGTGCTCATGGACGACCAACGACAGTTCCCTTAGTCAATCTGAAGGCATTGCACAGACAAATAGCAAAGCTCGGTTCCAGACAACTGTGGCACGGGTTCCAACGCAGAGAAATTACTCTTGATCGTGCTAAGTCACGCTTAGACAAAGCTAAAAGCTAAAAAAAGTTCAACTGTATCAAACTCTTTAGTGCCGTAGACTCCGTAGATAATTACTTCCTCAGTTTGCTAACTCTCTTGTACATATAGAGTTAGTAACGTTTTTCCTTGGATACATAGTTGTATAGGTTGATACTACACTAGACTAGAGTTTGCAAGCTGATAAACTCACTCATTGTATTCTTTTCATTCGATTAATATACAAAAGAAAAGTTTATAACTGACAAACGATCCATGGTCCAAAAGTTCATCACCACGAGTTTTTTTCTCTAAGAAAAATTCTCACATTACAGAACACATTGTGCAATCACAACTTGTAGTGCTTGCTTCTCTTGTAGTGGATCGTGGCCAGTGGATGTTCAGATGTAGATGCTTAACCAGATACAATATCTTCTTCAGCTATGGTTCTACTTTGGTCAGTGCCGATAACAGCACACAACGCTTTCCAAATGGGAACCAACATCTTCAATGGGGGTCTCAGTTCCTGTACAAAGAGGAATCCAGGGAATTGATGGCTAAACGTAATATTCTCAGATTGATTGTTTATCAAAGTTTTCAGCAAAATGTTTTCTCTCACAATGTATTGAAATAAACTGGTGGCATTACCTTAAACACCAATGTAAGTTGTTCTTCGCCACGCAGAAATAAGGAGAGACTCCAGTAACATGTAATGGGGGTGACACATTCAACCAGCACAGGCTTCAAAATCTTGCCAATAGGGATAAACCTGGAGACAGTTTTTCCACTGCAAAGCAAAAACATGTGCAATAGATGACTGTTGCTTGTATAGATAATAATAGGTCATGAATTCCAACCATTAATATGGAGTAGTTTCAAGCGTTAATTCATCATGGAGTGCAAACAATATATAGGGTACCTTAAATATTGAGTTTCAAGCTGGATCCCAAAGGTTGGCATGATTATAACAGATTCTGAACAAGTCAAAGAAAAAGATAGCATTAATCAGAGACATGAAACTGGTGTCATCCCATTCGGTAAGCATGTAAAGAGTGTACAATCATGAACCAGGATCTCACCTTTCTTGACAAACTTCCGACATTGTAGCATAACTAAAAAACCACTTAAAAGGCAGAACCAAGAAAGACTTCTAACTGGATTGTCCTGTTTCATGTGAATTATCTCTTTCAGATACTTGCCTAAAGAAACAACAGATGGTACATGAACAAAACAAACTTGTGAAGTAACACAAATTAAGCATTGTGCTTTACGCAAATCAAGCATATTGCTCAACAAGAATGAAAATATCAAACTATAGTCCAGAAATCGTTCACTTTAGGAGCCATACTTCTAAAAACCATGTTGATTGATCCCTTTATCATAATATATGCATTAGCAGCACATGTTCTAAGCAATGCCTCAGAAACTAACTACCAAAACTTCATGCAAAATTCATATTTAAACAACACACAACACAAACAGACATCTCCTAAAAGTATCATTACCTTTCCAAGCAAAAAGTAAATAGAACTCGCCAAAATCACAAGGAAGAAACCAATCCCCCTACGACTAGCATAACCAGTTGCTCTGCTTCCCTTGATGATCACATGGTGAATGTCAATAGCTTCTTTAGTTGGCTTACTTCCACTTTCGTGTACGTAAATGTACCTCTTACTCGAAAGAGAAAATCTCACCATTCGAGCTTCTAAGAAACCCAAAGCAAAAAATTTCAGAATTTCGAGTCTTAGTCAAATCACACAGCAACAAAAATCTCTTTGCGGCTTTTCGTCGAACAACATGCGTGCATTACAGCCCCCCGTTGAATCCCCTTAAAATTCTCGCCAACTATATCCCCACACAGTGCCCTCCCAACCCAAATTAAAAAATTACTTCGACGAAAGCAATCCGCAACTTTTTCAAATGGATCAAATCAGAAACCCAGATTTTTCTTACCGGTGAAGAGTAAGAAGACGATATATATATATATATATATATATATATATATACTGTGGTGAAGACAACAAAACGACAAAAGAAAGTAAAAAATATTCAGACTGTATGTCGTTTCATTAAAAGTCTCTTAACACAAAACTCTAAACGTTCTGTCGTTTTAATTTTAATCACATTAACAGCTTGCCGTTTGTTATTATCTCGACACTATATAAAAAACCTAATTTAGGTTGTTTAAGGAAAAGGTCAAATCTTAATTACAACATTGGTCTTGTCTTGTTCTCTCTCTCCCAGTTCTTGTCGATTCGCCGTCGATCGGAATCTCGCGTCGCTTGTCTATTTTTTTTACCTTCAGGCTCAATCGTTCTATTCGTTCACGCCGGGATTAAAAAAACCCTAATTTAAAGTTTGAAGCTTTCGGTTTTAAATCATGCGATGCAAGAGATGCAATGGAAGCAACCTTGAACGCGAAGAAGGCACAGGGAATTCGTATTGCGGTGGATGTGGGACGTTACACGAGTACGATAATTATGAGGCTCAACTTGGTGGTATTAACGGACCTCAAGGTACATATATACGATTAGGCACCATTGGTGTAGGCTCTGTTCTTGCTTATAAGGATAAGAAGATTTATGAAGCCAACAAATTGATTGATGTAATCACAGAGAGATTGAATCTTGGGAACAGTGCTGAAACGGTTAAGAGTATGATTAGTAAGATCACTGATGGTGAATTTGGACAAGGTGAGTGGTTTCCGATTTTGATTGGGGCGTGTTGTTACGCTGTGGTGAGGAAAGAAGGGAAGGTGTTTTGCCTATGGAGGAGATTGCTAATGAAGTTGGTTGTGAGTTGCATCAGTTAGGGAGTGTGATTAAGCGTGTTGTGGATCATTTGGAGTTGGAGTTGCGTGAGTTTGATCTTGTGGGTTTGTTTATGAACACGGCTAATAACTCGTCGAGGTTGAGTGATGTTGATAGGGAGAAGAAAGGGAGGATAACAAAGCAAGGAGCTTTTCTGATGAATTGTGCACTCAAGTGGTTTTTGTCTACTGGGAGGAAACCTATGCCTTTAGTTGTGGCTGTTTTGAGCCTTGTTGTTCAGGTTAATGGTGTTAAGGTAAAGATTGATGATTTTGCTAAAGATGCTCGGGTTTCGTTGTGTACCTGTAAATTGCGGTATAGAGAGTTATTGCAGAGGCTTGTGAAGGTTGCTGAAGAAGTGTGTTTGCCTTGGGCTAAAGATGTTACTGTGAAGAATGTTGTGAAACATTCAGGGACTTTGATTGGTTTATTGGAAGCCAAGTCCATGAGAAAGAGAAAACGAGGGACAGGGGATGATTTAGTTAGAACTGATGGGTTTTGTTTAGAAGATATAGTTAAGGACTGCCTAAGCAAAAAACCTATGTACTGTGATGATGATGCTGATGATGGTGATGGTCACCAAGATGCTATGTCTCGGTATTTTGATGTAGGAGGTGAACATCAGCTAAGTTTATGTAACAATGATAATAATATGTCGGTGAAACAGTTGCCTACGATGTATAAGGAATATGTGGATGGAGCTTGGGGTGGGATTCTTGAGAAATTAAGTCAGGGAAACAATAATAGTATGTTGCAAAAGAAATCGTTTTTTCAGATGATTCTGAGTGAAGATTGGTGGAAAGGGAAATCGAAACTGAGTCAAAGGCTTCTGCTCAAGGAAGTGTTGGAGAAAGATGTAGGGCTTGATCCTTTTCCTCCTTCTTACATTAAGGGTTGTGTTGCAGTCGAAAGACGAAGAGAAAAGATTGAGGCGGCTAAGTTACGGATTCATGCGATACAGCATCCTTCTGATATAGTTAGTGAAGGTGCATCGTCTTTGGAGCTTGAACATAGCAAGAAGAGAAGGAAGAAAGGAACTGAAATTGATTGGGAAGATTTGATTATCCAGACTCTGGTCTTACACAAGGTGAAGGAGGAAGAAATTGAGAAGGGTCACTACAGAACTTTGCTAGAATTGCATGTTTTCAACTCTGGAGAGGGTTGAAAAGAAATTGTAAGCACTGAATCATTTTTTTTTTTTTCATTTTATAAAGTATAATTAAGAATATAGGAATGTTTCTGAATGCAGAAATTATCAAAGCAAGCATCACAAGACGTTTCCACATTCCATGTAAATGTTTCTCTGAAGATGATTAATAAGATAAGCTTACTTGTTTCTTAATAAGCCCTGAGAAACCCATTATAAGGAAAAACAAAAGTCTAAAACTGCTTATGACTGACTACATAATCCATATCATTGAGCTCTCTGATAATTAGAAGTTTCCTCAGCTTGAATGAATCAGCCTGACATGCCATAGTCTTCAACATGATCATAAAGATTGTAGCTTTCAGACAGTCCCATCTTTCCCACAAGATGCTCATCCCCTGCAACACACAAATCACAAGAAATTATCTGATTTTGGTAACACAAGTTTCTTGACCATTTCTATAAAGCCAATGTCTGTTTGTTACTTACTTGGATTTGATAGAACTCCTAACAAGTGAAGGTCTGAGCTCATCTCAGGGCTCTGAAAGCAAAGATCTTCAGGCCTAGGAGCTGTAGTTGTTGTTGTTGTTACTGTCCCTAACCCATTATTGTTGTTATGGCCATCAGGAAGACCAAGAAGACTCTCTGGTCTTCTCTTCTCATTCAGTGCCTCAACTTCAGTCTCAACCTCAGACTCATTATTGTTGTTGCCAGAAGAACCACCACCACCACCACCATGCTGCTTCCTCTTGGAACGAGCACGTCGGTTCTGAAACCAGTTGTAGACATTTTGCTCAGCAATCTGGCCGTGTTGGCTCAGCTCTTCGGTTATGTCTTTGATCTTCTGCTTGCTCGGTGTTCCCGTGCCTTGATCGAATATACGCTCAAGAATCTGAAGCTGAACTGGCGTAGGAGTCCACCTCTGTCTAGCAGTCATCTTGTGACCTATAGATGACATCATTGGGTCTGCATATAGTCCTCCCATTCTCCCTCCTGTTAACAACAACAACAACAGACAAAATGAAGCAGAGTTGTTGAAGTTAAAACTAAATAAAAATTGAAACTTTATATCTCAAACACAAAAACATCAAGCAGAAACATGTTTTTTTGGTGAAAGCTCAATTGAAGCTTAACTCTAAAAATCTAGAAAAGAACCATTTTAACCCAAGAAAGGTATGGTCTTTGAATCAGATTTAACCCAAGAAATGATTAAAAGGCAGAGAATTTTCAATTACATATTCACCAAAGTGAAGAAGAGTCACTTCAATCAACAAAACCACACAAAACTTTTTTACAAAAAGAACACTTTTTTGTTTTCTTTAAGTGAACAGAGAGAAGAAACTTAAATGGAATAAGAAGAAGAAGAAGAGAGACCTGCAAGATCTTGTTGAGCAGTGAGGGTTTTGTGCATCTCAACAAGACGCTCACAAATAGTGCCGTAAATAGCAATCTGTTTCCTGAGAGTCTCATACTGCTCATCGGTCATCACCTTCACGTACATTCCTCCTCCACCGGCGCCGGAGCCACCGCCATTCACATCGATCCCTTGAAGATTAGAAGAGTGATGGTTATTGGGTTGTGGCTGATGATCCCATTCCATCATCTCCTTTTGTCAGAATTTTGCTCAGAAGATTTCTCTTTATCTCTTTTTTTTTTTGTTCTTTTCTCTGTGTGAATGAAGAAACAGAGCAAAGTCAGTGCTTTTTCGGGAGTAGAAGGAAAGGTAAAGGCAGAAAAGGACAAAAAAAAACTTAATTAATATTATTATTTTTGTTCGCATTTTAAAATTATACTATATAGTTTACTATAGTGTTATTACAAATAATTATAATAACAAACGGTAATGATTCAATATTTGGCAATCATAGGGTGATTTAAGGAAACTATTTAACCAACGGTTATTTAGTTTCTATTTACTAATTTTGACCGTTTAAAAAATTATACGTTTATTGCAATAAGTAATTAAGTAGGTTAAACGGTAACTTCCATAACTGCATAATTAAGCCGTTGCCTTTGGGATGCAATCGTTTGAATTGATGATACAAAATATTCATAGCTATGCAATATAAATGAGGTACAAATTGTTTTATAGTCTTTATAGTGGTTGGTTTAATTTGTAATTTTCAAGAAACTGAAGTATGATTTTTATAGTTTGAATTTCTGAATGTTTGTTTTTTTTATAATTAAATTAAACTTAGAATATAGATGTAGTAATGAATACTATACATTTTGTTGTGTATTTTCACGTTCCAAAACTGTTAATTTGGAAAATGACAATACTAATACAATACCTTTGTAAAGATAGATTATGTTTTTTATTATCAGGTGAAATCTTTATCCAGTCGAAAAATTTGCCCTAATCCCAATATACATATGTTTGTGACTTATAAATTTATGGTTTTCTAATTGGTTTATGAAAAGCTTGCTTTTTATCCTTTACTTTTATAGTTCCAATTCGTGTTATTGTTTCTTGGTCAACAGTCAAATTGGTATTACAACTTTTTTAATATGCGATAATAAAGAGCACTTGTGCCAAGATAAAATAACACTTTTAATCTCCTCTTTTCCCTGACCGGATTAACTGACATTCCGTTGATTGATAAATTGAGGTTGCGATCTAACTTTCTGACACATTCTACATTATATTTGTTTCCCAATCCCATTATTCTATAAAGATTATTAGTTTCACCGTCTTTTGCAATCCCTATCATCTTATAACTCATAATTATGAAAAATAAAATGAAAAAAACCATGATAGAAATAAAAATAAAAAAATTTGATGGGCCAATCAGGACTTATAAGTTAAGTAGCGGCGACCACCCAAAAAAAAAAAAAAAGTTAGGGAGCAATAGTTCCCACGTGTCGTTTGAACAGCAGAATTTGTAGGTGGTCGGTGTCCGCCGCCCATGTTCCACGGGCACTTAGATTTTAATATGATCTAATCTGACTCATTTAATTGCCAAACCATTTAACCGAAGAAAAAAAAAACAATGAAATTGATACCTTATTGAATAAACCCGGCCAAACATTGAAATGTGACCATGGTCGACCAAAACATAGAAAAAAAAATAAATAGTATATAATACGTGGTCATGACTCATGCCGTATTGTAGTCGGAGGCGTAGTGATTGTCGGGACGTGTGATTAACTCTTAAACTTACGTTACGAACAAATTATTAACCTTTGTCAACCAAAAGATGGAATTACTTGTTTGATACTGTTATATACCAATGTACCAATGCCTTCCGTAAAAATACGATGAACCAACTTTGGAAGATTGATAGTTGTTTGATCATAAATCGTTTCTTCCCCTAACATTATGAATTATATATATAGCCAGAAAACTTTATAGTAAAAATCCCTATTATATTCTGAATTCTACTGCTATCGTTTACTAATATACAGGTTTAGTAGTGGTTTAAATAAATGACGACACTGACAGCAATAGACTAGTACAACCTCGTTTATCTTGTTATCATGTTTTACGTTGGACCATTTGTTTATCTAATTATGATCATCGTTTTTTCCGGACAACTTTTGTTTACTTAGGTTTTTAATTGTCAACATAATGGAAGAAAATAATGCGGTTTGCATGTGCGACCCTAAGTCAAGTAATGAAACCAAACAGTGTATATAAATGCCCAAAAGTCCATATTTAAACAAATATAGATATATTTCGTATTTTGTCATTAAATGAATGTAACAAGATCAATCAATCTTCGCAAAACTAAACGTTTTTATTTTCAGAAAACAAAACTATACTATTAAGTACAGAAAAATGAAAAATTATTTTGATAAGATACATCTGTAAGCTTTAAAATTAAATTAATAAATGTGATACTGACTCACAATGTATAATTAAGAAAGTTCACATCCATCTAGGAGTAGAAGATTCAAGCAGCCGGAAAATATAGAGACCACACAAATGGAGATATCCGATCCAGAACAATACTATTTACATAAAGTTTATGAATCGACCAAATGACTATAGGGCCGGGAATTTAAAAATATAATAGAAGAAAAAAGTTTCATATAAATTTGTCCATATATAGAGATGTCTATATATTCTTTAATTACATGGCTGACTTAGTGATGATGAGGCCAGATTAGATTATATATAACCCATTGGATTCTCTTTGGCCAAGCTTCTTTGGATTCTTCCTTTAGATTGGAGAGTTTGGTGTACCAATAGCTTCTCTCTAGTTTTCTACCTATATTTTATGCTTACTTCTCTATCATGATGTCTTTTGTATTTATTCTACACTCCGATTCTTGTAATGTATGCGTATTCTCTTAGTTCCGGAACAAAACAAAATCTTACTGATTTCGATTTAACTGACGATACAAAAAATTCACACAAATTAAAACCCTTACAAAAAAAGTTAAGCCTTATGAAAAGTAATTAATAACTGGAATATATATGCGTCAGTAATATTTTTTTATTACAGTTGAACATTTTACAGATTGTTTTTTGTTAAGCTCTATCCTATTTCTTACCTTTCTCTTTTACCATATACAGATGGCTAAGGCTAATCATTACACGGAGATAGTGAAAATTTTAAAAGAGACTAAGGTAGGATTATGAGTACAGTATGTTTGAACAAAAACCTTGAACTCAAAGTGAAGACATCTTCCTCTTTTATTTTTATTTTATTTTTTTGCTTTTCAGTTGTCAACGTGGACGTGACCTTCCTTCCTCTTTAATGATTGCAATTACTAGTCACTGAGGACCGTTGGTGATTACTTAGCATGTAATAACACTTTAAGATTTATAGTAAAAATATTATGAAAATAATCTAAGATCAGTTAAGATCTTTTGTTAAAGTTAATTATTGGGAGAACATGTTTAAGATCATAAGATTTAATAATATAATATTCTTAAACATATTACATTTATAATGTAAAAATAACATTTAAATTGCAAACTTATAAAACTTGTACTAAAATTCAAAATACAATACCAAATTTTTATGAAAACATTAAAGATTAACATATTACTTAATTAAAACAAACAAACATTTTATTTAATTAATACATTTTAAATCAAATCCTCTTTTAATTTGTGAAAATTATTTGCAAAATATTGTATCAATCACACTTGCCACGTCTTAGGAGCCTAGATCAGTTCTACATTTGGACAACATGTTCTATGTACTATTCATTATATTTATAATTTTAATGAGAACTGGGGATACTTAGTAGTATATTTTGTTAACATAAGTTTATTGGGTACTTAAAATAATTCATTCAAGCCCAGATATCTATCTCCTCACAGGCCCAGCCCATCTGTTTAATAGAATCAATTGTTGTACAGACGATTAAGGCCATTTTAAAAATAGAGATAGTGTAAAGAAAAAAATATCTCAAATATAGAGAAAAATGGAGTCTATTTTGGAGATGAAAATAGAGAGAGGATTATGGAGATAAAAATGGAGATGGGTTTTATATAGGTAAAACATGCAGAGCGACGATATTTTGCAATTTCTTCGGCCTTTTTAACAATTACCCTAACAGGCTAATACATTACATACACTACAATATTTAGAATTTTATCTTACAGGTTTTTTTTTTAATTATTTCACGATCTATCACGATCTTTTACCCTTCGGAATCGTCGGTTAACTAAAAATATAATACTTTTTGTTTTGTTTCTTAGTCACTAGACGTTACAATCTATTGTTTATAATCAAAATATCGGACTTCACACACTAAAAAACAGATCTTTGATGAAGTTTTAACGTTTTTGGTGTCTTAATTGTTTGTTTTCATGTCATTACAGAAACCGTTTCTCTAGTATTTTATCAAAAATCATGTCCGTATCTTAGTCACGATCATCATGTCCCATGGATACAAGATAATAAATAAAAATCCCCACAAAGTTAAAGAGAGCGTATCCGATGAATGAAATTATTCAGGGTGGGTTCAACCTTTTTATCGTTGCTTTGATATCCCTATTTTAATAAAACGAAAGTACACGACTTCAAATTTGTAGACTATATAATTTTAATAGTAGGTTATAAATGAGTTATAAAAAAATTGTATTAATTTGTTACAATATGTTAGGTGTACAGATTTTATAATCTTAATTCTATTTTACAAAATATATCCTCAAAGATTTAATTGCTATATCATATTGATTCAAAACAATAAACGAATATTCGAATTAATTCTCCAGAAAAGGATAAGCATAAAGAATAAAATCTATAATAACAATTAATACCCGTGCTAGAGCAATGCTTGAAATTCCTTTTGTTATATGTAATGTTAATATTACATGCTATATTAAATGTAATATGCAAATGTTAAATGTTATATCAAATGCGGTATTTGAAGAGTATTATTCCCGATGAAAATGATTATCGTGTGTATAACATGATCTAACAATGACTAAAAAACTTGCATATCATTTTTTCATAATATTTCCAGAAAATTTATTAGAAAATCATATAAATTATATTTTATTATAGTAATTATAAAATAAACAAAACGAATTACAACCCGTGCTCTAGCATAGATCATAATCTAGTACCACTCTATTACGCTAGGAATCGCATTATCGCAATAGAATATGATAAATCAAAGACTATAAAGAAAACCTTTTAAAAGAAAAGAAAAAAAACAATCAAAGACAACTATAATATATAGAATTTTAATTTGATCAAAGAAACTATAATGTAGATCGTTTTTATCTTTTGACAAAAAAAAAAAGTATTTAGTGTATAGTTCTTATATAAATATTATATCTCCAAAAAAAGTCGGTGGTCAGAGATGTCGAAGAAAAAGGAGCGTGATTTCTGACCGTCCATCTACATAAAATCGGACGTCTCTCGTAACAAAAAGTCAGATCAGATCAACCAACTTCAGCTAGAGGGGACCCAGATTAGAGATAACACTTGCCACGTGTATGTTTGACATGTCTCTTAAAGGGACCCACCATTCTTTATAGCTCTACCATGATTTAATTAATGTTACCAATAACTAAATATACTCATCTGTAGGGATTTCACAAGAAATATTATCTCTGTCCCATAAATGTTTTAAGTTATTTTTTGGTTTCACAATTAATATTTTGTAAACTTTAAAAAATAATAATTAAAAATATTAAAAATTTTGAATTGTTATTAGTTTAAAATTAAATAATATCTTTTTAGTCAAAGAAAAAAATATATTTAAACTCAGTAATTATTGTTTTCTTAAAATGTATAATATCCTAAAACATCAATCTTTGTGAGATAGAGGAAGTAATGATTATTAATTTTAAATACAATATTGTTTTCCTACTAAAAATATTATATAATTATAAACCAGTGACTATTGAATTTTCTTAATGATAACTTCTTAAAATTTACAAAAATTTAATATTAATTAATTAAAAGTGGTAAATCATCACACAAAAAGAAATCACATAACATTAATTTTTATGGGATAGAGGGAGTATTGATTTGACTGGTAAAACAAAAAAATGGGTTATTTTTTACTAAGTAAAGATATTACAAACAATACTAAAATAATTAAAAACAGTAATAAAATAAAGGGGACAACAAAAACTATGAATAGTAATTTTGGTAAGTCTTAAACTAGTGTGTATAAACCATTTTATATGAAAGATTAAAGGAAATCAAAAGTAAAAAACCCATTTAAAAATAGACTATATAATGTATACTTAATTATTATTTTTGGACATAAAGATAACTTTTTATCCAATTTTATCATATGGTGATATTCATTTTTCTTTGATCATATTTGGCCTATATATTGATCTTTCACTCTACTCTAAGAGGTACACACACACACAAAAGCTAGACGTCTTGTGTTGGTTGGATGAGTTAGTAAGGACAGTTATCCCAAACGTACTTTTTGTCTGTCTATAGACATGGATTAAGGTTGATGTCATGATGTGATGTGGTAGTAATGCTTTCAATGCTGGTAATTACATTTTCCGACTAGAGAGAACAACAATTATAAATCGTGTTAGCAAGTTTTATAATATATAGTTTATATAATTCTTTTGTCACGAATACTATGCCATCTATTATTATATTAAGCTTAAAATTCACAGTTGAGCGATATAATGTGTATTTTGTTTGAAATACTTAGTTTTTTTTTTTTTCTTGTTGTTTGGTTGGTCGAATTTGCTAGAAATAGTTAGATCTTAAATTATTACAACCCAGAAGATATTTAGGAATATTTGGACTTCAAAATGTATGATATGTTGCCATATATGTGTATGAATTAAATATTTGTTTGCGTGGGTCGCCGTTTATAAAAGAAAACCGTCAAATCAATGGAACCGTTACTTCTCTCATCAAACACTCTCATCAGTTCTTGTTTCTCTCTCTCTCTATTTCTCGAGGAATTTGAAACAGTGGTTGTTTGTTTCGAGTTTGATCTTTTGTCTATTTTCTCATTCGATCGCTTTGCAATTTTTTTTTTAATTAATCCATAATTACGATTCTTCACTTGGCCGTTCGATAAAAAGATGTTCGTGAAGAAGTTGGTCGAAATAGCAGCGAAGAAGGTACAATTTACAAATCCCTTCTTTCTAATCCTCTTTGAACTGTTCATCTTCTTCGTGCGATTGGGTTTCTGAGATGTTCAAAATCGTGAGATCCTCTTTCCTTTTTTTTTTTTGTTCATATAATATCAAATTTTCGAAATTGTGAAGTTTACTTAAATCGATGTTAGATCCATCTTAGAATACTATTTGATTTTTTTTTCCCCTGGGTCTTTAGCAATTTATAGATTAATCACAGAATTAATGTTAATTAGATTGTGTGTGATTGTTTTTTTTTGTCGGATTTAGAACACAGATCTTATTACTTGTGAATGTGACTCTTGCTTGACTCTGTGTCGGTTCGTGGTTAGCCCAGTTGTTTAATCCATCTGAACCAAAATTAAAAAACAAAATTTATGACGTAAGACGGTATTTTGTTGCCACGCATGTTTCGTGTCCCCAAATTTTTGAAAAGTCGCATTAAAAATTCGTATCTAAATTTTGACTTTTGTACTTATCTATACTTCAATAAGTACTAAAATGAGTAAAATCGTTCGGTTTCGTGTTGGTCAATCGAACCGGCCGGTTTAGCAAGAACGATTAAAGAAGACAAAACTGTCTTACCCATTTTTCCCTCCGTTGTTGTTGTATTATCATAGCCTGGAGGAGGAAGTTCATCGGAAGGACTGAGAGCTAATGACGTTGAGCCACGTGTTTCTCTACATTATGGACTCCCTTCAGGATCTCACTTGTTTGCTTATGATCCAATTCAGAAGACCCTCGCTGTTTCCACCAAGTAAGAAAAATCAATTTCCAAAGTTGTTTGTTGTGTAGTGTAGATACATCATATTAACAACTCTTGGTTCTTGGTTCTCAGGGATGGTAGAATCAAACTGTTTGGGAAAGATCAAACTCAGGCTTTACTTCTTTCAGAAGAAGCATCTACAAGCAGGTTTCTTGAGGTGTTCCCTTCATTATCTCTTTCTTCTCTCTTTATCCTGTTTCTTTATTAGTAAACCACTAAGCCGTGACAACAATTTCATCCTCTTTTGTTTTGAATTTGTTCAGTTTGTTCAGAACCAAGGAATCCTTCTCAATGTGAATGCTAAGAACCAGATTGAGGTCAGACATTTCTTGATTCTTTTAAGAAGTAGTTGCATTTGAGTGTTGGTCTGAAAGCTAAGTTCTCGCAGGTTTGGGACTTAGACAAGAAGCTTCTGTCTCATGTTCATGTATTCAATGGAGAAATCACTTCTTTCCGGGTTATGCAACATACGCCTTACTTGTATGCTTCTAATTCTCCCTCTGGTTCAAATTTTACATAGTTTCTTGAGTTGATGACACTAAAAACAAGTGTGCATTTGGATTGGTAGCTATGTTGGAGATTCTTCTGGTAATGTGTCGGTGTTGAAGATTGAACAAGATTCTAATCAAGTGATACAAATGGATTACACTATACCCTATTTAGCATCTAATGGTAATTTGCCAAGTACAAAAAATAGCTTCTTTTACTTTTCACATGGATGGAATCCTCTTTCTTGAAACATCTTGTTATTGGTGTAGGCTCTCCTGTTGAAGATTCTGAGGATACTTCAGTTGTGAGCATTCTTCCGCAGTCAACAGCTGAAAGCAAGAGGTAACAAATCAACAACTCTTTCGTGGTAAAAAGCCTATGAGTCACAAATTCACACTTTTGCAACATTGCAGGATTCTACTGGTATTTAGTAGCGGGTTTATAGCATTATGGGACATCAAAGAAAGCAAACCGGTTTTGAAAACAGGAGGACACGGGATGGTAAAACAGGACTCTAAGAAAGCGACTTGTGCTTGTTGGGTTTGTCCTTCAGGAAGCAGAGTTTGTGTTGGGTATAATAACGGAGATATTTTAATATGGAGCATTCCTTCAAAAGGAGAGTGCTCACCAGAGAGTTCTGCTATGATCTGCAAGCTTAACCTCGGATACAAATCCGAGAAGATACCAATATCTTCTCTGAAATGGGTTTATGCAGAAGGGAAAGCAAGCCGGGTTTACGTCACTGGAACATCCTCAAACTCGTTGCAGGTGGTTTTATTGAATGAGCAAACCGAAACTCGGATGATTAAGCTGGGGCTTCATGTGTCTGAACCTTGTGCTGATATGGAGATGATCATAGCTGATGTTAATGAACATAGCAAACACAAACAGGATTATCTGTTGGTTCTTGGAAAGTCTGGACGTGTGTATGCTTACGATGATTATATGATTGAGAAGTATCTAATTCAGTCTCAATCCAAATCAGCTCCTTCTCTTCCAAAGGAAACTGTGGTTAAGCTACCCTTTTCAGATTCTAGCAGCGTCACAGTAGGAAAGTTTCTCACAAACCCTTCACATTTACTGAATCTCTCAGATGAGGTAAATCTAAATTGTGAGATTGATCCACCGAGTATTGAATGAAATGAACATTCTTGAGCTTGTGATTCTCTTATGCTGCAGGATTATGCTCAGATAGCAAAAGATGCTTTGCCTTTTCTTCCTTTTCAAACAGTGCCAAAGGAAGGTTCTCGTTCTGCACATTTTCCTGGTTTCACAAAGGTTAAGAATGTTTACATCACAGGGCACAGTGATGGAACCATTGGTGTATGGGACATGACCTGTCCTTTTCCCATTCCTGTCTTGTTCCTTAAAGACCAGGTAAAATTTCCCGGACTGTTTTGTTTTTTATTTCACAGACGCGGATCTTTTAAAAATTAGTTTGCCTTTGTTGTGTGTTTTTTAGCAGACTGATCAAGATGTATATTTACGCGGAAGTGCGGCATTGACAGCTTTACATTATGACAGCAACTCAAGGCTTCTTGTTTCTGGTGATCATAACGGAATGGTAAAAGCATCTTACCCAAAATACTCTTATGGAACACTGCCACTAACATAGGGGCTTATGATTGAATTTAATCTTGTGCAGGTTCGTCTTTATAGGTTCAAACCTGAACCATACCTATCAGAAAACAGTTTTATCCCTTTCCAAGGTATGTTAAACATATAGAAGTTGGCTGTACTATCATCTGGGTATCTTGTGTCCTCATAAGGATAAGTTTATGTTGTATTCCAGGAAGCTCAAAGAAAGGGAACAACCATATTGTTCAAAGTGTTAAGTACATAAAGCTTACTGGTTCCATAACCTGTATTCAGAAGAGCCAAAACTCAAAACATCTCGCTATTGGATCAGATCAAGGACATGTAAGCTTGTACTTCTTCTACTTAGGATTCGTTAGTTGAAGTGATTGATGCGTTAACACCGGTTTTACTTATAGGTTTCTCTGGCTGACATTGAGGAAGCAACTGTGTTATACTCAAAACACATTGCAAGTGATATCTGTCCAGGGATCATCTCCTTGCAATTTGAGAGTTGCATTGTGCAAGGCTTCGAGAAGAACGTCTTAGTGGTTGCTATGAGAGACTCATCAGTTTTTGCTCTGGACAGCGACACGGGAAATATGATTGGAACCAACATGATTAAGCCTAAAAAACCATTCAAGGCTCTATTTATGCAGATCCTAGGTAGCTCCACCTCTCCCTTGTTAAGTTTAAATTCAAGAATCAAAAGATGTCATTGATTTTTCTGATCTTTGTTTGCAGATGGAAAACAAGACTCTTCAGGAAATGGATTAGATACGAGCAGAGAGAGCACAGTTGAGGAGATTTCGACAAGGCAGCCTTCGGTTTTGATTTGTTCGGAGAAAGCTATATATATCTACTCCTTGACTCACGTTATCCAGGGAGTGAAGAAGGTCCTTCACAAGAAAAAGTTCAGTTCTTCATCCATTTGCTCAGCTTCTACCTTCTGTGGAACCTCTGGTGTTGGTCTTACACTTGTTTTCACAGATGGCACGGTTGAGATAAGGTGAAAAACACATGATCTGCCTTCATCTTTCTTCATATAAGCAAAAAATTTCTCTAATTGCTTTGACTTGCCTCAGGTCTTTGCCAGAACTCTCCTTGCTGAAACAAACTTCCATTAGAGGCTTCACATATTCTCCACCAAAGCCAAATGCGTTACCAGAGATTATCATATCCGCCTCTTGGGATGGAGATCTAGTCATGGTACCCTTTAGAAACATACCCTGGAGTTAATTGTAGTAGGTACACATCAAGCTAGATTTTGTGATGATGATCATTTTGTCTCTTTGCAGGTCAATGGAGATGATGAACTTATTGTCAGCTCAGTTTTACCTCAAAAGGATACATTCAGGTAAAGACTGATGCGCGTCTGATTAGATGTATAGCATACAAATGAACTGAAAAGGCTGACAGTATCTTGTACTTTTGTTTCAGGCTTGTGGAATCCTTGAGCAGAGTTTACAAGAAAGATAACGCGGCTTGTCATGAAGGAATCATCACATCATCATCTCCAAAGGAAAAGAAGGTGAAACATTGGCTTATTTGCTTTCTGTTACATGCAAAAAAACTAGTATGAGTACTAATTCATCTCATCTTGTTTGTTGCAGGGTATGTTTGGTTCTGTCTTCAAGACTAAATCAAAGCGCACAACTGAGACAGAACCAGAATGTACCAAGGAAACAGTAGAGGAGCTGTCTAAAATCTTTGCAACAGCTAACTTCCCATGGAATAATAATGTTGAGAGAAGTAGAGAGAGCAATACAGTTATCAAAGTTGACGATGAAGAAGAGTTGGACATAGGTATGGTCCACATTTGATGTCCTTTTGTGATCGCAACATGTTAGTTTGACGTATGTCTCTGATAAGGTTCTTTATTTTTCACGTTTGAAGATGACATTGACATTGACGATCATTATGATCAACAACAACAACAAGAGAAGCCTAAAGAACAAGGGATATTGTCAGGGCTTAGTAAGCAGAAGATGGCGAATAGGTTTAGCAGTTTTAAAGGTAAGCTGAAACAGATGACAGCTAAGAATGAAAAGAGTGTTGTAACCAATGACGAGAAACATGAGGAGAAAAACGGCACCACAGTTGATCAGATCAAGAAGAAATACGGGTTTACCTCGTCTGAGGTAAAGCTTCTATAAACCTCACACAAGTTTTGTAATTCCGGATCATTGATTTCCATCTGTATATTTTACAGGAAACGGGAGCTGCCAAAATGGCTCAGAGCAAACTTCAAGACAACCTGAAAAAGTTGCAGGTATTTTATTTACTTGATCCATGGCTTTGCAGATTTAACCTTATATTGGATGGATTTATTCAGAGACTTGAAATATTGTTAATCATCTATGCAGGGGATTAGCTTGAGGACGACAGAAATGGAAGATACTGCAAAGTCTTTCTCCTCTACGGCAAAGGAACTGCTGAATGCTGTTGAGTTCAATAAACAGAGTTCAAAATCTTAGCAATCTTTTCTCTTGCTCGATTAATTTATTATTTATAATTAAAACTACATACATCTCAAAAGAACTCTGAATGTCAAAAGAACTCTGAACTCGCTGAACAATACTGTAAATACTTATTTCAAAGTTATACAAGTGGTAGTTTGAGGTTTGTTCAACTTCTTTCGAGCATTAGACAATGGATAATTCCATCATAACACGACAGATAATCTCAATTCCAATCTCAATGTGTAACTGTGTAGAAATCTGGGTGTTTAGCTTCTGAGTAGTTACAAGATGCCACAAAATGACAAAAGACAAATCACAAACATCAGAAAAAAATAGCATAGGAACAAAAACAAAAAAGAAGGCCAGATGAAACGAAACTAGTTCCTTTGTAGACAAAGTTGTATATTTGACTAATCTCACCAATCATATAGAGAGCATAAAAGAGTAAAATAGGTGTGCAAACACAACATGACATAAAAATGTAGAAATAAAGCTCAAAGCTAAATCCAAAAGTTATCATCCCGAAAAGAAGTTGGAAAGTTACATGTGAATATAAATCCCACAGTTAACAACAGTAAGGGGAAAATATAGGAACAACGTAAACTATATTTCTTCTCCCTTAAAAGTAAACTAACTACTAATACATGATAACACAACAGAGAGAAATACTTGAGAGAGACACAAATCACTGATCCAGCTCCCTAATCAGTAGCACCTCCTACCTTCTGTAAAACCAATAGAAACTCAAATCAGTATTACACTAACAACAAAAAAAAAACAGAGAGCTTAAAAATCAAGTGTTAAGTGGCCAAACAAACCTCTTCACTTCCTCCAACTTCATTCACGTCGTTGGCTACAGCAGGCTTGGGTTTGTCAGATTCATCTCCAGATGTCTTGGTTCCATTAGCCTGACGGGAAAAAAAAAAAACAAAAACATACTTAATCAACACATGAAAAAAAAAAGACAAAAGGTACTATAACTAGTGAAAAACAAAACAAGAAGAGTTCTTTAGTTAGTTAGTTACCAGATCCATGTTATACTGTTGCAAAGTGATGGCATACTCATTCTTTTTGCTAATTGATTTGGCTACAAAAGGTGCTTTATCCTGTTTCATTGAAGAAGAACAAATACTGAGTACAACAACATACATATCTTAATAATAACCTTTAAAATAAAAAGAGAAGAAGCCAGAAAAAAAAAAAAAAAAAAAACACTCACTTCTTCAGTCATAGATTTCCATTTCTTTCCAGCAGCTTTACCAACCTAAATGATTTAACAAAACAAAACTAAAAGATTCATTCATATCTAAACAAACGCGTTTTTGAGATTAAATAGTAATAAATAACTTACATTAGCCACGGATTTGTTATCAGGATTAGCTAAATTAAACTCCCGTCTGAATTCGTCACTTTAATCAATCACCAAACCAAAGATGAGATTAATTAATTAGCATGTAGTATTACTTAAAATCTTAATTAAACAAGAGTAGTAATCAAAATTAGTGACAAAAGAGATAAGAGAGAGATTGGTTTTACAGGAAGACGAAGAAAGCACTAGGAGGTTTCTTAGGCCTGTTTGGATCCTTTAGTTTCTTTCCTCCTCTAACTTTCAATCTGAGAACAAAAAGACACGAGAGAGAAGACGAATTTAATATATATATATAAGGAAACAATTTAGGAATCTAAAAGAATTCGAGATAGAGAGATACATACCTATCATCAGTACCCCTCGCATCGACTTGGGTTTGGTTATCTTTCATCTCGAGAGATCTGTCACGGAGAAAAATAGGTGAGAATCGGTGAATGACTCGGACTTGACTCAGACGAAGCGGCGAGGAGTACGAGCTTTTACCTTTACCTTTCTTTGTGTGAACGATTTAGGGTTTTTTTTCGAAATTGAGGCGAGAGACGACGATTCCAGATATTTTTTTATTTAATTAAATTTTGATGCGCTGTGTTTGTTAATTTAAAAAAAAAAAAAAAAAAAAAATTCAGTTTTCCCCCAAATATTAAAATTTAACTTTTAAAAATTTCGTGATGTGGCGGGATATTTGTCAAGTGGGAACTAAAAAAAAATACACGTACGTGTTCTATTAAAACGTGTCCAGATTAACTTTAATTTATCTTCTTGGCTAATCTGATTACCACGTCACCCCGCCTTATAATTTTGCTAAGTAGTAAGTATATATCTCTTCTCTTCGTTTGAGCTATCCTCCTGTTGTGAATCTCTATCCCAGAAGTTGTCCATCCATCAATCCCATACATTCCTTAATTACCCGCCACTTGTTTCTGCTTTTTTTTCACTCATTTGGTTTTAAAAACTCATCAACAAAATAATTTCAGAAATCTATTATTATGCGTTCCCAAAGCAGCACAATTTTTGGTATTACAACACTAACTATAATCTCTTATACTGCTGTATATAACACACATTTCCCCTACATACATATAAGTTTTAAGGTTATAACAACACAAAACAAAAAAACATACTAACATTACATGATCCCTAATTACATATATATATTAAACGAAACTTGAATCTCAGCCTCTCTCAGTCTCATCATGTGTTATGAACCCACCAGTCTCCTCCACATACCCACCCCTACTCCCACCATCACTGCCACTATTACCGTTACCACCAGCTTCCATTGTTTCCCTTCTCTTCTTCTCTTTCTCCTCTCCACCTGTACCTGTACCAATACTTTCTCTTTTAGATAATGATTTACTGTACTCAAGTTTTGTTTTATCATTTACTAGCTTCACAACAACTCTTGGCTCACATGCTCTACTGATTCCCTTTTTTCTAGTTCTATATTCTTCTACTAGAGCTAGCTAACTACTGTATATGCTATTGCTTCATTCATGTTTAAAACAAGTTCTCTTGTTCTTACCTCGTCGTTTGCAACTCTGCCTGCTTTTACTTGGCCTATAGTTCCCCGCGTCCTGAGCTTTATTTGAGGTTTCACCAAAGAATCACTCTTCTCTGTGTCTTTAGCTGCAACTTGTTTGTCCTGCACATCACATAACGACTTCTTTATAAAAAAAATGCATCCTTTATGTTTATGCATGCCTCACACAACACATACAACTTTTAGAATTACAATTCTCGTCCCGTACCTCAGGAATATCAGTGAGTCCTTCATTCACCTCTTCCCGCTGTTTTTCTTCAACTTGATTCTTATCATCAGGAGGCACAGAACTAGAATGCACCTGCAGACGGATTCTTCTTGGAGCAATGCCCTGGTTTATCAATCCTGTACTCGAACGGTTCTGAGGCTGTCGACCTCGAATCTTTATCCCCCTCCCTTCTGTGACGTTGTTCTCGATGTTATGATTGGTCACCTGGTCTGGTTGAACGATATCACCATAGTATGAATTAGTAGTGGCAGGGTAAGCCGATACAGCGTCCCTTGGCCATCCAGAAGCTCCATGATCTAAACCATACTGATCAAACAAACGATGAAAATTATGTCATTTTACTTATGTCACAGTGATTGTAAAAGATAACATCTTGTATAGTTGTATAGCTATCAAACTATGTTTATATGTGAGCTCACCTGCAACTGCACCATCTCAGCATCTGCATCAGTGTAAGCCATAAAGTCGTTGAAGTAAACATCCTCTGGTGCTGCAGACTGCAGCATTTTATCAGATGAAAAGATTCCATTTGGGTTCTCTCGACTAACTGATTCCTCGCAAGAGAAGTCATCAGGGTTATTAAACACCTCTTCCAACAATTCTGTTAGTGATACATCTGGCTCGCTGGTACCATCTT
This sequence comes from Camelina hispida, assembly GCA_023657505.1. Lineage (NCBI taxonomy): Eukaryota > Viridiplantae > Streptophyta > Magnoliopsida > Brassicales > Brassicaceae > Camelina > Camelina hispida. The sequence goes on along the minus strand of CP094635.1, from coordinate 2,491,504 downwards.
GAAATTGGAATCCAATCTCATCATAACCGAAACCACCAGCATATGTAGAATCCACACGTGGTGGTAAAGCCCTTTGATCTTCAAGGTCACAAGATAACCATAGATTCTCTTCACGTACCTAATAAACACAACAACCTCAACAAAATTGGTAAAAGTCGCCTCAAAAAAAGCCTAATGATTCAAAAGGTTTACCTCAGTCATTGACCCATCTGCCATATTACTCTGAGCATAACCGCATCCACCTGAATAATCAGATGGTTTCTCAACTGCAGCATCAGAGGAAGGTGTTTCTTGAACAAGATCAGAGGAAGTATCATCAGGTGAGTCTTTACAAGAGTTAGGAGCCGGTTCATCAGACTTAACACCATTGACACGATCATCAGGCTTGTGAAAGAGACGACACAGAACAAAAGGGTTTTGACCAGGTCCAGTACCGTCAAGGTCCTTAAGAGTAGGACGATACTCGTGCATAATCCAATTAGTACGCTCACCTTTAGGAGCTCGTCCACGGTAAAAGACTAGAGTCTTCTTCATACCAATTAAAGTCTTCTTAGACTTGATACTACGATCTTTACCAGTAGCTTTCCAGTAGCCAGAGTCAGTAGCTCTGTTAGAACGATGACCGTTTGGGTATTTTCGATCACGAGGGCAGAAGAAGAACCACTCTGGATCATCCGTTTTAATCACCGAGAGAGCTGAAACCAATCAGATTTGTTTCAATTGAATCAGAACCAACAAAAAAAGGTGGAATCTTTGAATGGGAAAATCAGAATCTGAGAATAAAGGAATCAAATTTTGTGAGAGTTAACGAACCAGGAAGATCCCAAGGTTCCCATTTACAGACATCGATGTCAGGGATGACTCGGACATCAGAGTGACGTCCGTTGATCTTGAGACGAAGGTAGTGATTAATGAGCTCTTCATCGGTAGGTCTGAATCTGAAACCTAGAGGAAGCGACTCCATCGATACAGCTCCCATAACTTCTTAGGGTTTCCGACTTTTGAATACCACAGAGTAGTCTCTCTGCTTTTTCTTTTTCTTTATTTTTTCTACTTTTCTAAAAAGTCTTTACAACACTTTGCTTACTCTCATCATCTCATCTTCTTCTTCTCTTTTTTTTTTTTTTTTCTTCCCTCTCTCTAATTTTTTTTTAAAGACCATGTGGGAAAGATAACTTCCACTTTAAAACCACTTGTCTTCTTCTGTCTTCTTGTCTTGATGGGCTTTTATTATTTGCGGCTAACGAACCAAACAAGACTATTCTTAAAGCCCAAATCTTTCTGGTTTTCTCTTGTGGTGCGTTGCTTTAAGAGTGTGTTGTGCCAACAGTAGTGAATTCCAAAAATGTTGGAAACGTCTAGAGCAAAGAAGATAATTATAGGGGTAAATAACCTCTTTAAGCGTATAAAGCTCTCCAAATACTAACCTCTTCAACATTTTAATATAAACATTAATCTTTTATTTAGTCTAAGTACAGAAAGCATACATATATGATGCTATTAATCAAAATGGTCTTATATGTACGTAATCAAAAAAAAAAAAAAACAAGATGGACCAAAAAATAAAGCCTTTGTGTAACAAACAACATGTCAACAACCCAACTCTTCTTTATCCAAAAAAATAACACCTCCCAACACTTGATCTCTTCTCTTCTATTTGACACTTACAGTCGGGAAAGGTTCGAGCCAGCGGGAAAATAAGACACGATGATCGGAGCTCTCGGAGATTCGGATTTGCTTTTTGGTTTCTTCAAGGACAAGGTTTTCAAGTTACTTTCATCAGTTGAGCTAATACGTGAGTCGGATTTTGGAACAAAGCAACCAAAGAAGGACGCAAAGCAAGACGACATGATTGATCGGAGTTTTTTTTTCTCTCTCTTTTTTAAGTGTGTGGAGTCTCTATATACCGATGAATGGTGATGTGTAAGATTTGATTTTCAGGTAATATGAGAAATATTATGTATTTATAAGACGAAAAAAGAAAACACCGTTGAAAATTCTTCAACAAGTTTCTAGGAAATGACCTCTTTATCTTGTTGGACAAGCTTTTTGCCCTTTTCTTAATTGGGTATTGTTGTTGACTCTTATCTAGCTATAGTTAAAATATTTGGCCAAATTGGACCAACTATTTGATTTGTTTAGCCTCGTTTCTGAAAAAAATGTAAGAGTGATATAGACAGGACCAGCGTTCTGGCCAACGTATCGTCTTCGTATCATCATTCATCCAATCGAATGTTTCCAAAATATATAGATTAAAATTAGAGGTGGTCGTCTTCATATACACTATTCAATTGAGTATTCCAAAACTTAAGATTAAAGGGGAATAGATGTACGATTACGAAACGAAAGCTGTATTCAAACAATTCAAAATATGTAGATTCTATTTAATGGGTTTTCGATTTGAGTTTTATTAGAAAGTATTCTCACAGTTGTTTTCAGATATACTCGAAACTACTACTATAATTTAGATTTATATCGAAAAATTCCTTGTAAGTTAATGTTAGCTAGACTATTTTGTCACACTCTTCTGATTTTGAGTTTGAAACTAGCTTTATTTTCGCTTAAAAAGAAAAAAAAGTTTCTAAAGAAAATAGTAAAAAGATATAAATATAGAAGTTGTAATAAATCTTACCAAAATATAACGCAATTAGTCAATTTAGTTTTTGAAAGCGTTCACGAAATTTGGCTTTTAGCATTATTTTTTTTCAAGAAAAAAAAAAAAAATTCTCAAAATATCCAAGATCTACCGTTCCTGCCACAAATCAGAAAAGCGTACTGTCACTGTTGCCAGTTTTAATTGCTTGAGAGAAGAAGAACTCATCACTTTAAGAAATAAACAGAGAAAATGAGAATCATATCATAGCCATATATCATCATATAATCGACCAAATTGGAAATATACTCTACAAATTCTAGTAATATTTTCTCTGATTTATTTACCAAAATTCGACCTTCGTAGAATCATTTTAACTTTCCTAAATATAAAATAAAATTAAATATCGGGTTGCCACTTTTCAGACATGCGTCGCGCGTGTGAGTGTTTAAACTAAATGGGCTTCGCACGCTTACACGTGCCCAAGCGAATCTTCAGTGTAACCGAGGAGGACAAGAAAGTACATACTTATAACTTAAAGCCAGTGGCTTTATTGGTAATTTCAGGGAGTGGAGACCAAAAGGGTTTCCCTTTTATCACTAAAGCCTTTTTTTTTCACTTGAGGTCAAAAAAAACGCTTCAAATACAAAAAAACCTTGGATTCTTCTGCAGATCTTTTTTTTTTTACACTAAAAAAGGAAAACAAAATATATATTTCACAAAAAAAAGTTTATATGTTAAAAATCTTCGGCTTTTGCGACTCTTGGTCTTCTCCGGACATGGCACATTCTCTAACCTCACTCGCTATCTTCCAGTGCCTCATCCGTAAAGGTAAGTCTAATAATACACTGTCTAGAAACTTTAATCCGGGTCGGGTCGGGTCAGGTTTGAGAACTGCTTTTTTTTTTTTCTTGTATGGGTGTGGGGTTGAAATGCAGAGGCGGTAAGGAGTTTGCATGTGTATGGATCGGTGGAGATTGAGAGAGAGTTCTTGTTTGAGAGCCAAAGCCCTTATGTGGAGAAGGAAGCGAAGCCTCTGTTTCTTTTGGAAGGCTCCCGGCGACCGGAGATCTCGGAAGGCTCGGTTTATGGCACGTGGCGTTGTATCTTCTTGTTCCGGTTTAATCACCCGCTCCCTCGGTTTCCTACTCTTCTCTGTCCTTCACGGTAACGCTGTTTTCTTTGACTCTCTCATTTATTAGGACCGTTTTTGGTTTTTATTTTTTTTGGTGCGGTTATATTAGTCACATCACACGACGTTAATCTAGTTTAGAATCGGTGTTATCTTGAAATCGAATTCTAGATTAATATTATTTCATAGAAATATAGTGTTATTGAAATATTGATTCCAAGTTTCTCAAATAGAGTAAAAACATTGCATAACCACAATGGCCAAATGTAGCAATGGAATAAGATTACGTGAATGAGTTATCTATATATAATTAGCACAGAGTTGGATACATGATTAGGATGTGATTTATAATTGTGTGTTTTATAGTACTAGTCACAGGTAAGGTAACAGCACAAAATTTACATAATTGTCTACTTGTCTTCACTTTAATTATTTCCACATGTCTTTATATACAGTATTACTGATTAGACCAAAACTAGTGAATCAGTTTGATCTCCCGATTGTACTTGCTAAGATTTCTTATTTGTAAACAAATTGGCTTGTAACAGTAACACATTGTGTAGTGTTCTTGAGTTGTGTTTTAGAAACTAAAAATATTCTTTTTGCTCTTTTTATTGACAGAAACCCTAAGCTGGAGGACATCCCTAATTTAGCCAATGACCTCAAGTTTATCTCTGAATCAACACCGAAGACACCATCAAAGGTCTCTGACCAGGAACAATGCAGTAGTATCGGATATTGTAAATTTGATCAGCCTAAACCGCTAAAGTTTGAATCCGAAGAAGATAGCGTTCGAGATTGTGAAGTTGATCAGCCTAAACCGCGAAGGATCGTACTCAAACAAGATCTTAACTGCCTTCCTGATTCAGAATCCGAATCCGAGGAATCTGAAAATGAGAAAACTGAGCATTCGGAATCAGGTATCTCTTCTTTCTTGAAAATGTCAATAGGTTTACGTGCCGAATAAGTCCAGTTTCAAGATTTTGGTGATTAATATAAGGGTTCACTGTAAAAATGCAGATGAAAACGTCAAGATGTTGATGGGGAAGAGGACACCATCAAAGATTGTTGCTGGACTTTCCTTGAAAGATCTTTCAAAATACTTTGGTCTTACTATCGTGGAAGCTTCTCGTAGTCTCAATGTCGGTCTCACGGTTTTGAAAAAGAAATGCAGAGAGTTTGGGATTCCCCGGTGGCCTCATAGGAAGATCAAATCTCTCGACAGTCTCATCCACGATCTTCAGGTCTGAAGTCTGCTCCCTCTCTTTCTTCTTCATTAATCTAATACAACAAGTCACTGAAACAAGCATTGTTATGTTGTTTTGTCTTTTGATTAGAGAGAAGCAGAGAGGGAGCAGGAATATAGCGAAGCAGCTGCGATGGCGGTAGCTAAGAAACAGAAGAAACTGGAGACAGAGAAGAGAAATATAGTGGAGAGACCATTCATGGAGATACAAAAAGAAACCAAAAGATTTAGACAAATCAACTTCAAGAAAAGACACAGAGCTTCCAGAGCCAAGAAGAATCAAGAATCTCATCTCTCTAATTCCTCTTCCAGTTGAAAAAGATTTAAAGGCCTTTTATTAACAGAATCATCGAACATATTAGTTAGTTAGGATATTTGTGATGAAGTGCTTTGGTAATTTAGGTGTAACAGATGCTAAGCCATGTTTGCTTGCATTATTTTTGGTGTTAAGGAGTTCCGATAACATGAGGACCTCCTGTATCATGACTTTTTTGTGGTTCGAAATCGGAATTAAACTCTTTTTTTTTTTTTTTTTTTTTTTTTTTGAATAGTGCAAGTAGGTAGTAGTATTATCGAATTTGTGTAGGTAATAACGTGGTAAGGGCATCTCCAACCCATATCTCCATTTTTTTCTTTAAAATAGTGGTACTCCATTTTGGAGAAAAATAGAGGTAAAGAAAAAAAGAGATCTCCAAATATAGAGAAAAAAATGGAGATCTCTATTTTGGAGATGAAAATGGAGATGGGTTGGAGCAAAATTGACTCCAAACTCCATTATGGAGATTAAAATGGAGATGGGTTGAAGTTGGTCTAAGAGAAAACAAACCCAAATCTTGGTTTCTGAACTAGTCCCCAAATCAACGCATCCTGAGTGGTCCCTTTTTGTTAAGCTCGTGCTTTGAAAATCTACGACGACTCCGTCCACACGACAAAGACCATTTATTAACGTGTGCGGTACAGTGAGGTTCGAAACGTAACAGACTGCTACAAGTGTGTGTGTGTGTGTCTGTGAGTGTTCCTACGTCAATATATGGTTTTTGTACTTAAGAACTCTCCGCGTTTGAATATGTTGATTGAAAATTTCATTTTTCCGTCTAGTCTGGCATTTATACGTAGTCAAGTATCCTTTTGATGTCCTTTTCAATATAGATGGTCATTTTTATTTATTTCAATGTATTGTATGTTCGAAGAAATTGCATGAATTGAAATCTCTAATTTATCCAAAGAAAAATTATTTTTTTAAAAGGTAATCGTAATGGTAGTTTTACTTTTTTATTTAAAATTTTTTAGGCAATATTACTCGAATTTTTTTAATGTAGAAAATTGTGATCATTAGAACTTATGTTGTTTTGAAAAAGGCTAACATATGAAAATCTTTGACCAAGTGAAGAAAATAAATTCTTCTACTCACGTCGGTAGAAGAAAATAATTGTGCCATTAGAGAATTTTTGATGTCTCTAATTTTGAAACAACTTTGTAGAATTGTAGTAGAAAATTAGAAATCGAATCAATGTTTTTTATATTAGTAGTGGAAATGAACGAGAAATTCCCAAAAAGACACAAACGTCACAGCTGTGTGAGTGGCTGACTTTTGAGCATTTTACTGGCACGAGCAAAAGTCTTTTTACGATCGTCGGTTTCACATCATAATGTTTTATTTTGTTCTAAGTCAATATATATTATCATATCTACAATAACGAAAACTTGACTCCGGATTAGAAAAAAAAAATTCATGTTTTTGATCTATATACATAGTGTAATCGTTTGAAATTTTTTTCAAGTTTTGTTATTCTTATTTATGAGTTTGAGGTTTTTGCCATATGAGATTTCTTTGAAAATGAAAATTAAATTATAATATGATATAATGTAGGAAAATTCAAAATTGTCTCTCACTACTCACTAGGGCTGATTAATTCATTGTACAGTCTTCAATCGAGTAGATTATAGGAATAATATCCAATCCTTTTACCGGAACTTTTAATAGATTTTTTTTATTTCATATTTTTGAAAAAATATTATAATTCATTACCATGATGTGGACATGGGTTCTACAAATGTGAACTAAATACAAAAAAAATTATGTGGATTTCCAAAGTAAAAACAAAAATTCTCAACTATTTTTTTAGATCACACGATCATAAATAAAAAAAGTTTTTTTTTGATATTTAATATATATATATAAAAAGAGAGAAATAAGAAGAGATAGAAAAAGCTTGGGCTATGATTTTTATTTTTTATTTTAATTTATTTTCGATCTTCTTGGCTTTTTATTTTTTATTTATTTATTTTTATTTTTTATTTTTTATTTTTTATTTCTTTCTTGGCAATTCAAAAAGAAATAAATGAAAATGACTAGGAAGACCAAAAAACATGGAAAATGTCATATAGAGAATGATATAGCTTCCTCTACCTCCCCTTTGTTTTTCTTGTCAAATAGGGCAAAGCAGAAGAAGATATTAAAAAAAAAACCCTTCTTCGGTTATCCCCTAAACAAATCCCAAATTTTCCTCTCTCTTTTTTTTGTTTGCTATCTTAAAAAACCAAAAAAACTTTTTGAAACCCATCTTGTGGCCTCTTTCAAATTATTCCAAACGATCCAGCAATAAAACCTCAAATAAATAACCCACTTGATCATCATATCCACTAGTGTCTTGTCTGAATTGTTAAAACAAAGACAAGAAAGAAGAGAAGGCTCATGTAATGGGTGCTTGTTGTTCAATCCCTTCCAAAACAGGTCTCCACAGTCATGGTAATCTCTAGTTCCATCAAATCCATTATTTGTTTTTTCAACAAGTTCTTGTTTATGGGTTCTTCTTTAGTTCTTTCATAAAAAACCTAAAAAGATGTTTGTGGTAATAAACAGTCACAACGAACGGGCACAGCAGTGGAACAGAGTTCTCATCGATGACGACCACAACCGCCGCGACCACAGGCAGCAGCGTCGGACGACGGAGCCAATTCTCCGAAGCGGCGAGCGAGTGTTCCAATGGGATTATAAGTGATTCCGGTCTAATTCTTGAATCGCCGAATCTCAAAGTGTACACGTTTCTTGATCTAAAGACGGCTACAAAGAATTTTAAACCGGATTCAATGTTGGGTCAAGGAGGATTCGGCAAAGTTTACAGAGGATGGGTCGATGCCAAGACTCTTTCTCCTTCTAAAGCTGGTTCCGGTATAATCGTAGCCATCAAAAGATTGAATTCTGAGAGTGTTCAAGGATTTGCAGAGTGGCGAGTAAGATCTTTATTTATCTCTTTTTTTCCTCAAACCTTTTTTTTTCTTTTTTTCTTGGCTGAGTTTGATTACTTCTTTGACGGGACCAACAAAAAAACAACTAGGCTCAATTATTACAGCTTTTGATCATGATGAAGAAAAAGTTGACTATTCCAATCAAGAAACGACTTTGACTTTCTCTGTTGCAGTCTTGAAAAAATACTTAAAAGATATTATAAAAAAATGGTACTAATTTTTTTTAATGATAAATAAATGATGTTTTTGTACTATGATAATATTAATAGTTTTATTTAAGAAAAGGGCGTAATTACAACTACAGCAAATTTATTGGTAGACAATGGGGATATACAAATGTCATCTTCAGATAGTAAAAAGTTACCGGACTTTGAGTTGGTGTCACGTTGATACATGTTATGTAGCGTAGCTGTAGTTCATATTTAATCAACATTATAATTTAAAAATAGTATATCTCTTTATCTCTCGAATTGGATAGAAAACCTGAACTATTTAGAAAAATATTTAGGGGTCGGAGATCTTTCATTTGGTTTATTGAGTTTTATAGTTAAATAAGCTTAACTTGAGATTTGTGGTTTTTTTTTTTTTTTTGGACAGTCAGAAGTGAACTTCTTGGGAATGCTTTCACACCCAAATCTGGTGAAGTTATTAGGATATTGTCGTGAAGACAAAGAGCTTCTCCTTGTCTACGAGTTCATGCCTAGAGGAAGTCTCGAAAATCATCTTTTCCGACGTAACTAATTAAGATCCCTGAAACACACTTAAACATTGTTCATCGCTATATATAACAACGTACTCATAGAAAAATATTTGATTTACTATGGTTGATCTTCATTTGATTTAGGAAACGAGCCTTTTCCTTGGGAGTTAAGGATCAAGATTGCTATCGGTGCAGCTCGTGGCCTTGCGTTTCTACACGGCTTGCAAAGAGAAGTCATCTATAGAGACTTCAAAGCTTCCAATATACTTCTCGATTCGGTTAGTCTAATTTAATACTCGCGATTGATATAAATAGACTACTCTATAATTTTTTATTTATTTATTTTTTTTTAATCTTTGCTAATGGAATGTTTTTGATACATATGAGCGTATAGTCCTATGACGCAAAGATATCAGATTTCGGACTAGCAAAGCTCGGACCAGCAGACGAGAAGTCACACGTTACTACTAGGATCATGGGCACTTATGGTTATGCTGCCCCTGAATATATGGCAACAGGTATTTTTTTCCTTTCTAATGACGGCCCTTTCGTCTTTTCTCCAATGCTAGTATTCGAACTCGCCATTCAGTATTCTCCTTTTCTAGTGACTATATATACAGCTTACTAGTTGAACGAGTCAAATAACAAAAAGATTGTGTATTATTTTCTTCATCCTCAGGCCATTTATACGTTAAGAGTGATGTATACGCCTTTGGTGTGGTTTTACTAGAAGTAATGACCGGGCTAAAAGCGCACAACACAAAAAGGCCAAGGGGGCAAGAAAGTTTAGTCAACTGGTTGAGACCGGAACTCTCAAGCAAACACAGGGTAAAACAAATAATGGACAAAGGAATTAAAGGTCAATACACTACCAAGGTCGCGACAGAAATGGCACGCATCACACTATCTTGTATCGAACCAGATCCTAAAAACCGACCGCACATGAAGGATGTAGTTGACGTTCTCGAAAACATCCGAAAACTTAATGTTGTCCCTGACCGTTCTTCCACTAAACAGACCGTTGCTAGCTCTTCGCGTGCTTCACCACTTCACCATCAATACGGTTACAGAGCTGGCGCATTAGGGATTGAACGAAAGAGAGCAGCGCTCGGACGGTTTGGAGTAGAAAATGGAATTGTTGCTTAATATATATATGTTCTGAGCGGTGGCAGATATACGTGGTTTTTGAGTTTTTTTTTTTTTGGTTTAATTATATTATTAAATCATTTTTTACAGTGTTTTGCTTATAATGTAATTTCTTTTGTGTTGTTTTACGATAGTTACGGTTAAATACTTTATCGTTTTCTTTTTGTGTCTTGCACGGATGGTGACTATGTATTTGCACGAATATTAGGGTATGGGGTAGAAAGATTTTTCCACATTGGTAAATTGGTCTGATTTTGTAATTGTAAAGGCTTTTTTTCTTTCCCACGGTTTTTTTCATTTTTAATTGTGATATATATGTTGAAGTGGTGTTCATTATCGAACATGTAGTCATTACAAATATAGAAAACACATTTTTCATACTTACAACTCAGCAACAGAATAGTTTTTCCTCACATTAAACAAAAAAAAATATATAAGATAATTAAATAAGTTAAACGATAAATAAATGTGTAAAAAAATAAAATAATAGCATTATTAAATAAGTCGACTGAAACAGATTATCCCTCGGCTTTATCCTCCTCCTCATCTTCTTTCGGTGGTGATTTGTTAAGATCGAACTTGGCAGCAGTTCCAGATCCACTCGCTCCTTCTGTATCCTCCACGGCTTTCACATTCAAATCAATCCCTACATCTCTCCCACCTTCACCTCCCGGAGCCCCACCAGCTGCACCACTGCCAATGCCACCAGAGCTTCCTACTCCGCTTGCAACAGCACCAGAGCTTCCTCCTCCGCTTGCAATAGCAACAGAACTTCCTCCTCCTGCAGTGACAAGAGTAAAAGCAGAGCTTTTCCCTGGGATAGTAAAGACTTCAGCCGCCGCAGAGAATGTAGGAGGAGGAAGAAACCCTTGATAGTTTCTATCCTTGTGAGCCCTCATATGTCCAAACACAGCCTTCCAAGAACCAAAACGTCTTCCACAAATGTGACAAACTGGTGGTCCTTTCGGTGGATTAGTCAATTCAGAACCTTTCCTCTTCGGCTTTTTCGCTTCTCCTTTGCTTGAACCATCCGCCTCATCATCAGTTTTAGTCGCAGTCCTCGGTCTACTCTTCTTCTTCCCACCACTCCCACCCTCCTCACTCTTCCCTTTCATAACAGCTTCCTCTGCCGCAGCCACAACCAACCCTGCCGCAACAACCGCTTGCTCATTCAGAGGAGCTTCGCTCGCACCCGCACCCGCTAAACTCTTCCCTTTCGTGACAGCTTCCTCTGCTGCAGCCACAACCAACCCTGCCGCAGCAACCGCTTGCTCGTTCAAACGCGCTACATTTTCCTCCACTTTCTCATTCAAACGCGCTTCAGTTTCCTCTCTTTCACCGACAATAATATCAGCAGATACTCTACTGCTGATACTCAAAGCAGGAAGCCCGAGAACGATTTCTCTCGTTTCGGAATCATCATCGCTCCATTGCTCTTCAGACTCATCTCTCTCTACATCAGTATCAATTGCTTTCGTTTTCTCTGACTTATCAGTCATGTTTCTCAAACGCGTAAGAAAGATCAAACGACACTGAAGTAGTCTTATATAATGTTTGCTATAAGCAATGGCGGTTGGGGCAGTTAAATGGTTGCGTTCGTTCGTTTTAGATCTCTCTCCCGCCTTTTCGTTTGGAGAAGATTTGCGTCCGTCGGATTTAATATAAAAAAATCCAACGCTGAGATTCGTTTGATTCTATGGGCTTAATATCGTTTAAAGCCCATCTAAGCCCATAACCTTCTTTATTCGTAAGTTGCTTTCAAGATGTAATATTTGCCGGTGCGGCTTTTGGTCATCGAGAGTTCGAGACTACAAAAGTACAAAGACTCGTTGCACTGCACTAATACTATTATGCATGTGACATCCGAGCCCGACAATGACGTGACTTGTAAACTTTTGTATTGACATATATTTATTAAATTCTATGTTTTTACTATTTAAAATTTAAACATTAACGTATACCGGTAACATTAGATATTAGAATAGTTTTCAATGTCAGAAGAAGCCAGAAGGAAGCTCTTGAAGCTGTGTAAATACTAATTTTCTTTTTTAAAAAGAGAAAAGTAACATGGATTATGGATAGCAATGATTTAAAGCTCTTTGTTTCCTAAATGCAGGTAGTGGAACGGAAAAAAATATTTTTACAGATAATTTCTAACATTAAAACGTTTTAACAGTCAAAACAAGAAAAAATGATTGATAAAGTTCCTATAAGAAACTTCTTCGATAATGTGTTGATGACTGGCAACAAAATTTTGAGTGTAAGTGTAAAATTATTATTTCAATAGGTATATGCATTAACTAACTTTTACAATCCTGAATCCCTGATAGATGTAACTTGACGATATTACTAATTTAACATTCTTGAAAACAATATGACTAGATCTTCTTAGCTACTTACAATGTTAATAATGAATAACAAAAAAACAAAAAAAATTATTTCAAATTTTATTAAAATAAAATGTTTATTTATAAATATGACGATATCCAATTTTATAATAATGAATAACAATATGACGATATCCAATTTTATACATATTTTTCGACAATGATTTTTTTTTGTTATTCATTTATCTAGGCTACTTACAATCAGATTATTGCCAAAAAAATATGTATAAAATTGGATTATATTTGTAGAAATCTTAGTTGTTTAGAATAGATATTTCTAAATATCTTATTTTTAATATACTAATTTTTTTACTTATCCTAGTTAAATTGTCTTAATGATCTTATTTTTTTACTATTTCTAATGGCATTCTAATGTAAATTTTTTTACACTATTTTTATAAATGTACTTCTCAATAAATATAGTAGGATATTATTTTGAATAATATATAAGACTCTAATTCAACTTTTAACACTTTTCTAGAAATAGAGAAATTAAAATTATCTAAAATTCAAATATTTAAGATATACATCATAGATGTTGAATAACAAACAAATTAGAAGAACAATCACCTTCTGATTGACCATGCTAATGGAGAAGAAAATTCAATTACAATAATGATGACCAGAACTCATCTAGCCTAATTTTTAGATATCTTCTAAATTAAACATTAACAAAAACTTCACCAAACATAAAAATGATAAATAATACTTACTACAGTCTTACATGGGTCAGCATAATTCTCGGTAACAATAATTCTTTGGAAAGAGCCTCTGGCAAATTACACAGATTAATAAGCTAAGATTATGATTAGATAATTAATATGTTGACTTTAGTAAAACATCTCAGAACCGCGCCCAAGGGAAGGATCTGGCTAGTAGTGGCAACGAGCCTTATTTGTCTGAAAAAGGCAAGAAAATATATATAAAAAATAAAAATAGAAAAAGGAATAATAAATTTTGAAATCAAGAAAGAGAGAGAGAGAGCTACACGCCTACACCACATGGACATGCCTGCCTACTTCTTCAACCCAACAAAAGAAAGAAAAAAAAAAAGTTACCGTTGGCGTTAGACTGACTTAGAAGCAAATCGTTTCCTTCATGACCCAACGGTCATCTTAATCACCTAGCCGTTGCTCCTCTTCTCTCTTCAATCATAATAAAAATACAATATCTATCTATTAAAAAAAAAGGCAAAAACTTTAATTCTTTTGTCTCTCTCGCTTATTTCAATCCCCTTCTCTGACTCCTCCTGATTTAATCATCAGACAGAGAACAGAGAGCACAGAGAGAGATTCTTCTTCGTTTGATGCTCTTCTTCTTCCATTAGATTCTTCTCCAGGGAACACTAACCAAATCGAGAAAAAAAAAGAATGGTTAATCCAGAGACTAATCGTAATCTCGTTGTCAAACCCATTACAGAGATTCATCTTCAAGGTAGTTTTTTAAAAACCGAGTTTGATATAGAATCTGAGAATTCTAGGGTTTCAAAAACATGAGAAAAATCTGATTTTTTGTTGTTGTTGTTGTCAGATGATGATACAAGAACCAGAAAAGTCGGAGTAGAGATGAAGAGACAGAACAGGAGAGCATTGGGTGTGATTAACCAGAATCTCGTTGGTGCAAAAGCTTATCCTTGCGTTGTTAACAAGAGAAGAGCCTTATCTCAGTACATTACCTTATCCTAAAGCTTGTCTCTTTTGTATCCATCTCTGTTTAAAGATTTCTTATTTCTCTTGATTTTGTTTATTTCAGGAAAAAGCAAGGAAGCTGTGAGAATAAGAAGCTTGATTCATTACATCCGTCAATTTCAAGGTCTATAAAAGTTTAAAGCTTTACAAAAACGTTTCTCTGATTTTGTTTTTACAGAGAAAAGAGAAGATCTGAGATTGTTTTTTGAATATATGCAGATCTCAAGAAGAGACAAAGAAGCTGAAACCATCGGTTCCAAGTAGTAGTGGTAACGAGTTCGGTGATTGTATATTCATTGATGAAGAAGAAGAAGAGGAGAAGAGTGAAGCTACATTAGACCAACCTATGCCAATGTCGTTGGAGGAACTCTACATTGAATCTGATCCTATGGTAATTTTATCTTATCAATCAAATTACAATAGATCTCTTTAGTATTTCTAAAGAAGCTTTTTGTTTTTGGATAGGAGGAAGAAGTTGAGATGGAAGATATAATAGTGGAAGAAGAAGAAGAAAAAGGAGAACCGGTTTTGGATATTGATGGATACGATGCAAACAACTCTCTTGCAGCTGTTGAATATGTTCAAGATCTCTACGAATTCTACCGTAAAACCGAGGTATTGTTTTGTAAAAAGTCTTTGAAGCAAAAACCATAAGATTTTTGAGTTTTGTCTGAGACCATTTTCTATTGATTTGCAGAGATTTAGTTGTGTTCCATTGGATTACATGGCGCAACAGTTTGATATTACTGACAGAATGAGAGCAATACTAATTGATTGGCTCATTGAGGTATGCATATTCAAAGGTCTTTTGATACACACAATGGTAAAGGATTTATTTATTGCTTATAGAGAGGGCTGATTACGAAAGCTTATTGAATGTTTTCAGGTACATGACAAATTTGAGCTAATGAACGAGACATTGTTTCTAACAGTGAATCTGATAGATAGATTCTTGTCCAAGCAAGCTGTTGCAAGAAAGAAGCTTCAGCTTGTTGGTTTAGTTGCATTGCTCTTAGCTTGCAAGTACGAAGAGGTTTCAGTACCTATCGTTGACGATTTAGTTGTCATTTCGGACAAAGCGTATACGAGGAACGATGTTTTAGAAATGGTACAACCATAACTTTAAAGAGTCTTCTTGTTTTGTTTTCCAAAACTTGATATTTTTATATCTGACATCAAAAACCTCTGTGTGCTGCAGGAGAAGATTATGCTTAGTACTTTGCAATTCAATATGTCGTTACCGACGCAATACCCTTTCTTGAAGAGGTTCCTTAAGGCAGCTCAATCAGACAAGAAGGTAAATTAGTTTAATCTATCAGTGACTCGTAAATAATAGCATATAATATATATTCATCAAACATTGTTAATTACAACTATCTTCTTTACTGAAACAGCTTGAGATCTTGGCGTCGTTCTTGATCGAGCTTGCCCTTGTGGACTACGAAATGCTTCGGTATTCACCATCCTTGCTAGCCGCCACTGCAGTGTATACAGCTCAATGTACAATCCATGGCTTCAGTGAATGGAACAGCACTTGTGAATTCCACAGTCACTACTCTGAACATCAGCTCCTGTAAGTCATTATTAATCCATTTGAACACATAAGAATGAAGCTTTGTAACAAATTGCATCCATGAAAGACTGATCTTTGAAATTGTTTTTGCAGAGAATGTTGTAGAAGAATGGTAAGACTGCATCAGAAAGCTTCAACGGATAAACTAACAGGAGTACGTAGGAAATACAGCTCCTCTAAATTCGGATACATTGCAACAAAGTATGAAGCTGCACACTTTCTTGTGTCAGATTCTCACTAAACGAGTGGAAAAATAGTAGTTTATGTATAGCTGCTAATAACATTTTCCCTCTCATTTTTTTAGTTACAAAAAGAAAACATCAACACAATAAGTTCAAAACTTCCTCTGAATTTGATCTGTAATTTTTCTTTTATTGATATCTCAGCAATAAAAATCTCTAATATTCTGATTACAAATCATTCTCACACATTCTTAAATTATTGATATTAACATTGAGAATTTTGATTTGAACTCTTTTTCATCTACAAGATTTAAAAACACACACATTGTAAATGAGTCCTTAACTAAACCAACCGCAGACAAAACTAGTGTCACCTAATAACATAAGACGTTGTCGTTTTCAATCTACATTTATATGTCTCTCTCTCCCACCTAACTCTTTTTCAGATACGATTTGTTACTTAAATAAAAGTGTAAAGGTCAAAAACAGAGAGCTCCGAGAATCTCAATCATCATGGCGGCGTCGACGAACTCTTTCCTCGTCGGGAACAACACTCAGATCCATACTTTGAAACCCAGATCAACATCTCAATCCTTACTTCACCTCAGCAAACCAAACACCATGAGCCTCGCCGGCAAAACCAAGCCCGTAACGGTTAGATGCGTCGCTTCGAGTACGACTCAAGTTCAAGACGGAGTTAGATCCGGGTCCGTGGGATCCAAAGAACGTGTCTTTAACTTCGCGGCGGGTCCAGCAACTTTGCCTGAGAACGTTCTCTTAAAAGCTCAAGCGGATCTATACAACTGGCGTGGATCTGGGATGAGTGTGATGGAGATGAGTCACAGAGGCAAAGAGTTTCTCTCTATTATACAAAAAGCTGAATCTGATCTTCGTCAGCTCTGGGAGATTCCTCAGGAATATTCCGTTTTGTTCTTACAAGGTGGTGCGACGACTCAGTTCGCTGCTTTGCCTCTCAATCTCTGCAAACCTGATGATACTGTCGATTTCGTTGTTACTGGCTCGTGGGGAGATAAAGCTGCCAAAGAAGCGAAGAAGTATTGCAAAAGCAATGTGATTTGGTCTGGGAAATCTGAGAAATACACAAAGGTTCCATCTTTTGATGAGTTGGAGCAATCTCCTGACGCCAAGTATTTGCATATCTGCGCTAATGAAACTATTCATGGTGTTGAGTTTAAAGATTACCCTGTTCCTAAGAATGGGATCTTGGTTGCTGATATGTCTTCTAACTTTTGTTCTAAGCCTGTTGATGTGTCTAAGTTTGGTGTGATCTACGGTGGTGCACAGAAGAACGTTGGTCCATCTGGTGTCACTATTGTAGTGATTCGTAAAGATTTGATTGGGAACGCTCAGGGTATTACTCCTGTGATGCTTGATTACAAGATTCATGATGAGAACAGTTCGTTGTACAACACGCCTCCTTGCTTTGGGATTTACATGTGTGGTCTTGTGTTTGAAGATCTGTTGGAGCAAGGTGGATTGAAAGAAGTGGAGAAGAAGAATCAGAGGAAAGCTGATTTGCTTTACAATGCTATTGAAGAAAGCAAAGGCTTTTACAGGTGTCCTGTTGAGAAATCAGTGAGGTCGTTGATGAATGTGCCTTTCACGTTGGAGAAATCTGAATTGGAAGGTGAGTTTATCAAGGAAGCTGCGAAAGAGAAGATGGTTCAGCTTAAAGGGCATAGATCAGTGGGAGGTATGAGAGCTTCTATTTACAATGCAATGCCTTTGGCTGGTGTTGAAAAGCTTGTTGCTTTCATGAAAGATTTCCAGGCAAAGCATGCTTAATAATGTTTTTAAGGGTTTTTGTTTTTTTTTGTTGTTGTTGTTGCATTTTGGTTTATGTTTGTTTTGTGATAAGCTTTGAAAGCTTATGATTTGGTTTTCTTCCCTTTCCGGAATTAATAATGTTTAGCAATGTATCAAAATCTTTCTCCATCAATTGGAAAAGCAGGTTTGTTAACAAATAAAAAGCTTTGTTATTTGACTGAAGTGATGATAAATCCGCCATCAGAGAATCTGCAGTTGTTCTCATATTCTCTTTTTAACGTTTCCTTTCTCTGCAACTCCTGAAACTGAAGATCCTAATTTTACAAAGAACCAAAACTCAGTTCAGGTCCCAGACTGAACTCTGATATACTGTATAATAAAAACAGAGTTCAGAGTAAGAATGTAAGTTACCATTTGGTATTGTGTGTCTATAAGCAACAGCTACATTTTGAAAGAACTCTCTGGTAGCATCTGCATATTTGATTAACTATCATTCAGATCACTACTGAAACTTGAGCAATGGAGAACAAAACCAAAGTACCAAGACTCACCATGTTCCATTGTCAACGACGGATCTTGCTCATCGATTAAGCCGATCAGTTTTGCCGGATTCCCAGCCACCATGCTTCAGAAACCCTCAAATAAAATTGTTTAGATGCATTTCAGTTTAAACAGAGAATCCCAAGGAGATTGGTTTTTTAGATGCATTTCAGTTTAATACCTATGAGAAGGAACATCATTTAGCACAAGTGAACCAGCAGCTATCATTGCTCCAGCGCCTATCTTAATGTTACCAAGTATAGTTACACATGCTCCAAGAAGAGCACCATCGCCTATATTTGGATGGCGGTCACCAGTTTCCTTCCCAGTTCCTCCTAATGTCACACCCTGGACATGAAAATACCAACTAGCTTCACTAACGTTGATGATACTTCTCTTTGTGTTTTGGAGAAATGAATTCAGAGAAGAGATCTGTACATGCAAAATTGAGACACGGTCGCCTATCACTGCAGTCTCACCAATGACCACACCAGTTCCATGATCCAACAATATTCCCTTCCCAATTCTTGCAGCTGAACCAAGAAAAAAAACAAGTTAGTCTGAAGCTAGACGTGAAAGCATAAACAAGATATGAATCTGAAACTTCACCCGGATGGATATCAATTCCAAAAACCTGAGAGAAACCACTGACATGGATCAGAGATTGTACACCAAAACTATATATATAACAATAGCCTAAGAAGCTGCGGAAGTTACACTAGCTACCTCGCTTACTCGGCTTTGCAATGCCGATGCTAATAGTTTTCGTCCTTGCTTCCACAACTTATGCGCAACTCTATATGCCTCGAGCGCAAGATAGCCCTGTAGAACAAATTATTCTGGTAAAATGCACATGAAAACTCACTTAGCAGTCGTTTTGTATCAGCATAAGATTAAGAGATATTATTGTTGTAAGTGGTTAAGAAACTACCTTTAGATGTAAAACAGCCGAACTATACGATAGACAAGAAGGATCTCTGTCTTTGAATGCCTTAACATAACAAACACCAGTGCAGTCAGATTATCTGAAAATGCTACCTGAAACAAAAGGATGATTCAAGGATACAAGATAAGTGTTTATACCTGAACATCAAGACGAATCGAGTTCTTGATACCTTTGTCATGTATCATAACATTGCAAAAGATATCCATGAGCTGAGTTGCTAACAAGGTAGTGTTTTGGAGACGGTTAGCCAGAACAAAACTCAATGCTTGCTCTAAACAGTCATGGGACAAGATACTAGCATACAAGAAGCTACTCAAAACCGGCTCCTTTTCTGCCTGTAACAGTAAAACAAAACAGGGTTTCAACATTCACCATTGTAACAAACTGCACAACCACTGTTCCACAACTTGCCCTTAAGGCCGCCTAAACATAATTATATAGTAGATGGATGAGAGTAATACGTAACATCTAAAAAGGTATCATAATTAAGTGCTTAAAGAGACAGAGATCACATTTAGTGAGAGCACCTGACCCCACGGTCTTGTTCTATTTATACAAAAGGTACACAATATTAATGTCTTTATCAATTATCATAACCTTTGTAGAATCGAAGTTGATTAACAATATCAAAAGTTTCTATCTTTGTGGAATTTAAGTTATGTGTATGAAAAAGAAACTATACAAGAACCGATATTCTTATAAAGAATATGATCATGGAGAGGAAACCTCAAGCTTAGCTTCTGCTCTTATAGAATCCCAAATTGGGTCATAACCAGAATTGATAAAATCCAGCAAAACCGGGTCGTCCACGGGAATAATGGTTCCTCTAGCGTAAACCGGGAAAACCCTCTCGAAAGGAAACTCATCGCCGGTCTTCACGTCGTCGTCTACGGCAGAAAACTCACAATTCCCGCCGTTCAAACTAGCCATGGCTGACAAGAGAAGCAAAATTCAAGAGTAGAGAGGATTATAAAAAATTTTAGAAACTCTGTTTTAAATTAAAGACACAGTGATTGATGCTTTTTTTCTTTATTGTGTTGGAATCGAAATAGCGACAATCAAAAAGGCAAAGAAAAAAAAAAGAAAGAAAGTAAAACTGAAGTCTTGTGTTTGTGTCCACACTGTTGTGTGTTTGGGAATGTTTCATGAAAAATCAGATGTGGTCTGGTCTCCTCTCTCTTTTTCTCTTTCTCTTGTTTGTTGTGATGCGTGTGACCGTGATTCAGTCCAAGTTCTTAATACCATTGGTGGCGAGTGAGAATCCAAAATTATTTGGAAGTATCCTTTTTATAATACTTTAAGCGTACCACACGAAGTGGCCGTACGTGAACATTAGATTAAATGGTCGTAAAACTCACTTTTCACTTTTAAAGTCTACCACAGATCTAATTTTACACAGCTGACTTTACAACATGCTTCTTTCTTTTGTAAGGGAATATATAATCTGTTGTTTCTCTTTTTGACCAACAAAGTTAGGAATAACACTGATTTTGTTGTTCAAAATGTCAAACATAAACAAAGATGTCAAGCTTTAGATACCTTGTCCAATATTTCATGGTTATACATAAAACAACACCCATATTACATATGCGATAATTCTAAAAACGAAACCCTGATTATGCTTGCTAGTAAGATAGAAAGTGCGACTCCTGCACAGGTGCCTGCAGAAACAAGAACCACAGCCATAATGGGTGTAATTCCGAGGCAGCCACTTGCACGAGAGAGTCTCCTCGAGATCAGTTGGCAAGACTCGTCAGCTTCTCCGTAAAGTGAACAATTGGGTCCTCCTTCTGTGATGGCTTTTTCATTCTTAAGCCTGAAGCTACTCATAGCTTGATTGACAGTGAGAGTATCAGCTGGTGATAATAAGAAATTAGGGGAATGATCCTTCCATTCGTCTACAAGCTTTCTTAGAAGAGAAACGCTAGCTTCTAAATGATCATTATAGAGAATATCCCAGTGCTTAAAGCAATCAACGTTCTCTGTCAAAGACCGGATAGCGATTGCTGCAGCTTCCTTGGCTAGAGCAGGATTTCCTGTAACACCTTGTCCAGCTAATTTCAAAGAAAAAGTGAATATCTGTTCCATTGCCTTTCCTCCTGTTGCAGTCTCGGGTGCAAGGGCTACTTCTTTCAACAAGGGATAAATTGACTCAAACCTCTTTGTTGACTTTACTCTAGCGGAGGATGAAGCAGGGAATGTAAGCCGCAGCAAGGTCTCAAATGAAGAAGGGGGAATCAGCCGCTCTCCCTCCCTAACAGGTCGATTTACAAGTATGGTCTGAGCCTCTGGATTTGACAAAACGATCTCAACAAATTGCAGGATGAGATCAATTGAGCGAGGGCGGCGGCGCTTGTAACTGCCGACTAGTGGTAACAACACATTAGCCCATGAATACAAAAGCCAGCAGAGAAATCACCGTGGGTGGCCTGAGCCAGTATCAAAACTAGAACCGGAAGCTTGTCCTGGCCTTGATACCTAGGTGACCACCTCAGCATCCGCAAAGCAGTAGTAACAACATAAGGCTTACTACTACCCAATACCAAGGCTAATCCAACAAATGTGGGCACAGCGTTAGAATCGAGTCCTTGTTGTTCTGATTCCCAATCGGTGAGAATGGTATTAAACGAAATTCAAGGGTGAATCATTATGAAGATTCTTGAACCAATCGACTGATATGTCGTAGACAGATACAGGAAGAAGACATAATGAAAGATGGTCATTGATCAGCTTGGACAAAGGCAATTCCTTTAACAACTTGACCCATGGTAATGATACTTGGGAAAAAGCTTTCTCAAGGTAATAGTGAAATCTCCATAAGTAGAGATCGCTCGAACCGGATCTAATTACCTTCTTTTCGCCGAGGAAAGCCGCAAGATGAGAGGGATCGATCTTTGCCGCGGCTTCGGAAAAAGACAAAATCGGCTTCGGATCGATCTTTGTCATGAGTACACGGAAGGCGTTGTTGCTAGCTCGGCTTTCATTCGGAACATCCTTGCTGAAAACGCCGCAAGGATGATATTTGTGATAGCGCTTTGACACCATTGTCCGCCATCCATCTTTGATGTCGCAGTAATCGGTACAGGTTTCAGATCCCATCTGCCCTCCATCTCGGATGTCGCAGTAATCGGTAGAGATTTCAGAGTCGATCAGCCATCCATCTTTGATGTCGAAGTAAGCGATAGAGATTAAAGATCCGATCCGCCCTCCATCTAGGATGTCGCCGTAATCGGTAGAGGTTTCAGACCCGATCTTACCCATTAGGTTTTCTTCTAACGTTTCTCGCTTTTTTTTTTTCCCTCTTAACTCGCCCTCCTCCTTTATAAAACCTATAATCTGTTGTTTCTCATATTCGTTTTGTGACTCAAAATCTAGAAGAACAGAAGTTTATGTTCTCTAGACAATTATAGTTTTAGAAAAAGAACTATATATATGTGCATTAATTTTAAAAACATCGTGTTAAGTTTAACTTTATAAATGGTTTGTTATTCAAAAAAAAAAAAAAAAATTTAGAGATGATTTTGGGGAAAATTATAAAGATTACAGATTCCTTGATTTATCAACAAATTACGCATACCAAGGAATATCATCAATTTAATACGTTTTCGTATATTTTCAATTGTAAGGATTCGTATTTATATTTTGTACAAAAAATAATAATGAACAAAAAGAGATTAAGTATAAATCTGACAAAAGGCATAAAAACGCCGCATGCAAATCGCCGAAATCGACCAACGTCGCTTTGAAACCCTAAAACGAAACTTCTAAATCCACCAATGGCGAGAAGATCCGCTTCGATCCTCAGTCGCCTTCTGGCGAATCCGTCTTCTCCATTCACCGCACCGTCCCGATCCATCACCTACATGCCTAGACCCGGAGACGGAGCCCCACGAATCGTAACCCTAATCCCCGGCGATGGAATCGGACCTTTAGTGACCGGTGCGGTTGAACAGGTCATGGAAGCGATGCACGCACCGGTGCATTTCGAACGGTACGAGGTTACAGGCAACATGAGGAAAGTCCCTGAAGAAGTGATCGAGTCTGTCAAGAGAAACAAGGTTTGTCTCAAAGGTGGGCTAGCGACTCCTGTTGGTGGTGGTGTCAGTTCTTTGAATATGCAGTTGAGGAAAGAACTCGATATCTACGCTTCTCTTGTCAATTGCATCAATGTCCCTGGCTTAGTGACACGACACGAGAATGTTGATATTGTTGTCATTAGAGAGAACACTGAAGGAGAGTATTCAGGACTTGAGCATGAGGTTGTTCCTGGTGTTGTCGAGAGCCTTAAGGTAACCATCGAAATTGGTTTTAGTCCAAATTGTGATCTTTGTGTTTAATTACATCATGTTTGTTGTAGGTTATAACAAAGTTTTGTTCTGAGAGGATTGCGAGATATGCGTTTGAGTATGCATATCTGAACAATAGGAAGAAAGTGACTGCTGTTCATAAAGCTAACATTATGAAACTTGCGGATGGGCTCTTCCTCGAATCTTGCAGAGAGGTTGCTAAAAATTATTCGGGGATTACTTACAATGAAATCATCGTAGACAATTGTTGTATGCAGCTTGTCGCTAAGCCTGAGCAGTTTGATGTTATGGTAATACTCTACTTTATATATGTCCTTTACCTAATGGATATTGTTTGCTGGTTTTTGCAAATTATACATAATTATTATAATCTTGTGTTTTTTTCAGGTGACGCCTAATTTGTATGGTAACCTTATAGCAAACACGGCGGCTGGAATAGCCGGTGGCACTGGAGTGATGCCAGGAGGTTTGTTCCTTCATTATATCACTTCAAGTTATAAACCTTTCTTAAATAACATTTCTTGGGTTTGTTGGGAACAGGAAATGTTGGTGCAGAACATGCTATATTTGAGCAAGGTGCATCAGCAGGGAATGTTGGGAATGATAAGATAGTGGAGCAGAAGAAAGCGAATCCGGTGGCTTTACTTCTCTCATCAGCTATGATGCTTAGACATCTCCGGTTTCCTACTTTTGCTGATCGGCTTGAGACCGCAGTGAAACAAGTGATACAAGAAGGGAAATGTAGAACGAAAGATCTTGGAGGTGACTGTACCACGCAAGAAGTTGTTGATGCTGTCATAGCAGCTCTTGAGTGAAGCCCATGTGAGCCTCTCTGCTTCTTCGTCTTTGTGTTGGTTTCCTTTGTTTTCTATTGCTATTGATTGGTTTTATATGTTCACATTTTTCTCTTTTGATTCATATCCGACCTCGTGTTTGAGCATTAGCTCTATGGTTAGATAATAATAAAATCAATAAAGACAGAAGCAGTTTTGTTTATCAAGCAAAGAGTTTGCTCGCTTTTTGTATCAAAATTGGCAAAAACTTGTTGATTACTTGTAGTAATCTTGGCTGTTCCGATTTCCAAAATCTGGTTTTAACGTATATTTTCAGATGCTCACAAAGTAATGATATCTAATTCAGTACAATACAAAGAAGCAGATAAAAACATAAATTAGGGGTTTTACAGGGTATAAAACAGAGCAGCCTAATAGATATAAGAATTTTGCTATAATTAGGGGTTTAACAGGCTGCGACGCGCAAAGACCAACGATTTTGTACCTCAGGAAAGATTTAAGAAGAAGTGAAAAAAAAGGAATATCCTCATTCCCGTGTCGCATACGAGTACAATCCGTAGGAACATTTCAAAAACTCAACCTTCTACTTCTCTGTTTTTGTTCATCTGTTTCTCCTCTGTTGAGATCTCCTACCTATAAAAAACATCTTTGGTCCATCATCTCTCGATCTCAGAACAAAAGACATTGAAGAAGAACAAAAACAACAACAGAAAGAAGGAAACATTTTGTATTTAAGAAGTTTTGCTCTGTTTTCTTGATTCTGAAGATTGAAATGGCATCGAATAGTGAAGCAAGGCCTCTGCCAAAATTTGGAGAATGGGATGTGAATGATCCAGCGACGGCTGATGGATTCACCGTTATATTTACTAAAGCTGGGGAGGACAAGAAAACAGGTCGGAGCTCCAGCAAGGCAGCTTCGCAGAGGAAACGAGATGGCGCTAAACCTACGGCTAAGAAATGGCTCTGTTTTACCTTTTCTTGATTTCTTGTAAAACAAGTAATCGTATGAGAATAGCATTGAGAAACTTTTGTCGTAGAACCTTTTTTCATCAATCATTTGTTTAGCATTTCTCTTTATAACATGTCAAGATATTGAATTAATAGAAATGCTTAGACATTACCAAAAATATACTGCTAAATTGCTAATACATCATTATTGAGAAACGTTCGGCTAGTTAGCATTGATACTGTTCTATTCCCTGGGACCTGTATATGTTTATTGTCCTTGTCCATTTACACTCTTCTTATAAGAAATAAATTTGGAACAAATTATGTGATATTTTATGGATACTTTTACTGTGCTTTCCCTGATGATTCCTAAAGAAAAAAATCAAATTGCCTAAGGTAAATATCTAAATCTCAACCGAAATTTGATATGTTTTCTGGTTAATCAGACAACAGTATCTGATCAAAGATTGTTCTGTTCTTTTCTCTTTGTGCAGAAGTTAGAGACAAACGATACGGTAATCTCCGGTGATTATATACTTTCTCTAAAGACAAAAGGAAAAAGACTAAAAGAAGAATATTTGTTAACACTAAGCAGCCAAGTGCAGGGTATGGTGACGTTTCAGTTAAATTAGATTGCTAATCATTGAGAGCCAAAAGAGAAGACAATGTTCATAGCATCAATTAGTGAAAGATTTACAAAGGACAAGTGGTCAACATTGTGGTAATACTCTATTCTTTTTCTGATGACTCCCTTCAAATCATTTGGTAAATTATATATTCCTCTATTTTTGGAGCTGATTTCTTCTCTCTTCTGTGATGTTCTTTTTCTCTATATTAGTGTATTACAACTTCTGTCTCTCTGTCTCCCATTAAAATAACAGAAAGACTACGGAAATAAATACACACGATGAGTAGGAAATGAATCGTACCACGACTTTATTGAACAAGATTCTCCTACTACTCTTATTGTTTAAAACCCTAGATTCTTGGACCTATAATGAATGGCCTAAGTTTTTTTTTTCTTTGCGTAAAATATTTGTTTATATGTTTAAATCTCTCCTTGGAAAACGTTTCTATGAGTTGTCGTGTTTTTTATTTCCTGATGAAACAGATCTTTGAGTTTGCCAGCGATGATAGAGGAGGCAAAGAGGGACAAGTTAGGAGACAAGATAATCATAATAATCAAGATAGCTCGACGTTGCTTGTTTCATGACCACATAAAGATGACTAAATTAAGCAAAAGAGGATAATTGTGCAAATATCCTCACTTTATAAGGTTTTAACACATGCCCAATTTGCTATATTACATGAAAACCTTTTAAAGGTTCCTTTTGGATTTATCTGTGACGTTTTCCTCTATTATATATCTTTTGGAGTCTCTGAACCCACCATAACCCATTTCCAAGTTTAAGGCTTTTGATTTCTCTGTTTTTGCTTCAGAGCTAAAAAAAAAATGGCAGAATCAACTTCCTCTGCGGCGACTACGCATTTACCTGCTAGGTCTATTAGTTTGCCTACAAGACTGATCCATCCTAAAGCACAGAGAGTTGAAGAAGAACTGAAAAGGATTCAAGCTTTAAACTCTTCTTCATCAGCTTCTTCTCGGATCCAACTTGGACTTGCCAAGCTCGTCGAACTCTATGACTTTGTCAATGAACAAGTCATATGTTCTCCTCAAGGCCAAAAAGCTCTCCGCCTTTCTCGCAACGCGAAACTTGTGGAAGACGCTCTTGATGAATCCATCTTGTTACTCGATGTCTCTGACTTCACAAGAGACTTGATAGAAACATTCATGGAGCAGATACAAGTTCTTCAATCTGCTCTACGTAGACGCGGAGGAGATCTCTCTTCCGTTCAATCCGAGATCCGAGCTTACATTAGTTTTCAGAAGACATTCAAGAACGCAGCAGCGAGACAACTTAAATCCCTTGCAAGAACACAAACAAAGAAGAAACCCTCGGTTATCAAACAATCCGGTGACCTCGATCAACATTCTTCTATGATCTCCAACATCATAAGTCAATCAAACGCATCGACAATCTCTCTTTTCAAGTCACTCTTGCAGTTTCTTACTAATTCTCCCGATGAGAAACAGAGGAAGAACGATGAAACTGGATGTGTAGAGAACTCGATGATCCGTTCATTCTATGGAAGAATCATCCGTAGGAAAATCGGGAAGGTCACTGATGCGCAAACGATGCTCGGGAGATTAGCTATGCTTAGTTTTAGCCTTGAAGCAATTAAGGATGAGATAAGTTACTTATCAAGACGACTTATTCAACATAGAGCGTCTCTCTTGAACATAGTGACTCCTTAACAAAAATAGTTTGTAAATTTTTGTGTAAATCCCGGTCTTATAGAGATAAAATTATTATAGAAAAAGAGTTAATCGCATCTTCACTTCTGTCTACTTCCATAAAATTTTTTTTGAATGTTTTATGGTTTGGATTGGAATTTGTTACATGAATTGATCCGGTGAAAAAAATAAAATAAAAATAAAAAAGGAGCATGTGTATATATTCCTAAACGGCTAAACCTATGTGGTGCATCATCATCGGTCACTTAAGACATCACATGCTGAACAAACTTACCAAACTTGATTATTGTTGTCTTCTAGCCTCGTGTCGCTCACGTCACGTGCTTGTCGTGCGAAATTATCTTTACCAAAAGTTTTGTTTACCAATTTTTATTCTATATGACATGTTATTATTTGTGTACGATGATGATCCACGAGAGCACACAACTCAGAAACAAATAATTGTTTCTTCCCCTAGAATATACTCCCTCTGTCCCTCAAAGATTGATGTTTGAGGGACTTCACACAAATTAAGAAACAATGATTATTTACAATATTGTTTTTTACTAAAAGTATTATATATTTATAAACTAATGACTATTGAGTTTTCTTAATGATCACTTCTTGAAATTTACAAAAGTTAAATATTAGTTAATTTAAAATGGTAAAACATCAAACTTTGTGGGACAAAAGAAAATCACATAACATCAATCTTTGTGGGACAGAGGGAGTACAATTTTTTTTTGTCAAAACCCCTAGAATATACAATTTAAATTAAAGAAATTCTTTATTTCTTGGTTCATGCTATGCCAACAAGTCCATTACAAATAGTGATTAATGTTTAATCTATTACAAATACATAAAAGTGTTTTATTTTTGATTTTTTTAAAATCAAAATAAGTGTGTTTGACTTCAATGGTCGACATCAGAAAAAGTCAGTATTCTATATGAAGCTCAATTGCTCAAAATATTATACCAAAAATACCTAAATTAAGCACGTCACATTTATCATGGATCTAATATGTTCAGGAATTCTGACATCGCCTTAACCACAACCTAATGACTATTTTGAGCTTTTCTCCTCCGTGAACTCCGACCACTTTTTTGGCTTTCGACCACCACTATTTTCTTTTTACTGCGTCCTTAAAATCGGCGGCCACAGTGAGATTTCTGTAATTCATTCTGACTAATTCATTTTTTACTGCGTCCTCTTTCTTTTTACTGCGTCCTCTTTCTTTGTAACAACTCCTTAACGTTTTCTCACTAATTAATTCATTCTGAAGGCATAGAGAGAGTGAGAAGTATCCAAATTCTTTTCTCTTCACCTTCGTCAGCTTGTGAAACACATATGCCACATATGCTACATCGTAATAAATGAAATGCATGTAATGCTTTAGAAATATTGTATATGTACGTAGGTGTATTGTTAATATTATATGAAGGGCGCAAAATTTAGCTACAACTTGGATGTATACAGGGGGAAACTATATATGTGTATACTTCATAGTTACGTAGATTCACATAACTGAAACACATACAAAACAACTACCTATACATTCAATGGATTTTCATCATCGCCACTTATCGATGGTACACATCAGATCAAATCCACTTTTCTAATTGTATTTATTCATTACTTGTTTATTCTAACGTTTTGTTTTTTTTTTGAGTGTATTAGGAAACCACATTACGTGTTTGGATCTGGATAAATTTCTTATGTTTTGTCCTCGTAAACGGTCAAAATTACAACGTACTTAATTATGGTGCTAAAGGAGATGGTCAAACTGATGATTCAGAGGTAAAATATTACTATTTTTTTCTTTCTAGTTTTTAGTTATTTTTGCTTAGAATGAATTTTTAGAATTAATCTTGATTATCTTCTTTTTCTAAAAATATACTTTTAGTTAATGTTCTAAAAACCAATTCTGTAAAAAGGTTTTTGAGCAAGCATGGAATGATACATGTGGTGGAGACGGAGACATCAAAACACTTCTTATTCCTTCAGACAAAACATTTTTACTTCAGCCTACGGTGTTCCAAGGTCCATGTAAATCTAGCTCTATAAAAGTTCAGGTACATAGACAATTAATCTGCAAATTTTTTTTATGAGAGAAAAATTAGATCACCAGTAAAATTTGCTTTTGTTTTTTAAAGTTGGATGGAGTTATCATAGCACCTAGCGATAAAGGAGCCTGGTCCAATCCCACCCCTAAATCGTGGATCAAATTTTTATATGTGTCTGGTCTAATGATCGTTGGTTCAGGAACGATTAATGGTCGTGGTTTAACTTTTTGGGAGGTGACAATTTGATATATCACAATTTTTACTCGATTTTTAATTCACTGTAACAAAATCATAGTTTTCTTTTCCAGCTAAATTTGAAAGCTTCTCAACGACCTACCGTGAGTATATCTACTAAATTAGTTATCCATTATTTGGAAAAAAAAAGAATTTATTACAATCTTCATATATTGCTATTTTTTTTTGTAGGCATTACATATTAGCAAATGTGATAACTTTAGGATAAATGGGCTAACCTCGATTGATAGTGCAAAAAACCATATATCAATCAACAAATGCAACACTGTTGCAATATCGAACATAAATCTTTTTGCACCTGAGACAAGTCCCAATACAGATGGAATTGATATAAGTGAATCAACTAATATCAACATATTTGACTCTACAATTCAAACGGGTGCGTACTTATTAATCAATTATTTTAGTATTCTTTTTAAAAAATATGAATGGCGCACAAAACAAATGAAGCATAGTAATTTGAAGATGAGATTTTTTTTTATAACTATTAGTTTATTATAGTTCCAGCTTTTATGTATTTGCAATTTCCTTTCTGAAAAGACTAATTTATTTTTTAGAACATGAAAGACAACATAATAACATTCATTTGAATTTCAATTATTAAATTCTCAGGGGATGATTGTATAGCAATCAACAGTGGAAGTTCTAATATCAACATCACAGGAATTAATTGTGGACCAGGTCATGGAATAAGGTAATTCATGATATTAATTAAAAAAATTAGTTTACATCATGAATAAAAAGCTTACTCACAAAGAAAAAAGGTTGAAAGTATTCATTATTTTATTATTATTATTGGACAACAGTGTAGGAAGTCTTGGAGCCGGTGGAGCAGAGGCTACAGTTAGTAATGTACAAGTGACTCATTGCACTTTCAATCAGACGACGAATGGAGCTAGAATCAAAACTTGGCTGGTATATATTCATTTGTATATACTAATTGTTACCTCTTATATCTAAATTAATATTAATCATTCAATATCATCTTGATATTTAGGGTGGACAAGGATATGCAAGAAACATAAGTTTTACCGACATCACACTCATTAACACAAAAAATCCAATTATAATTGACCAACAATATATAGATAAAGGACGTCTTGTTACCGAGGTAAAATCTTTTTTTAGTACTTTATAAATAAAATTATATATCCTATTTGGAAGCATAAGTATAATTATAAAATTATATATATTTATGTTATAGGAATCAGCAGTGGCGATTAGCAATGTAAAGTATATCGATTTTCACGGAACAACATCGAATAAAAATGCTATAACGATTAAGTGTAGTGAAACCACACATTGCAGAGACGTAGTTATGGATGAAATTGATATTATCATGGCGGATGGAGGAAAACCTAAAGTTAATTGCCAATATGTTGATGGGGAGTCTAGTGATAATGATTTAATGCGCAACTGCTTTAACGCTAGTACTAATTAGTGATGTCCATAAAAAACTATCAAAATTTTTAGTGAAATGATATATGAATACCATGAATGATATTTGAATGTCTTTTTATTCTCTTTCTCTTTTACTCATCACATAGAAATTAACTCATTAATAGTTGTGAAAATTCTTTTACACAAAACAATTGATGACTAAAAATGTGTGATTGGCAACTAATTAGCCGAGCAAAAAATTCCAACAAGACAATATATATTTTTATTAGAAGGTTCATAATGTATTTGTAACTCAAAGACAAAGAAGACAAGCCTTGGTTCTTTGAAGCCGGACACATTTAGTTTAGATCCCTTTAACCAAAATTATATTTTACCCTGACACCCAAAAAAAAAAACAGTTGGTATGGAAAACAAACGAACAAGAAACTGATTTTAAATACTAAGTTTGCAATAGATGCCTAAGAAGAAGACAAAGATGAACATGAGTTACAAGAGTCACTGGCCATAACTGATGATATTATTCATGTTAGAAACAAACAGATCAGATTAGTGACCCATGTTCTTCTCACATGTTCCCACATCGTTTACCCGATAATTCCTCTGTTCTTGCGCTTCTCTGCAATATATATATAGAAACCCTCAAGAACCCTATAATAGAGCATCTCAATCCAATTTAGTGTTGTGAAAAAAAAAAATTAAAATCCATGGAAGGTTTAGATTCGGTCTTCATGTCTGATCAAACTACACACCAACCAGTCCGATCTGTGAGTCTTCCTTCAAGAATCCATCCACTCTCTGTTAAACTCAGAGCAGCCTTGAACCGGCTCAGCATCTGGCGGAGATCTTCTTCATCAATCTCGGTTTCCGCTTCTTTTGGGTACGAGACGCTTCTCGTTGGACTCGTGAACCTAACGGAGTTCTACGGTTGCGTGCATGAGCTACTTGAGTCCTCTTACGTGAAACACACTCTTCTTCATCACCAGGAAGGAAAACTTCTAGCAGATTCTTTAGATGGATCTGTTGTGTTGCTCGACGTGTGTGAGGCCACAAGGGAGGTGATTGTCGTGATGAGAGAACACGTGGCAAATCTCAAATCTGCTGTTCGTAGGAAAGGTGGCGTAGTAGAGAAGGAGGTTAAAGCATACGTTAACTTCCGTAAGAAGGCAAAGAAACAAATCTCTAAACACATCAATGCACTTAAGAAAATGGAAACCAAAAGTATTCCAACCAACATAGATCAAGATTCAGCGATACCACCCACGAGTGTGCTGAGAGAGACAATCGAAATCACTGTCTCGATTTTCAGACATCTTCTGTTGTTCCTGTCAGCAATACCGCCACCACCATCACCGGCAAAAAAAATCAAGACCACCATCGGGTTTTTGTCGATTCCTTTTGTCTCTTCATCATTGTTAGATAAATCTATGGATCTGATAATGGAAATGAAGAGTCTTGATGATGTCTTTCTCGGTTCTATTGTGGATTCAAGAAGAAACTTTGTCGAAGTTGAGACAATGCAGAACGATAAGATGAGGAGAGATGTTGTTGAAGATGGTTTTCGTGATCTAGAGGCAGAACTAGACTCTGTTTCCAAGTGTTTCGTTAAGAGCAGGGTTTTGTTCCTTAACATCCTCAGTAACTGTTGAGACTGAGCTTTTTTTTTGGCAACAGAGATGTAAAACCTTTTTCCTTAAATTGTCGTTAAATAAAAGCGAAGAGTAAGAACCAAGAAAACAGAATCTCAAGGGTTAGTAGACAAGAAATTCGATTTTTGTGTCTGTGTACAATGAGGTTCTCAAGCTAAAAGTCTATGTCTGCCTTGAGTAACACAACTAACTGTTCACTATTCACTTTTAGCCAACCAAGTTGGGATACTAAACCTGAGAAGAGATAGGTAGTAGTTTTTTGTTTTGTCTACCTAATAAAAGAGCAGATAATGGATTATTGAGCTTACTTAATAATCCACACCCAAACGTCATATATATGGAGCTTACATAATAAAGAAAGACCCAAAAAGGTTGGCACTGTATCACAATTCATAAGAAAGACCCAACAAGTAATTAAAAACACACACAGACACAGAGAGGGTTGCATATTGTATCACGATCTAAATTAAACACAAAAGAGCTTGTGTACCTAGGCAAAAGGAACATCCCTCATAATCACATTCGGAGCCCGCTGGGCGGGCTTAACAATGAGTTTCCTTCCTCCCAATTCACTTCCATCAAGTTCCTTCACCCTCTCATCAACGTCATCTCCGATAATGGCAATAGAAGCATGGCTGTTATATAAAAGAAAAAAAGTTAGTTACAAAGAAGCTAAGTTATAGCAGCAGGTTTGTCACAAAGAAAGAAAGAAGCAACAAACAAACCTGTCGACAACATTGGTTTCAGGGTTTGTGTTAAGAAACACTCTAGCGATTACTCCACATGACTTGAAATGATTGTTCAACGCCTCCTTGATCTCATCCAAGGGAAGCGAATTGTCGAATCCCTCAACGTGAACATACCAACTACAATAATTCAATATACATATAGTATCAACGTACACATGATGATGAAGACGACGGCATCTTTAACATTTACAAATCTCCAAAAGAAAAAAGAAAAAAGCTATCAAATTTTACCCGTATTCTGGTTTCTCAAAGATGGCTCTTATTTTAGGATCACCCAAAAACACTCCCGTCCGGGGCTAAAGTAGAAAAGATCTAATCAGATATATTTCTTAAATATGCAGAAAAAAAATTGTGAAAGAAACAATTAATCGAGAAACAGAGAGGCATAAGGAGAGGAAGATTACCCGATAGTCTACGTCGGGGACGCGAGGTTTCAGGCTACCGAAGAGGGTACCAGGAGCTTTCAGGGGGCCGTTCGATTCCATGGAGAAGTCGAGAAGAATTGCAATAACTCTAGGGTTAAGATAATTTCTTCGTTTTAGGGTTTTCGGTTTTAGGGATTTCGGATGACTCTAGCGATTAAGATAATTTTCTTAATTTTTTTCGAATTAGTATTTTAAAATTAGATTAATATTATATAGATATTGTCAGTATTTTTTATATTTATTAGATTGTTTAAATTTTTAATTTCTTATAATTTAAAATTTTTTTGTATAACACGACAAAAATTTTAATTGTTAAAATTGAAATGTGTGGCTATCACATGAGTTACAAATTTTGAAAACCAAAGTTTATATAATAAAATAATATTGAATATGCTATCAAATCATTCACCGATTAAAAAACTTAATAAATTTACATTAATTTATTATCTTAATTATTAATTTTTTTTTGTCAACCATTGAGCCACAACTAGCCAGTATATTAACCAAATTCCTACATTCGTAAGAGGCGGGACTCGATCGCTGGTGTGATGGTATCTTTTACAAATGAACTTACCTCCTGCTACTGCACTAAGATCAATTCACTATCTTAAACCTTTGCATACTAAGATCACTTCACTAATTCTTATATTGAGCTACCAACGCTTGGTTATAACACACTAGATTTATACAGAAAAGTGATTAAAGTATGCAAAGGTTTAATGTATTAAAATTAGTGATTAACATAATATAAGAAAATAAGATATAAATCTAGAAGTCGCTGGTTCAAGAGATGATGCTTGGAAGGGGATTATATAAAATGTTCTGGTCCATGGTATGAGAGATGTATGAAAAAACCTAGTGAATTAAAATCATCCGAAAAACTAAAATTTCTTAAAATGTTAAGATAGATTGAAAATATAAATGTAATAAAAAATTATTGAAAATACTAAAAAATCACCAAAAAACCACGTTAAGATAGATTGAAAATATAAATGTCAAAAAAGAACAATTAAAAATGTTTTATTTCTAATCTTCGGTAGTAGGTCCCCCTTTCCATTGACCATTGCTATATTTTGACGCGGGAGGACGTCAACAAAGAATTGAGTAGGTCCCATTTCGTTTACAAGTCATTGTGTGAGGTCTTGCATCCTCTGGTCATTTGGTTTCAAAGTAAAGCTTTTTTTTTTTTTTTTTTTTTTTTTTGGGTGTAGAGATGGGTTGGTGGTGGAGGATAAGGAAGAAGAAGCGAATATCAGCGAGAGGGGCGAAGTTGTTAGAAGATCTGATAGAATGTTGCGATGGCAAATCCAATCCCATCAAATTCTTCTCTTCTGATGAGATCAGCAAAGCCACCGACAATTTCAGCAAGTCTAATCTTATTTCCGAAGAACTATGGTATTCAGGTAAAAACGAGAACCACTGCAAAATACTCGTCCGTCACAAGAAGATTTATCTAGGTGAAGATATTTGCCGGGACATAGCAGTATCATCGATGGTGAGTGGTCACAAAAACTTTTTGAAGTTTGTTGGATGTTGTCTCGAGTATGAATCTCCAGTCATGGTTTATGGTGCTGTAAAGACACATTACAACTTAGATATAAGTGAGCAGACGTGGAAAAGGAGAATGAAGATAGCAGAGGATTTCGCCACTGCTTTAGCTTACCTTCACACTGCCTTCCCAAGGCCCTTGGTATATAGGTGTATGAGTCCTGACAATATCTTTGTGGATGAAGATGGTGACGCGAAGCTGACTGATTTCTCTTGCTGCGTCTCCATTCCAGAAGGAGAAACATTTGTCGAGGTTGAGAGAATAGTGGGAACATATAGTTACTTGGACTATAAGTACATTACAAACGGCGTGGTCTCCGAGGAAACTGATGTCTTTGCCATTGGAATGTTAATGCTAAGGTTTCTAAGGGGAGAAACAAGATTTCCGAATTATGAAAAAGAAGAAGACTCTGATGAAGATGATGATGACTCTGAAACCGCTAATCCGTTTTATTTTAAATGGTTCAAATTCATGGAAAAGCAAAGAAT
Organism: Camelina hispida; assembly: GCA_023657505.1. Classification (NCBI taxonomy): domain Eukaryota; kingdom Viridiplantae; phylum Streptophyta; class Magnoliopsida; order Brassicales; family Brassicaceae; genus Camelina; species Camelina hispida. Next base: position 2,455,412 of record CP094635.1, on the reverse strand, counting down.
AGAAGAGATTGCAGATCCAGAAATGACAGAAAAGATGGTGGGTGAAATTTCAGAACTAGAGCTTTGTCAAATGAAAGCTTTCCTAATGCTCTCACTGAGATGCGTCGGTCATAAAGGGGAAGTTCCAACCGTGGTGGAAGTTGCCAAAGAACTAAAGAAGATACAACAAACATATCTTATTACCGACGACTCTTCTTCTCCTTCAGGTGAAACTCGCCAACTGAACTCTCCCCAAGACGTTCCTTCGACAGTTCTCCTCGCAAACCAGACTACAAACACAAAGCCATTGCTTACATGTATTGCATGCCTTGAGGTATTTCACCAAATGTTTCAATGGGTTCTGTTGAGCTGGTTTCGGTTTCTCAGAAAAAAAGCCAAGAATGTGCTGACAATATCTTCGATTCTTGCTTGTATTAAGACACTCACTATTTAATTATCAAGCGCATATCTTTTCCTTGTTTACTTTTACGTCCCTTCAGTACTTGTATCTGTGTGTTTTTGGTTTTGATCCATCCGTCTGTTTTCGTTATTTGATCCCTCTGTTTTCGTTATTGATACATATATATCTTCTAAGGGAAATAACCTCCAAAGTCAATGACACAAAGTCGTATAGAAACTATTATGTTCTAAAGTTTACGTAGTTTCAGAGGTTTGAATGCAGAGAACTAAGCTTAATTGGCCCTGTTCGTTTGTTAATTGGATTGGAGAGTCGCTACAATAGATCTGAAGTGAAGTGAGAGAAAAAACATCGAAAAAGAGTCGCCGCGACAGATCTTGGTAAGATAAGAAGGGGAAAAGTCTGGAGGGATTGTGGTTTTCACATATCATGTACACTCCACCAGACGCTTGTATAGGAAGCAGCTTTTTTTTTTTTTTGTCTACCTACTACTAATCAATGATTATTGAGCTTACTTAAATATCCACACACAAACTGTCATATACATATGGAGCTTAAATTAAGCTCCAGACAAATACATAATAAAAGAAATTAAGATATTGTTATTGTAGAACACACGATCTGAAAGAGCGAGCGAGCGAGCGAGCTTTTCTAGTCCTCCGATCCGATCCAAATTTATGTACCTGGGAACCGTTTGGCCTTAACAACTAGTTTCCTTCCACCCAGTTCACTTCCATTAAGTTCCAACACATTCTCAGCAGCGTCATCTCCGACCATGACAATAGTCGCATGGCTGTTTTAAAAACAAAAAAACAGGAACACAGGTGTTTTTGAGCTAGCAGCATTTTAACATTTACCTGTTGGTCACAAAGAAATTAAGAAAGAAGCCACAAATAAACCTGTTGAGAACATCGGTTTTAGGGTCTTTGTCGTCAAGGAAAACTTTAACGATTCCTCCACATAACCAGAAATGATTGGTCAAAGCCTCCTTGATCTCATCCTCAGGAAGCGAAGTGTCGAATCCCTCAACGTCAACAACCCAACTACAATAATTCAATATATATATCATCAACGTACACATGATAGATAATTAACGAAGATAGAAGAACACGTGTCTGGAAAAAAACAATTTTACCTGCGTCGTGGTTTCTCGAAGAAGGCTCTTACTTCAGGTTTAGAATCAAACAGATACCCCTTCTAAAGTACAAAAGATGATTATCTAATCAGATGTATTTCTTATATTATGTACGTAGAAAAATTTGTGAAGAAACCAAACCATATTAATCGACAAAACAGAGAGCCATAATTAAAAGGAGAGGAAGATTACCCCATAGTTGTTATATGTCGGTTGACCAAACGATTCTTGTGAGAAAGATTTCATTTACCCTTGGATCTGATCTGATGTGATCTGATGATAATTTCTTTGTCTTAGGGATTTCAGTTTTAGGCCGAGGAGGACAGAGGACGAAGATATTTATATTATTGCTCTAGGGTTAATACTGTCTTTTCCGGCTTGGCTTTTTTTTTCTTTTTTTTTTTATTGTTTGCATTGTCTAAAATGTATTAATATCTTATTTTTTTATTTTAATTTTTTCAACCATAATGGAAATTATATTTTAAAAAATTAATATGCAATAAATTGTGATAATTATTATTATTATTAAATTAATTCAAAACATCATTATTGATTAATATCTAAAAATGATTTAAGAATAAAATTTTCTTTTGTTTTAAAAATATAAAACAAATCTTTTATTCTTGATTTACTGAAAATTTATTGAAAATTACAATGTTATGGTAATTATATACAATATTGATAATATTGATAAACGATAAATAAGTAATATACTTACTTACAAAATATGCTATCCAATAAAACATATATTTTATTACAATTAAAACATTAAAGTGTATTAAAATGATGAGTGTTTTTTTTGACATTAATAAGTTTTTTTTTCTGGAAAACAATAAGAGAATTACATTATAAAGAATTAATACATATACAATTAATTGTGATTATGATTATAATAAAGGAAAAATAAAATATCATATTGTTTTATATCTTGAAATTATTGTTGATTATGATTCAAATTAATGGAAAGTAAAATATAATATCTTTAAAAATCTTGAAATTATTTAGAAAAAAAAATTTGATCTTCTGGCACAAAAATTGTAAACCAAGTATTATATTTTTGTCAACAAATAAATATTATAATATTTTCATATTTTTCTATCTTGAAATTATTTTAAAATAAAGCTACCATAACTATAATTTTTCCAAAACTATAATCTTAATGATTTATTATTTAATTCTCGGTGTATTATTATTTGATGAATTATAATGTTATCGTAAGTATATAAAATATTGATCAATGAAATATATATATATATATATAATAACTAAAAGGATATTGCTAAAACCTTCCTTTATAAACTCACTGAAAAGCTAGTGTATATTTTATTCATTTAGTTTGGAGGACTAGGGAAGATTTTTGTCTGACCATCTGTGTTTATCTTCTACTTGGCTATATTCATATTTCTGAGTTTCACAAAGTGTCTTTCTTTTGGCAGATGGATTTTATGGAGAGCTGTAGGTACACTAAACCACGACTTATTGATCGTGTTGTATGGACCAGGAGATAGATAATTTCTGGTCTATTAAAATCTTTAATTGTTAAAAATTTACATTTGTCGCGATTACATGAGTGAAATTTGAAAATCAAATTTTATAATTTTAATACATTAAACTTTTGTATACTTTAATCACTTTCTATATAAATTTACTTTTACTATATGATTATAATAATTAATAATTGCAATTAAATTGAAAATATTTTCCTTATAAATTGCAAATATTTTCCTTATAAATTGCAAATATTTTCTTTATAAATTACACATATTTTCCTATTGAAATTAGTAATTTAATAGATAATTTTTCTATTAGAATTAATGATATAATATATTACTTTTGGTTTTATATACTTTTCAAAAGTATTAATTGTAATCCTTTTATTTTTAAGATTTTTTAATTTTCTTAGAATTATTAAATAAATTTTATTTTCACACATGTCCAAAATTATCGATAGACTTGACACATGTCGCGATTATAAGAATTACTAACTTCAAAAACTAACTTTATATAATAAGATAATAAATAGAAAATAAAATATAAATATATGAATATATAAATATTTTCATCAAACAAACTTTTTGAAAAATATTTAGCATTGAGGCAGAGTTACCGACCGAGATTTTGTGTTGGACTTGTTACATGCTAATATGCTAATTCGAGCACAGCTATTCATCTGTCAAGCTTTGCAACAAAATTACCCTCGCCCAATGGAGATTGTGAGAAAAAAAGTTGATATAGTCAAATGGTATCTGAACATTGAATTAAATTTTAATGGACTTTCTCCACTTAGTTACAAGTATGATTTTCAAGATGGTAGACAGAACTTGTTTGATAGTCTTTAAACAACAGCTGGAATAGTGATTCTTCACACAAAATTTGCCCACCATGTTGTTGGACATCTCAATGATGCTACTCTTGTTACTTACCTTGTGAAAAAGGTAACTGGGAAAAGTCTTACAATTTTTGTAGCCAAATCCAGTGGAATATGTTAACACAATACTTTATTTTTTTTTCTGAGCAAGGACTTTTTCCGAGACATAAGTAGCGTATTGAGACTCGACATCTCTGCTAACAAATCATATATATATATATATATATATCTTTATTAAATGGAGTTTCTAAATCAATGAATATCATAAGTAGCAGCACAATATCACAAGACAATAAAAAAATAAGTTTGATTCAAAGTGTGGTAAGAATTTTAAAAGTTTCGTGATGCGCCATAACGTTTGTTTTGGGTTAGCAAAGTACGTATGAATAAGGTGAGATGAATCAGGCCATGGCTCTTCTTATTTGTGGAAGGCGTCATCCTCACTTAGCTTCTTCATGTCCATGTCCTTCATTCCGAGGCAAACATGTAGACAAACAGAGTTATACATCAAAACCAAACAGAGAGAGCATCACAGAAAACTAAAACTTAGACAGAAGATAAACCACCAGTTTTAGCTTTTTTTTTTTGGACAATCGACCAGCTTTTTGTTTTTAATTATATATTTATTCGCGGTACACCGCAGAACTATATATAGATATATTTTTTAAAAAGACAAATTGTAATTTGTACAATAGATTAGCTATATATGTAAGTTATTAATATTTTTAAATGTACTATTCTTATATAGTTCGAAAATATATACATAACTGTGTTTTATGTTTAATTTTTTAGAATATAGGAACGATATCAAACCGTTGATTTTATATGTATATAGTCCAAAAATATAATGTTTTGTTATTTTTTAGTTTACAATATAAAAGTTATTGAATTTAAATTATTGAATATACTAAATATAGAAATTATCTTAAATTCGTTATTAATAAAAAAAATTTGAATCTCGTAATAAGATATGAGGAATATTTAATTTTTAAATTAATGTAAAAAAATATTCTAAAACAAAAAAATGATATCAGTTTTAAATATCATTTTTTATTTAGTGATATTAAAAATTACTATTTTCTCAAATTTTTAAGAGATGTTAATTTACATAAGAAATAACTGAGAATAATTTACATAAATATTGGTTTTGTCATTAGTTTGTTTCTATAAATCGTTTAGTTAGATGGAAGATCAACAATTATTATGGGTAAGTCGTTTCTAAAAATGGTGGAGTTAGAGATTTTAAAGAGAGTATTAATATCTTCAAAATCTCTTAATTTTAGGAAATCTCGATTGTGCAAAATCTTGTTTTCAATTTTTATTTAATATTATAAATTAAAAATAGTTAATGCCAATGATATGCTTGTAAATAAGTATGAACTTCATAATTTATTTCATAAATATCTTCAAAAATGTATATATAGATGTTAATTTACATAAGAAATAACTGAGAATAATTTACATAAATATTGGTTTTGTCATTAGTTTGTTTCTATAAATCGTTTAGTTAGATGGAAGATCAACAATTATTATGGGTAAGTCGTTTCTAAAAATGGTGGAGTTAGAGATTTTAAAGAGAGTATTAATATCTTCAAAATCTCTTAATTTTAGGAAATCTCGATTGTGCAAAATCTTGTTTTCAATTTTTATTTAATATTATAAATGAAAAATAGTTAATGCCAATGACATGTTTGTAAATAAGTATGAACTTCATAATTTATTTCATAAATATCTTCAAAAATGTATATATAGATACTGTAACAATGAAAGAAAATGAGAGTGATTCAACCTTTGATCAGTACATAATCACCCTTGAACTTATTTTCCAATTTTATAAAGATCAATACATATAGAAAGATGCGAAAACATATCCACAAAATTCATCATATAGAAAGATCCACAAAACAGATTCATAAAAAAGTTTAAAACTAACATGGGCAACTATATGATTTTGTTCGTAGGTAGGTTATGCTAAAAAAATGTCATCATATAGATAAATAATTAAAGATGAAACCCTCTTCCAACGCATCTCTCATCTCCCAACTCCTAAAGGCCTCCGCTTCTCCTCCTCCATCGGCGCAATCACGTCTTCAAGTGGTCTCTGGTTATAATCTCTCTTGCCAAGTGACTGACTCACTCCTCTGCCTTTGCAATCCTCTTGTCGATGCCACCAAGCATATGAGACGATTGTTCATGAATATAAAAGAAGTCATGATTAGAGGATGAATATATGGGGAGACTAAATGATAAGTTTGACAACGGGGTGAAGCCATTTTACTTACCATGACATTGTAAACATATAAACAGATCATACAAAGGAGTTGTAACGCTAACATTATATCCTAGAAGACAGTATTGAAGGAGAACCCAAGCATATGAGGTTAAAATCATTGTAATGACATGATAGTGAGAAACATGAGAGAAGCATTCAATTTTAGAAATACGTATATCATATACATCACAACAAAGGGAAACCGAGACTAGAAAAACTTTATGCATATGCAATAAGTAAAATATTAGTAGCATAACAAACATATACATAGATGATTAGCATGAGTTGTAATGACACATAACCCAAGCAGATGACATACAACGATTGTAATGACACATCACTGTGACCAAACTTATGAGAATATTAACCATATATACATAGATGATAGATGGTTTATGGTTATCAAGAATTAGACGGATAAACACTAAACCCTAGAAGACAGTGTCTTAAGGGAACCCAAACATATGAGATTAAAAGGATTGTAATGATACATCACAATGAGCAGACATATGAGAAACTAAACCCTAGAAGACACTATTCGAGGGGAACCCAAGCATATGTCATAAAACAGTTGTAAAGAGACATCACTGTGACCAGAGAGAGATGAGAATATTAAGCAAGATACACTACAGAACATAAGGTAAGAATAAAAACTTCACAAAAACAAACAACTTCACAACAACAAATATAATCATGAATTATAGTTAAGACAAAATGAATTATTTGAACCTAGTGAAGAAAAAATGATCAGATTGACTCGCAGAAGTATTCATAGAACTTATCCCAAACCTCACATGTCCTGTTTTGCTTTATTAAATTATGTACGTAGAAAATTTAGGCTCCACTGCGTGCACAACCTTGAGTGCGTTCCATCACCTTAAAATTCTTCATTTTAAACTCTTCATTTTTCCTCTATGAAATAAACGAAAAGTTGAACATTATTTAGTGAATGATTTTACAAACAATAACCAAAAGCATACCTGATGTTGTTCAACCAATCTCTTAATGTTTTCATCAGCTTCTTTCTGTGCTTGATTAATAGCCATTAAGTTTTCCTAACCAGAAGAGAAGAGCAAAGGAAAAGACATAACATTAGTTACCCTTGGAAGTGAATGAGTTAAGAAAGCCTACCTGTTGCTTTTCTGCAAAACTCTTAATTTCTTCACCAGATTTCTTTCCCTCTTAAGTAGCCATTGAGTTTTGCTAAAAAGAAGAGAAGATCAGAGGAATAGAATGAAAAAATAGGAACGAAATATACTATATATAAAGAGTAGAGTGGTGACCTTTGGTGAGTGGTGACCTTTGATTAATTTAGAACTAGAACTCTTTGGAAATTTGTGTTTCAAAGTTGGGTATTGATTGATGCTAATTCTTGGTTATATTGCTTAAAAGCAAAATTCTAATCTTATGACCATAACTCACTCAACACGATTCCACTCAACATTACCAATGCAAAATTTCCATAAGTTGTATAAAAATTTCTCAACGGGCATGTTCGTTTATCAATACAATAAACGGGCATGTACGGTTATCATATGCTATAAACGGTCATGCTCGTTTATCCACACAATAATCGTGCATGTACGTTTAGAATATGGTAACATGCATGTACGGGTTTAAAGTTGTCTCGGTTCATGCAGTGGCTACTTTTAAGGTTTTTACACGTTTTTGCAGAAATGGATGAAAATCAAAATTCTAATTTTATAACCATAACTCACTCAACACGATTCCACTCAACATTACCAATGCAAAATTTTCACAAGTTGTATAAAATTTTCTCAACGGGCATGTTCGTTTAACAATATAATAAACGGGCATGTACGGTTATTATATGCCATAAACGGTCATGCTCATTTATACACACTATAATTGTGCATGTACGTTTAGAATATGGTAACATGTACAGGTTTAAAGTTGTCTCGGTTCATGCAGTGGCTACTTTTAAGGTTTTTACATGTTTTTGCATAAATGGATGAAAAGGCACTTTTAGAGCATTTATGAAGTCAAGTGAGATTTTTGGGTGACCTTTGATTAATTTAGAACTAGAACTCCTTGGAAATTTATGTTTCAAAGTTGGGTATTGATTGATGCTATAAATGTAAAACTTACACGAACTTTTAAACAAAATAATCCATGAATAAATCATCTAAATATGTCTCTTGATGACATATTTACCCGATGAAATCAGTGACTTACCCGATGAAATGCCATCAAGAGACATAACACGAACTTTGAAACACAAATTTCCAAAGAGTTCTAGTTCTAAATTAATCAAAGGTCACCACTCACCAAAGGTCACCACTCTACTCTTTATATATAGTACATTTCGTTCCTATTTTTTCATTCTATTCCTCTGATCTTCTCTTCTTTTTAGCAAAACTCAATGGCTACTCAAGAGGAAAAGAAATCTGGTGAAGAAATTAAGAGTTTTGCAGAAAAGCAACATGTAGGCTTTCTTATTGTCTGTATACTCATTCACTTCCAAGGGTAACTAATGTTATGTCTCTTCCTCTGCTCTTCTCTTCTGGTTAGGAAAACTTAATGGCTATTAATCAAGCACAGAAAGAAGCTGATGAAAACATTAAGAGATTGGTTGAACAGCATCAGGTATGCTTTTGGTTATTGTTTGTAAAATCATTCACTAACTAATGTTCAACTTTTCATTTATTTCACAGAGGGAAAAAGAGGAGTTTCAAATGAAGAAGTTTAAGGTGATGGAACACACTCGAAGCTGTGCACGCAGTGGAGCCTAAATTTTCTACGTACATAATTTAAGAAAGCAAAACAGGACATGTGGAGGTTTGGGGTAAATGATATATTAATCGACAAAACAGAGAGCCATAATTAAAAGGAGAGGAAGATTACCCCATAGTTGGAATATGTCAGTTGATCAAACGATTCCTGTGAGAAAGATTTAATTTACCCTTGGATCTGATCTGATGATAATTTCTTTGTCTTAGGGATTTCAGTTTTAGGCCGAGGAGGACAGAGGACGAAGATATTTATATTATTGCTTTAGGGTTAAAACTGTCTTTTCCGCTTGGATTTTTTTTTTATTTTTTTTTTATTGTTTGAATTGTCTAAAATGTTTTAATATCTTGAATTTTTTTTTTCAACCATAATGGGAGTTATATTTTAAAGAATTAATATGCAATAAATTGTGATTATTATTACTATTAAAGTAATTCAAAACATCATTATTGTTTAATATCCTAAAGTGGTTTAAGAATAAATTTTTCTTTTAAAAAAAAATATAACTAAAAGGATATTGCTAAAATGTTAAGATATTTTTTAGGATATTTTTTTTATGTATATAATCTGGAGAGTAATGAGTACCACTTTTGAGTTTTTTAAAGTATGAGTTTGAAAAAATTTTACTTAGTATACAAAAATAAATAAATACACTAAGATAATGTTAGTTGAATACAAAAAATTATAAAATTTACAAACTTACATGAGGTTTGAGATATGAAGGTTATTAAGATGTGTGTCTTTCTTATTTAATTGGGTAGTTAATGCACTAATCCTTATATCTGTTTATATTTATAAGAAGTTACATAAGCTACATGAGAGTTACAAAATACAATAAATACATAATAATGTATTTTAATATTTATTATGTTTCTATTTGTTATTAGTTATTCATTACAATACTGATAATATTATGGAAGTTACAAAAGTGTCAACATATAATAAAAGTAAATAATTTTAATTAAATGAAATTTAGTACCTTAAATATGGATATGGTTATCTCTATATGGAAGTTAAAACTATCCCTTTGACCCTGGAGCGGCCTTAAATATGCCTCATGGTTCAGTTGAACTTAAGAACAAAATCTGGAAATTACAGTTGCTACCAAAGATCAAACGCTTCCTATGGCGTATTCTATCACAAGCAATACCAGTCACAACAAGATTACGAACAAGAGGTATGAACATTGATCCTTTATGTCCAAGATGTCATCAAACCGATGAAACAATCCACCATGCCCTTTTCTCTTGTCCTTTTGCCATTATGGCTTGGAGACTTTCTAGTACTTCTTCCCTAGACATCACTCAACTACCTTTAAATACAGAGGATGTCATTTCTCACCTCCTAACTTATCAAACACAGACTTCCAACGTATATGATTCATTATTACTTTTTGTTTTTTTATGGCGTATTTGGAAAGCAAGAAACAACCAAGTTTTTAACAATTATCGAGAGAGCGCATCAAAAACAGTTTTACAGTTGAAGTCAGATACAAAAGAATGGATAAATAATCTACAAAAAACATCTCCACCATTGACTTCTACACGTACGCATATAACATCATGGCTACCTCCAAATCATCCTACCCTTAAATGTAACTTCGACGTGAGTTACGATCATCACACCCAACAGGCTACTGGCGGATGGATTTTTAGGAACTACCAGGGTGAATCGCTAGTGTGGGGTGTGACTAGACTACAAAATATCTGATCTCCTTTAGAAGCAGAAACAAAAGGATTGCTCACTGCGATACAACAGGCATGGATTCGAGGCTATCAGGCAATCGTTTTTGAAGGAGACTGTGAAACTTTAATAAAACTAGTTAATGGCCAAACTATGGATGTCTCTTTAACAAATCTTCTTCATGACATAAGAACTTGGTCTTCCAAATTACATCATTTTTCATTCACTTTCATAAAGAGAGAATGTAATAGGGTGGCACATGCCTTAGCTAGATATGGTTGTATAAATTGCCAATATTACTCTGACTCTGTTTTAAAGCCTTCATGGCTGAGCAGCACACTTTGTAATGATCAAGTTTAATCAATATATATTTCATTTGTGGAAGAAAAAAAAGATAGTTAAAACTGTCTTTTCCAGCTTGGTTCTCTTTTTTTCTTTGTCTGCGTTGACTCCCGTGTGCAGTCCACATGATCCAAGTCTGAGTTTTTTTTTCTATTTCTTTTTGGGTCGAAGTCTCTGATTTGGTGTGAAATCTCTCTCCCTTAGATTTTTTTTGGTTTAGACTTGTTCGGAGCGTTAACGGATCTTCCCTTTTCTTTATTTGCCGAACCGAAACAACAAAAAACAATTTTTGTTGTAAAACACTTAGTGGACTCCACCGACCGGTCTGCCTATTGTCCGCGTTATGTGTCTCGGCCTTAAGGCCCATCGGCTAAGCCTCTCGGCGATAGCCCATTTTCTATGTCGGTTTACTTAAGTCTTTGTATTCGATATATATATGTAACTTCGGACAGATTATTATCAATAAGAACAAGAGATTTACATCCCTAAATCCTCTAGTTTACAACAATTTTTATTTATTTTATTAATTATTATTTATTTACTCCTAGAGGATTGCCACAAGCTCTCGAGAATCCGTTTCAAATTTTAGATATGCCAAAGAAACAAACCACAAACTGCTTCACACCAAAACAATATTGAACAATCACCAACAATGTTGTTTATCCAGTTCACAACGATCCGATTACAAGATGGGACTCTATTGTTAAGTAAAATAACAAAGACTCGGGATCCACCTTTGAGAAGAAAAAAACACTTTTCACAGAGGATGGTGATTCACCAACAAAAATGTGGCAGATGGGATCGTTTATTGTATTTATTTACTCCTAGTCTCCTAGAGGACTGCTACAAGCTTTCGAGAATCCGTTTCAAAATTTAGATATGCCAAAGAAACAAACCACAATTTTACAACCACTGTAATCACCAACAATGTTTATCCAATTCACAACGATCCGACTACAAGACTCTAATGTTAGTAAATTAAGAAAGACTCCAATGTTAGGCAAATACATAATAAAGAAAGAACCAAAAGGGTTGGCACTGTATCACAATTCATAAGAAAGACCCAACAAGTAATTAAAAAAAAAAACACACACACACACAGAGAGAGGGTTGCATGTTGTATCACGAGAAGAGCTTGTTCAGGCAAAAGGAACATCCTTTATAATCAGTTTCGGAGACGGTTGGGCGGGCTTAACAATTAGTTTCCTTCCTCCCAATTCACTTCCATTAAGTTCCTTCACCTTCTCATCAACGTCATCTCCGACAATGGCAATACAAGCACAACTGTTATATATAGAAAAAAAGAAGGTAACAAAGAAGCTAAGTTAGCAGCAGTTCCCAAGAAGCTAGATTGTCACAAAGAAAGAAAGAAAGAAGCCACAAACAAACCTAACCTGTCGACAACATTGGTATCAGGGTTTGTGTTAAGAAACACTCTAGCGATTATTCCACATGACTTGAAATGATTGTTCAACGCCTCCTTGATCTCATCCACAGGAAGCGAAGTGTCAAATCCCTCAACGTCAACATATCAACTACAATAATTCATATATATATATATATATATATATATATTATCAACGTACACATGATGATGATGAAGACATCTTTAACATTTAAGAAATCTCCAAAAGAAAAAGAAAAAAACATCAATTTTTTACCCGTATTCTGGTTTCTCAAAGATGGCTCTTATTTCAGGATCACCCAAAAACACTCCCGACAGTGGCTAAAGTAGAAAAGATCTAATCAGATATATTTCTTAAATATGCAGAAAAAAAAAAATTTGTGAAGAAAGAATTAATCGAGAAACAGAGAGGCATAAGGAGAGGAAGATTACCCCGGAGGCTCCGGGGACGGGATATCCCAGGTCACCGAAGATGGGACCGAACGATTCCATGGAGAAGTCGAGAAGAATTGCAATAACTCTAGTGTTAGTGTTAAGATAGTTTCTTCGTTTTAGGGATTTCGAATGACGAAGCTGTTTATAATCCTTTTTTTTCTTTGCTTTGGGGGGGTTAAAACTGTCTTTTCCTCGCCCTTTTCGTTTCTTGTTTTTATTGGATTCCTTGTCCTCCACAGCCCAGTCTTATTTTCCTTTTTGGGTATGGGTTCAAATCAAATTTTCCTCTCCCTTTTTCGTTTCTTCGTTTTTATGTTTTTTATCGCCCAATTTGGTCTGAAATCAAATCTCCTTTAGATGTTTGGTTTGTGCCGGTTCAATTTGGATTTACCCAACCATTAACCGGAACAAAAGAATTTTCGTCTTCCAAAACAAATTATTTTCTTACTTTGCCAAACAAAAAAAAACAAAAAAACAAAAGGTGGCAAATAGATCGTTTATTGCTCTCCTTGGGTGAGAGGGCTGTTAGCTCTTGAGAATCCATTTCAAATACAGTAAAACCTCTATAAATTAATAAGGTCGGGACCATGAAATTTTATTAATTTATAGAGGTTTTAATTTATCGATAAATTAATAAATATTAATTTATCGATAAATTAATAAAATATTAATTTATGAAAAGATTATCTCATTTTCATTTTGAAATTTTCTATTATAAAACAAGATAATTTTGTTATTATTGACATTTTTAAAGAATTTTCTTAATTTATAATTTTGGTTATCGTAATAGGATGAATGTTAGTTGTATAATAGATTATCTAAGTAAATATGAGAAATGTTAGAAGTTTAGAGTTTAGAAAAAATTGTTACGACTATCCTTCATGGTCATGATGAAGTCGCAGAATATATTGCGGTACCTTTAAAACTAATTACTAAAGAAGCAATTATCGCATCTATGACTCTTCATAATTTATGGATGCGATTTGAGAATACAAATTCAAGAATAGGCAAACAACAATATAGTCATATTTCATTAGATTTTCTTAGATATATATATATATATATATGATTATTAATTTATGATATTGATGGGACCATATTTTTACATAGGATTTCCAAAAAAAATTATTATCTTATTATTTTATCGAAATGTGTTATTTTTACACCGGCCCAACTCGGGACCGGAAGAATTTATTAATTTATAGCGAGTATTAATTTAAAGAGTATTAATTTATAGAGGTTCTACTGTATTATAAAATTATATATCCTATTTGGAAGCATAATTATATTTATAAAAATATATATATATATATATATATATATGTTATTTGAATACCATGAATGATATTTGAATCCCCTATATATGGATTACCATTTTCTTTCTCATGCGGTTGAATTAAGGGGTTTAACTATGTACTTGCAAATTCTAAGTTGATGTTCAGATCTAATATCTCTTTTGATCGGCTTTTTTACAGTAATTACATCGAGGCCAAAAGAATTCATTGCCAAATGTTAGCTAAGCAGACAAGCAATTGATTCAGCTTTCTCTTTGAAATCTTATTGAGTTTTCTTTAAAATTGTTCTAATTTTGGTCAGTTTTTTAGCAGGCAGTTATAAATGATAGTGATAGAGATCAAATTTTGGTCTGTCTTGGAGAATTTGCAGCACTGGTTGCCAGCAATACTTTAGATGTTCCTACAGATTCAAATGATTTTCTTATGAACATTGAAGCCGCCCTTTGCAAATCAATTGGTGATTCTTCCAAGAAATTTCAGAGAGCAGACAACGTTATTGACCTATGTGATACTGTTACTAGGCTCTGGTGTCGTAAGTCTATTGATGAAATCCTTGTCAAAACCAGATCTTTTCAGACGGTATTGATTCAACTAGCTGTAAGGAACAAGTCTTTAGTCGTTCTTAGTTATACGCCTAATCTCGAAATGATCAATCTGTTTCACTCGCACATATTCTCTTAGCTTATGTAGAGCAGTTAGGATTCGGCAACTCACCGGCGACAATGGTAGGATTTGGCGGCGGTGCAACTCCTCTTGTGTCTTCCATCATATTTTTTCGAATTTTTTTGTGACAAGTATGTATTATGAAAAAGTTTATTTGTTTATGTAAAGGTGAATATCTACAATCCTTTGACTTTAGGATTAATAATTGACAGTATGAATTATTTAATTATGGTATTATAGTAATTAATTATATAATTTTCTTAATTATTTTTCTTATAGAATTCGTATTTTAAAATTAGAATTAGTATTATTTATAAATATATTAACTATAATTTTATATTTGTTAGATTGTTTTAAATTTAATTTCTTATAATTTAAAATTTTGTTAAAACAAAGTTTTGTATAACACATGACAAAATCTTTAATTGTTAAAATTGAACTGTGTTGCGATCACATGATTTACTAACTTTGAAAACTAAAATTTATATAATAACATAATATTGAATAAGCTATCAAACTATTCACCAATTGAAAAACTTAAGAAATTTACATTATTTTCTTATTTTAATTATCTTATTTTTTTATAGTATGTTAATCACTAATTTTAATACATTAAACATTTGCATACTTTAGTCACTTTTCTGTATTAATTTATTTTTACTATATGATTATAATAAATAATAATTCTAATTAAATTGCAAATATTTTCCTTATTAATTGCAAATATTTTCCTTATTAATTGCAAATATTTTCCTTATTAATTATATTTTCTTTATTAATTGCAAATATTTTACTTATTAATTGCACATATTTTCCAATAAATATTAGTAATTTAATAGATAACTTTCCTATTAGAATTAGTGATGTAATATATTACTTTTGGTTTTATATACTTTCAAAAGTATTAATTGTAATCCTTTTATTTTTATTTTTTTTTAATTTTCTTAGAATTATTAAATAAATTTTCTTTTCACCCATGTCTAAATATTATCGATAGACTTGACACATGTCGTGATTATATGAATTACTAATTTTGAAAACTAAACTTTATATAATAAAATAACAAATAGAAATTAATATATATATATATATATATATATTTTCATCAAACAAATTTTTTGAAAAATATTTAGCATTGACGCAGAGTTACCAACCGAGATTTTGTGTTGGACTTGTTACATGCTAATTCTAGTACAGCTATTCATCTGTCAAGCTTTGCAACAAAATTACTCTCGTCCAATGGAGATTGTGAGGAAAAAGTTGATATAGTCAAAGGGTGTATGAACTTTGAATTAAATTTCAATGGACTTTCTCCACTTACTTACAAGTATGATTTTCAGGATGATAGACGGAACTTGTTTGATAGTCTTTACACAACAGCTGGAATAATGATTCTTCACACAAAATTTGCCCACCATGTTGCTGGACATCTCAATGATGCTACTCTTGTTACTTACCTTGTGAAAAAGGTAACTGAAAAAAGTCTTACAATTTTTGTAGCCAAATCGAGTAAGTTAACACAACACATTATTTCTTATTCACAAAATGTGATGGAACATGTGAAAAAAATAAAGAGTTTTTTACAAATAATGATTTCAGAACTGAAATCCATGTGCTGGTGTGCATAAACTTGAGAACTTTTACTAGATATACAAAATATAATTATTAGGATTATATTAAAAAGTGGTAGGATTCGTTGTTCATGATCAATGAGCACAACTTAATTGTTTATAGAATAACATTGTCCGAAAACACAACTTTACTTTAGCCACATCTTTCTTCTAGCTAGATCTTATCCAATTGATGATAATTGGTGTAAGATTCCTTTTTAGTAAGATCATTGACGTGGTAGCTAGTTCCAATAATTAAGGATCATTGACAATTACGTGACAGATATTCTTTAGCTATTGCTAAAAAGAATGTTTGTTTTAAAGATTTTTATATTAACGAGAATAGTAACATAACGTGATAGAACATGTAATTATTGGTGCCATTATCTATATTGAATTTATCAGATTAAGGGTTTATATACGTGTACTTTGGTCTAGGGGACTGACAATATACGATGAGGCAAATCATATGAATACTTAATTTAATGTTATAAAATCTACGAATTAATCATATCCTTTATACACGTGTATGAGTATCATCAATGCATTAAACAGTAACGAGTTAGTAGACTTGACCAATTATTGGAAATTTTAAACATAACCACTCACTTATCAGAAGAGTGTATTTCTTACATAGTGACGAGTGTCGTGTCACTCTATATTATGTCTACATATGATATGATCATCATATTTGCAATTACGTACTTTAATTTGCGTGAATATTTTAGTTTCTCACAGTTTTACATTACAAATATGAAATTCTAATATTAGATTTAGTTGCCTTTGGATTGAGTATGACCAGTAGTTTGTTTAAAGAATTTAAAAGATTTGTTTTGTGTTCAATATTTAGGTTTAATTGTCTAGTTTGGTTTCTACGAACTCTTATGATTGGTAACAAGTAAACAAGTTAAAGTAAATTCATTCCACGTTAATGAGAATAGTGCCCGTAAATCCGTAATATATCTCGCAAGCAAATCAACTCAAAACTTGTGCACCACTCTTATACGTGTCGTAATGTGACAAACCATGTAGAGGACATTAGAAATAATTTTTGTTTTTCTTGTAAAGGCAAAATATTTTTCGTAATAAGCAAACCTACATAAGAGCTGATTGGATAAAAGAAGGGCGGATATAATTTTTAATACAGTATATGGTTGAGGAAGATCTGGATCTCGATACCTACCAAGAGTCCGAGACCATTTAAATTTTTGACACCGTCGAGTATTTAAGAAAACTCGAAAGGTCAATTGATAATGTGGCAAAACCGGAGGCAACACAAACGATGACTCATCAGGCTCATTTCTGTGGCCAAATAATTTGACTAATATAATAGCCCGACAGCTCAGAAAGTCACAGATTTGCCAGTAATAATCGGACCAATCAAATTTTAAAATCAATTATTGCTGGAGTTTTGTTGGTTGATACGCAAAACCCTATGCTATATATATATACATTGGTAGAGCAAGTTGAATAAAGCAGATCGATCAAAAAAGAAAGAAAAATAGCTCAAAGGCCATTCTAAAAAATATTAAAACAAAAGCACAAAACCATACTTATTAAGAAAAATGTCGAATATGATCGTCAAGAATCAACTAAGATCTATAAGTTTGCCTTCAAGATCGCATCCAAGCACGACGGGAATCGAGGAAGCTCTTCACAAGGTTAAAAAGATTAACACCACGACGGAGTCGTCCGAGTCAATCTTGATGAGCTTGGCGGGTTTGGAGGAGCTCTACAATAGTACGGAGGAGTTTCTGAAAATGGGCTCAACGCAAAGGGTTATGTCGTCCGATGGATCCGAGTTTATGGAGGAGATGCTTGATGGTTCGTTGAGGCTAATGGATATATGCAGCGTCTCGAGGGATCTCATGGTGGAGACTCACGAGCATGTTCGTGGTGTTCAATCATGCCTTAGGAGAAAGAAATTAGCCGGAGGAGGAGACCAACTCGATGTTGCCGTCTTGGGGTATGTTGGATTTAGAAAGAACATGAGAAAAGAAGCTAGGAAGCTTCTTGGATCCTTGAAGAACATTGATGGAGGCCTAAGTTCAAAATCATCCGTAATTAATAGTGAGCAAGATGAACATCTTGTGGCGGTTATAGATGCGATGAGAGGAGTAGTTTCCGTTAGCGTCTCGGTGTTGAGGTCGTTCTTGGAGTTCTTGTCGGGACGACAAAGTAACATTAAGAGCAAGTTGGCTTCGGTACTAAAGAAAAAGAAGGTTCATCATGATGATGGGACCAATAACGAGTTGGAGAGTTTGGATTCAGCGATATGCTTCTCTCATGATGATCTTCAAAAGAAGCTAGAGGATGTTGAGATGAGTATTGATGGGTTCGAGAAAAATCTAGAAGGGTTATTTCGAAGGTTGATAAGAACACGTGCCTCGCTTCTCAACATACTCTCTCATTAGATTTTAATTTACGTACGCATGTAATGTAACCTTCCCAGGCAATTCGACTTTATAGAATTTGCCGGAGGGATACATTATATACACGCACAGATAGAATTTTACACACTAGACTTATTGATAAATGTAGAGATAAATTTGTAAAAATAGATACAATATTGCATTGATTAATACAAGCTTTTCTGTGACAAATGTTATGGAGCCATATAAAACCAACAGTTCAAATTGACTGAATCAGTGGCAATTATTTCTTATTAAATTTTTTAATTTCGACTCAAACACATCGAAACTTATATATTCGTGTCTTTTTAGTATCAACATATATGAAAGATACAGTTATTTGAAATACTTTGTCAATTTTTTTTTTTAAAAAAGTTATTTGAAATTCGTTAGAACGTATATGTAGCGTACTAGTAGAACGGTAGAACCTACATCGATATTTATTAACTTTTGTTTAAGGCTTTTTTTTCTTACAGACAATAATTTTACAAACAGCGTTGTTTATTAAATTCATGATTATTTTGTAAAAGCTTTTAATTCATGAGTATTTGGCTGGTTCCATTTAGAGATTTTTTTTAAAAAAATTATAGTTCATTATGTATTCAAGACTACAAATAATCAATTATATGTAGCATATATGTAGTACGAAAAAAAACTAAAAATACGATACACGCCAGACTTTAATATAAGAACAATTCACAACCAAAATTTTACGGAGAACAAATAAAGGACTCAAAACCAAAAAAAAATAAAATACATTTACAAAAAAAAACCAAAAAAATAAAATAAAAATCATGATACTATCACCGTATCACGGGAGCACGGGAGCACGTGCGTGCCGGTTTAGTTAAATTATTATATTAATTGATGATTTTATGGTTCTCAATTTTTGGTAAAGATCATCTGAAGATAGCAAGTAATATTCGTTCTTTATCTTCCGGGGGTATTTTTGTCAAAACGAGATTTGAATTTGAGCCTACGGACGCAACCTTTGAAAGAAAAGGCGCGAGAGAGATCTTAAAAATGTGTAACTGTGTAAACTGATAACTATATAAAGACCAATTTGATGGATCTAAAAACTGTATTACTCTCAATTCTTAACAAGCCAAAATCATGAGTAATCCCGACGAGAGAAAACTGAATACTGAGGAAGAGGAACATGAAAGTTCCGACGACGGTGGCTATCTTAGTAGCGATGAAAAAGGAGAAATTCACGAACTTGTTCTGGCCTTGCCGGCATTGAGTCTCGCTGAAAGTTTTAATGCGGATGAAACCATCCGTAAAGAAGCCGCAGTTGCGGCAACACTTATTGTTGATGCTGCTAAAGAAGCCGCTGGGAAGAAGGATCAAACAGTGAGTGGTAAAGGTGGCTTTGATGCGGCTCCCAAAGATAGGATCAAAGTCGGAAGACCGCGTGTCTTATTGGAAGCTCTTGCCGGAGCGTCTGGATCTACAGCCGTCGCTTCTACCATGGACAAAGAGCCAATTAAGAAGGCTAGAAAGAAAGGGGCGACGCAATTGACCAACCCTCCTAAAGGTCCTCCCACATGTAACATATGTGGGATAGGTTTTGGTTCTTGGAAAGCTGTCTTTGGACACCTAAGTCTGCATAAAGATCGTGGTTACCAAGGTTTTCTTCCTCCACCAACATTTAATGCGGCTGAGGAAGGATTTGGTGGTACGGTTGCTGCTTCTTCCGGTGGTGGAGGGTCTAGTTCAGGCACTAGAGGGTTGGAGATTGATCTGAATGTTGATCCAATGGAGGAGGAAGAAGGAGGGAGTGCATCCGGTGTTACTCCAAAGTTCGATCTCAACAATTCACCTCCGCAGGAAGATGGAAAAGAGGATGATAAAGCTAAGTGAAAAGCTTTCTGAGACTTTGCTAAAACATTACAATTTCAATTTTCTTGTTTGATTTCAATAATGTGCATGTGCGCATGCAAATACTCTTCCTTCGTAATATTGTTTTCTTCCGTTTGTTTATTTGAAGTATTCAATCTATGCTGTTGTTGCTTCATACTTTATGTTACGTACTTTCATTGAAACGAATATTGTAATAATCATTATTACTTTAATCAACAACTTTGCAATGAATAAATCGCTACTTCTATTATTTAATCATTTGCTTATCCTAACATTGTAATAAAATGCGAGCTGCAATTTCTATGAAATCTATTTGCCGTTTCTTTTTATTCTTATCCAATCTCTATCTTAAAATATATAATGTCAAAAAAAAAAATTCTATTTTTGATTAATTATAATTATAGAGATGTAAATATGGCCAAATTTATTTTAAACCAACGCAAAAAATTATTTTCTAATAATATTTTTCTTTTCTTTCTTCCTAAAAAATTATAATTAGTTTATTTAACAACGCCAGCGTGAAAAAAAAGATATGGTAAAGAAAAGTTAATTTACTAGATTAATCCAGTTGAGTACATTAAATACACTGCTGATGAAAAATTTCTCAATATTGTACAAAATTAAATTGAACAAAAATATACTATAACGCCTAATAAAGAAAAACCAGAAATACTAGTCTTTTTCCTGAGACAAATTTTAGTTGTAACACAAGTGGCTGTTACTGTTTTGGCTTTACGAATGATTGGTAATAAATGAAAAGTTCTTTTTAACCAATAAAACGATACCGTTAAAAAGTCCACTCCACGTTTATCAAAACAAATAACAGCAGTGAGCACTGACGAAACAAATCTTCTCAAAACCCATGCTCTTCTTACACGTGTCGCAACGTGAGACGGTCATGCAGGAGGTAATGTAATAGTTTTTGTGTGTGTTAGAAGAATATCTCTTTTTGTGTCTAAGGAATCGTAAGTAGCAAACAACATAAGTTGATAGGAGGAAGATCTGGATCTCATTGCCTGCCGAGACGCTTTTACGAATTCGAAAGGTCAATTGATAATGTGGCGTAACCGGAGGCAACACAGACTATGACTCATCAGGCTTTTCTCTGTGGCCAAATAATTTGACTAATATAATAAGTCCGACAGCTCAAGCGAGCCACAGATTTGCCAGTAATAATAGGACCAATCAAATTTAAAAGAGCAATTATTGTTGAAGTTTTGTTGGTTGATGACGTTGCAAAAACCTTATGCTATATATATGCATGTGTAGGGCAAGTTGAATAAAGCAGAACGATCAAACTAAAGGAGGAAACAAAACCTCAAAACACATACAAATTTTTATTAAAAAAAAAAACAAGACAGAAAAGATGGCGAATATGATTACTAAGAAACAATTAAGATCCACAAGTTTACCTTCAAGATCGCATCCAAGCACGAGTGAGATTGAAGAAGCTCTTAATAAAATTAAAATAATTAACACAACGACGAGTTCGTCCGAATCGATCTTGATGGGCTTGGCTGGTTTGGAGGAACTCTACGACTGCACGGAAGAGTTTCTGAAAATGGGTTCAACGCAACGGGTTATGTCCTCTGGTGGGTCGGAGTTCATGGAGGAAATGCTTGATGGTTCGTTGAGGCTGATGGATATATGCAGCGTCTCGAGGGATCTTATGGCGGAGACTCACGGGCATGTTAGTGGTGTTCACTCATGCGTTAGACGCAAGAAAGTAGCCGGAGGAGGAGATCAACTAGTTGTCGCTGTCTCGGGCTATGTCGGATTCAGGAAGAATATGAGAAAAGAAGCTAAGAAGCTTCTCGGATCCTTGAAGAAAATCGATGGAGTGTCAGGTTCATGTGATAATGAGTACGAAGATGAACATCTTGTAGCGGTTATAGATGCGATGAGACGAGTGGTATCACTAAGTGTAGTGGTGTTGAAGTCGTTCTTGGAACTCTTGTCCGGACGACAAAGTAACATAAAGACCAAGTTGGCTTCGGTGCTAAAGAAGAAAAAAGATCACCACGAGGCCACCAAGAACGAGTTGGAGACATTGGATTCCGTAATTCGTGGAGATTCTTGTGGACATGATGATCTACAAAAGAAGCTTGATGAGGTTGAGATGAGCGTTTGTGGGTTCGAGAAAAATCTAGAAGGATTGTTTCGAAGGTTGATAAGAACACGAGCCTCGCTTCTCAACATAATCTCTCACTAAGAAGTTAATGTATGCAATGTAACCTTCGTGGCCATTCGATTTTAGAGAATTTGCGGGAGGAATGCATTATAGAAGCATATAAAAGATTTTGTAGACTGATATACATGTAAAGAAAAATGTGTAAATGTAGAATCAACATTGCAGTTTTATATCCACAAGTGTTACGAAAAAAAAAATCTAAGACTCATAATTTAAAATATGACTTAATTAGTTAGAGAATTTTCTAAACTCAAATCCATGATTGAAACTTATACATTCATGTCTTGATTTTTTATGTACAACGGATAGGAGAGTTGACTTATCAGTACTCTAAAAATTAAACACTGACGTAGAACGTGCATACAATTATCGCTGCTGAAATTTATGCATGCTAGTATTATAATATCGATCGAGCATGAATATACCCAAGATGCTGATATTAATTAGTAATCATATGTAGAAGTGATATTATAACCGTATGTTCGAACTGTGATGTACTGAGGTTTACAAGTCTACTACGTCTTTTTATTATTATTTTTTACAAGTCTGGCCGGATCAGAGTCTTTCACTTCTAGTCAAGCAATCCCGGTTTGGCAAACCGGCAACAAGAAACCGAGTAAAAAATAAAACCAACATTGACAACTTTCTACTTGGGCCTATATTGGGCTTGTATAATCTATGATAGGCTTTTATTAGGATTATTTTTGCATTAGTGTTATTTCTTTTCTTTTTTTTCCTTTTTACCTTACAACAAAGTTTTCGCCTCTTTTAAGGACGTAAAATTACACAATTCATAAATAATATCATTTTAAAATTCATAAAATTACATAATTCATAAATAAGATCATTTTAAAATTTAGAAAATCACACAATTCATAAATAAGATCATTTACAATAATTCTTACATAGAATTATCGACACAACCATATCAAACACTTAGTTTTGACCTTCAGCACATACGCAATGGCAGGCTGTAGCAAAGCATAATGGTTTGCATCCTGGCCTACAAAAACTTGTCATAAGTCGCTTAATAACTGGTGAAGCTTCCTGTTGCAACAAGTGTCGAGAAGTTTCTTCAGGTAAGAGACGATTCGCCTCAACGATCTCAACTGTTACGGATATCATCACTACAACACAAAAGAAAGTGTATAATAAAACATTAGTAACATAGTATAATTCTTTAATACCATATTATATTAAAAAAAAAGTTGAATTTACCAATAAAAGCCAAAAGGATGATGAAAGCAGCCTTTGATGAAGATCTTCCCATCGTTATTGTAAATCTGTTTTTTTTTTCTTTCTTTTTTTCTTTGGATAAGCTTGTAAAACTAGAAAGAGTTGATGAAGAAGATGATAATATCTGAAACAATGTATAACGTTTATATAGAATATTGAAAGTGTGCTTAATTTAGTAAAATTAAATATGAAAAATTCTGCGTCAACGATATTTATGAACAAGATAAAAATAGAAAAATTTGTTTTGAGAGATGAATAATTTGTTACCAAAAAAAGAAAAAAGATAAGAATAGAATCTCTTAAATAAGGGACTCAACAAAATTTGACTATACACCACGTGGAAGGTAATATCTATTGTGGAAGGTAAATTTAACTGCAGCTTAATTAAGTTGCAGTTATTGTGGAAGGTAATATCTATTGCACCACGTCTCAGAGCTTTGCGTGTTCAATCCTGCCATGACACTCCTTGATATTGTTCTTTTCCCGCTTCATCTTTCATTAATTTTGTTGTCGCATACATTGTTTAATATTATTGTAACGGATTTCTATATTAACTGGTTAAAATCACAGATGCTAATAGTTATAAAAATCCTAAGTACATTGATTTCCAAATCAATTAAAACCATAAACCAATTTAAAATCACCTGATTAACCCACATCTGAAACCGTCGTAACCCAACTCCCTCATCCAATTTAACTATTACGAGACTTTACGAGAAACCTTAACACAACTATACTTGCACACTTTCGAACATCTTTAAATATTTTATCCGTAAAGGTATTTCCATCAAATCAGTTACAAAAAAATTTATAATAAAAAAAAATGAATAATTATATTAATTTTGTCACTTCCGCAAATTTGCAATTAAAATCTGGTAAAAGAATCACTAATTCAAAAGTGCTTTGACTGATGCCTTACGGTATATTCAAATTTTTCATATATTATTTTAGTCCTTAAAGCGAAAAGATCCCAAACCTGATTTTATACTTTCCTAAATTCATGGTAGCATAATTGCTGACGTGTGACGGTGTTATTTAAGGGAGGTATCGTCTCTTGCATATAGGACCACATCATCCGTCCTAGCATTACACATACAATATCATATCTCATGGAGTATTTTGTATGCTTATAAAACAATGTAACAAAATCTTCCAAAGATCTTGAATTGAATTCAACGAGGTACCCACACATTAAAAAAATAGTGCATTGCATTTGTAACCTCCAAAAGAAACAAAAGCCAACGAGACTAGAAATAATTATACTGTTAAAGAATTGTAAATGGGCGGTGGCTTTGGTGCATGAAAAGTGGTGTGAAAAAGGTTTCGGTTTTAGTAACCGAAACCGAAACATCGAACTTCGACAACGATTTAACTCAATTTTCAAACGACATAGCATTTATTGAGCCTTACGTGTTCTGTTCTACCTTAGTGAAATTACCCACACTCTCTTCACATGGTCTTCACGTCTTAGCTAAGCTAGGGTCCTACTCATTGACATTTATGTACATTTATGTCGTTATGTGTATCTTTTTTTATATAAACCCTAGAGTGAAAGAACCGAACAGAGCACAACTCGAATAACTCATTTTCATCATCATTACCTGAGATGTATATGTCCTCATTGTCTCCGAGGCTCCACAAAGCATACAAATCAAGATGTGTTAGTTTACCAGTTAGATCTCATCCTAGTGTTAGGAGGATTCAAGAAGTGGTCTCCAAGATTAGAGCTTTGGGGTCGTCTTCGTTGGACTCGAGGACGATGGTCCGTGACGGCCTCTCGGGTCTCACCGATCTTTACAGATGTTTAAGTGAAGATCTCTTCAAATCTTCTTCTGAAACTCAGCAAGCTCTTCTTAATGGTGGTGGTTTGATGGATGAGCTTCTTGAAGCGTCTCTGAAGTACTTAGAGGTTTGTGGTGGAGCTAAGGACGCAGCGTCGAAGATCAAGAAGAGTGTTGTTGAACTTCAGTCGGCTTTGAGAAGGAGCAAGAAAGGAGGTGAGTTTAGCCTCGAGAGTGACGTGGATGCTTACATGGCGTCGAGGAAAGAGATCAAGAAGGAGCTCAAGAAGTTTATGGTAATGTCGAAAGAGACAGACGCGTCTTTGGAGAGTGTTTGGTGCGATGGTGATGATCAAGAGACGAGTGCTTTAGTTAGAGTGATGCAAGAGACGAGTGTGATGACTTGTTTTGTGTTACGCTCGGTCTTGTCGTTCTTGTCGTCGCCTAAAGGGTTAACGACTAAGAATCATCATCACCACAAAGGTTGGGGGATTGTTATGAAGCTTGTGAAGAAAGGAATAGATCATCATAACCAGGAAAAAGAGATCTTGAGAAGGGTTTTTCTTGTCTTGAGCTTGAAGCGATGGAATCTGAGGTTGGGAAGGTCGTTGTCATGACGACAAAGGAAGATCAAGAAGAGGTGAAAAAAGTTAGCGAAGAAGTATGTGAGAAGATTCAATGCGCATTGGTTAGATCCGAAGGTGTAGAGGCAGCTATGGAAGAGCTTGAAGATGGACTTGAAGGATTGTTCAAGGTAATGATACAAGCTAGAGTCTCTCTTCTTAACATCCTCTCCACTTAATTCAAAATGGATCAGATTCGAATTTCTTGGTATGGATTCGAAACAAATTACTTGCTCTTGACCGGGTTTATTGGTTTTAAAATCTTGGTTTGTTTTTTTTCTTTTTCTTTTCTCTTGTATGTTGAGAGAGTTTAAACATGCGTCCATATTTTGGAGGATGTGTGTTTTGTTGTAAGTTTACATCCATATTTTAGAGGATGTATCACATCATGTGTGTTTGTTGTAAGTTCTCGTTCAGGTGCGAACATCTCTTGTAAAGTTTATGTTTCACATCTCTTATAAAGTTTATATACAGTATGTACTAGACTATAAAATAAAATATCTATAATTCTACCGCTTACAGCGATAAACATGGATGCAGAATCACTAATTTTAATTTTTAAAATAAGATAATTACTGATTATTATTATTTTGTAAAAATGTAATATTACAGCCCAAACCCATTACTGAATCAATGAATTACACACATGTAAATCAACAAGCCACGGTGCTATTGAAACTTTTCAGTTTTCACTGCTTCGAATGCTCGTTGGGTTTGGCAACGTGTCTATGATACAACGGTTATATTTTGACCTCGTCACAATTTGTCCCGAGTCAGCTAAATAATGCATATCAATTAAGTCGGTGTGTTCCTGTGGGACCTAAGCGAGCGTCACTGTATTAATTTCACCGGACCGTTACTTAAATTTTCACACATTAGCCTCCTTCTTCTACATCTCTTTTCTTATTCTTGTGTCAGAGACGCGGTGGTGAGAAGAAAATGAAGGCGGCTGGAGTAGCCTCTGCGCAGACTAAGAAGGTCATGAAGTTTAGTCTTTCTCTCTAAATGGCAGAGCGTCGAAATAATAACTAATTAAATGTCACTCACGCTTCTTGTGGATGACATATTATTATGATTTAATTATGAGGACTTTTGTGTCTTCAATATTTTATTGTTTTCATTTTTATTGATAAATATTTTAATTTTTCGAATCAATGAAAATTAAATCCAGTAGCTAAAAAAGGGAGCGAAGCTTAACATAAGGTATTCCCATTGTACATACTAGATGGAGGATGCGAAGAATAAAAGAAATTAAAAATGAAGAAAATGTAGAAAGATAAAAAAAGTTATTTAGATGAATCTACAACTGTCATGAATTTATTGGTTAAATAAACAATAAACAAGTAAAAAATTAAATTAAAATAAAAGTATTATTATTTAATTCTTTTGACACTGGTATGACCAATATAATTGTACATACAAGAACATATTTTTATTAGTTTGACTCACAATTCTCACTTAAAATTAACGAAGCAGCCATTCCAAACACTTATTTGTGACCTGGAGGACATACACAATGGCAGGCTGTAGCAAAGCATAATGGTTTGCAATCTGGCGTACAAAAACTAGCAATAAGTGGCTTAATAATTGGTAGTGAATTAGCTTCCTGTTGCAATAAGTGTTGAGAAGTTTCTTCAAGTAAGAGACGTTTTGCCTCAACGATCTCAACAGTTACGGATATCATCACTACAACACAAAAAAGTGTATAATAAAACATTAGTAACACAATTTAAATTCTTTAATACCATATTATATAAAACATTAAATTTACCAGTAAAAGCTAAAAGGATGATGAAAGCAGTCTTCGATGAAATTTTTCCCATAGTTACAAAAATTTGTTTTTCTTTCGACAACCTTTAGAACTAGAAACTTAGAGAGAGTTGGTGAAGATAACAATTTCTGATATATTTTGGAGTTGGACAATGTATGACCATTTTATAGGAGAAAGTGTGCTATTTTAGTAAAATAATATCAAAGATTTTATGCCAATGTGATTTTGGATTAGATAAGATAAGATAGAATATTCCAATATGGTAGATAATCAAATTGTTAAATCTTTCTACTTATTACCTTAGATTTATCTTAACATGATTAGAGTCATTAGACCTTCAAAATTAGTTAAATGGTTTTAATAAATAGAAGCCCATGAGAAAATCCTGCCTATTACAGCCCAAGCCCATTATATAATCAATGCATCACAAAATGTCGATTAACAAGCCATGGCGCTATGAAACTTTTCACCGCTTAGGATGCTTTGCTTGGGATGCTCGTTGGGTTTGGCAACGTGTCTATTCTACAGCGGCTATATTTTAACATCGTCATTTTTTTAAATGGCGTCGTGAGTTTGGCCTTGAGAGTGATGTAGATGTTTACATGGCGTCGAGGAAAGATATCAAGAAGGAGACCCAGATATATATATATATATATATATATATATATATATATATATGAAAATGTTGAAAGAGAGACAGACGCGTCTTTGGAGAGTGTTTGGTGTTATGACATTTTTTGTGTCGCTCTGTGTCTTCTCCTGCTAGTCATCGCCGAAGGGTTTAAAGAAAGAATTATCATCACCACAAGAGACGAGAGTGTAATGACTTGTATGAATTGTTTTGTGTTACGCTCTGTCTTCTCCTGCTAAAGTCTCTCTTTTTTTTTTTTCTTTTTTTTTTCCTGCTAAACATGGATGCTAAAGTCTCTCTTCTTAACATCCTCTGACTCCATGTAATTCAAAACGGATCAGATTCGAAAATAATTTTTTTTTGCTCTTGACCAGGTCGATTGGTTTTCAAATCTTGGTTTGGTTTCTTTTTTCAGAGAGTTTAAACAGGCGTCCATGTTTTAGAGGATGTGTGTTTGTTGACTTGTTGTATAAGTTTGTAACTCATTCAGGTGCGAACATCTCCTGTATCAAGTTTATGCACTTATTATAATTATATGAGAAAAGTACTAGCTAGACTAAATCTATAATTTTACAGCCTAAAACGATAAATGTGAAGAAAAATATATGATTTGCCATGAATTCACTTTAAAATTATTTAATTTTTAAAATAGGATAATTAGTTAATTACTGATACTTAAGATTATAATTTCATTAATGAGATTCAAATCTGGCGTTTTACCCTTATTATAATTTTTTAAAAATTATTATAAAATTAATTACGAAAATATATTAATTAAAAGTCAAAATTGATTATAAAAAATGGCAAAAATCTAGATGGGCTTCTATTAAAATCTGTCAAGAATACACCGTCTTAGTCAAAACCCTAAAATTATATATCGTTTAGTTATAAATACTAGATACCCTAACCATCCTCCATAACTCAAAAACAAGAAACAAAAAAACCCTAAACTATTATCATGTTATCAAATTTATTTTTGTATTATAATTTTGGTCTTATATATGATTCATCATATTCTATTCTAATTTTTCATCCCCTCTTTTTGTTCTTTTTGTAGTGGTTGTTTGGTGATCAAGATCAAGCAATTTCTCCATATTTTAAAACAGGTATGTTGTGTTGATCTTTATATTTTTTTTATACTTTGGAAATTTGAAATAAACTCATAATTTTTTTTTAGGTTTAGGTAAATTCATGGATGATCATAATTATAGATCTACAAAACTGAATATAATGAAATTCAGGTATTAATCTTTGTTAACCTGAATCCTTAATTTTTAAAAATAAAATTGATGCTAATGTTTTTTTTTCTGTTATAGTTGCAGAAAAAGTATAGTGGATTAAATTCATGGAAAATTTATGGTAATTCTCTAAAAACTTGGATTTCTTTCTTTTTACAAATAG
This sequence comes from Camelina hispida, assembly GCA_023657505.1. Lineage (NCBI taxonomy): Eukaryota > Viridiplantae > Streptophyta > Magnoliopsida > Brassicales > Brassicaceae > Camelina > Camelina hispida. Next base: position 2,425,148 of record CP094635.1, on the reverse strand, counting down.
ATTTGAATTATAATTATTTTTTTTAAATAATATAATATGTGTGCCTAAGAAATTATAATTCTATTTTTTATAATATAATATAATATGTGTGCCCAATTTATTTTGAATTATAATCTTGGTCTTTTATATGATTAATCGGATTCTAATTTTTCGTTCCCTCTTTTTGTAGTGGTTGTTTGGAAATCATGATCAAGCAATTTCTCTATATTTTATTTTCATAATTTTTTTTTGTTTCAGGTAAATTCATTGATGATCATAATTGTAGATCTATAAAACTGAATATAATGAAATTCAGGTATTAAACTTTGTTAACCCGAATCCTTAATTTTAAAAAATAATATTGATGCTAATGTTTTTTTTCCTAATGTTATAGTTGCAGAAAAATTATGGTGGATTCTATTCATGGAAAATTTATGGTAATTTTCTAAAAATTTGGATTTCTTTCTATATACAAATAGATTTAAATTATAATTCTGTGTTTTTGAATAATAATAGTATAATCTGTGTGCCTGATAAATTATTTACCCCTCTTGAATAGATAGAAAGAAGATGGAATTTCAATTATAATTCTGTTTATTTTAAAAAATAATAGAATAATTAGAACTGATACTTTTTTTCTATTAAATTGATAGAAAGAAGAAGACAGGAATATTAATTAGATTCAGGACTTCATACCTTAGAGGTTTTCAAGAAAGAAAGAGATTAAGGAAGATTTGGAAAAGTTTTGTTTTTAATTTACAATTATTGTTTATTTGAAATTGCTTTAGATAGATAAATAATATATAATAAATTATAAAATTCTCATTTTTTATTAAAAAAAGAAAAATCTAAAATCTAAAATTTATATCTCATTTAAAATTTAAAAGTAATAGAAGATAAATACTTGAATATACTGCAAATATTTCTTTGAGAATATCTCTGTTTTAAAATATTAAATTTTTAAAGACTATTTGTTTCACTTTTTTAAAGGAAATTAGAAAATGGGGAAATCAAATATTCATATCTCATTTTTTTAAAAATGGAAAATAAATATTAGAATCTATTGTAAATATCTGTTTTAAGAAAATTTCTATTTTCTAAAATGTTAAATTTCTATAGATAATTATGACGGTTTGAATTAAAAATCTCAAGAGGATATACTACAAATATCCACTTAATTTGAAGATATGACAAAATCTTTTGTGATCCGACAAAATCTCATAGGATTCTTGAAGATCTCCGGAAAAACCATGTTTTTCCGGCTGGATACTCTACCGAACAAATACTCTAAATAAGATAAAAGATCCGACGATTATAATTAGGTGGATGAACAAATAAAAAAATTAAAAATATATTTATATTGATAATAAAAACGAGTAATTTTAAAATATTTTTCTTTCACTTTTAAAAAACGAATTATTTTTTAGAAAAAAAAGTAGAAAAAATCAGAATAAAATAATCGTATCGCATTTAAATTATTGAAAATGAAAAATAAATACTAAAATCTTTTGTAAATATTTTTTGAGAAAATTTTTTTAGAAATGTTAAATTTCTATAGATAATTATGAATGTTTGACTTGGATATTAAATTATCAATATAGAGGAGCTCAATCACAACATTAGAAGTTAAGTTGCTTAAACATTTGGTCGCGTATACTCGTGGGTAACTCTCATAACTATGTTACTTTATGTTTAGATTAGAAAAATTACTTCTGTTCCTTATTATTGAAGATTAAATTATAGCTTTTCTTTTGGTTAATTTTTTTCCATTTACATTTTTTGTGTGAATCCTTTTTAGTCTTATAATTAATTTAGTTTTTTATTTGTTAAATAGTTGAACTATTCTTTTAAAATATACCTGCCCATACAAGTGTATAAAAGAATTGAATTAGTGATATATTTAACCATAAAAAAAAAATTAGAAAATAATTGTTTTAAAAAAAATTTTGCCCGCACAAGAGTGCGGGAAACTCCCTAGTATCGATAATTTTACAGCCTAAAACGATAAATGTGAAGAGTTATATATGAATGTAGAATGCCAGAATCACTAGTTTACTTTAATGTTCAAAATACTGATAATTAGAATTATTATTTCGTAAAAAGCCATTTACATATGGCAGAGTTGCAATAATAATTAATTAAATAAATGTCACCAATTTTGCGGATATATTAACTATATATTTACACTAGAGGACTTTTGCCTGTTTACTTAGTAATTTATTGTTCCATATTGTAAAAAAAAAAAAAAAAAAAAAAAAAAATTTTTTCATTTCATTTATTTTTCGACGAAAGAAAATGAAATCCAGTGGCTAAATATGGGGGTAAAGCTTACGGTGGTGGTACTTCCAAAAACGTATTTTTCTTAGTATGATTCACATAATTCTCACATAAAAATTTAAGTAGACAACAATACCAAACAGAAACAGTATTTTATTTTTTATTCAATTGTGATTACAATGTATACTTTTGAGACATGGATCACATTATTCACAAACGCAGTAGCAGCCCGTACCAAAACATAATTCTTTGCATGGTGGCGTACAACGTTCAAACCTACCAAGTGGCTTAATCGTCATTGAAGAAGCTTCATGATGCAATAAGTCTAGAGGAGTTTCTTCAAGTAAGAGGCGTTTCGCCTCAGCGATCTCAACTGTTACGGATATCATCACTACAACACAAAAAATGTATAATAAACATTAGTAACACAATATAATTCTTTAATACCATGTTATATAAAAACATTGAATTACCAATAAAAGCTAAAAGGATGATGAAAGCAGCCTTCGATGATGATTTTCCCATCGTTATGTAAATCTGTTTTGTTTTGTTTTTGTTTTTTTTTTTATAAGCTTGTAGAACTAGTAAGAGTTGGTGAAGAAGATAACAATATCTGATACAATGTTAACGTTTATATAGGATAGAGATTAGAGATTAATACTATCAAAGATTTTTTTGGTAATGGTATGTTTGAATAAGATAAGATAAAATCTCTTAATATGGTGGTTAGATAATAAGTTTGACTCAAAAATATTTGACTCATAAACTAGAATCCAGCCTGTTACATCCCAAGCCACGGTGAATCAATAAATCAATGAATCACACATGTGAATCAACAAGCCACGGTGCTTTTTTTTTGGTTAAAGGCAGGGGAAAATCCTCCAGCTAGTATTATTAAAATGAAAAAAAGAAAAAAAAAATTATAACAGGACTCGCCGAAAAACAGAAACACCCGACTTATTCTCCCTCAATAAAGGTTCAAAACAGGTCGGAACCGAACTAAGTACAAGAAAACCTAACGGTAAAGTGAACGCATAGTTCGCTAATCCACAGTGCTATTGAAACTTCTTTGAGTTTTCACTGCTTATGGATATTTTTCCTTGGGATGCTCGTTGGGTTTGGCAACGTGTCTATGATACAACGGCTATATTTTGACATCGTCAATTTTTTTACATGGCGTCGTGAGTTAGCCTTGAGAGTGACGTAGATGTTTACATGGCGTCGAGGAAAGATATATCAAGAAGGAGATCCAGAAGTATATGATAATGTTGAAAGAGAGACAGACGCGTCTTTTGGAGAGTGTTTGGTGTGATGGTGATGATCAAGAGACGAATGCTTTCGTTAGAGTGATGCAAGAGACGAGTGTGTTAATGACTTGTACGTTTTGTGTTACGCTATGTGTCTTCTCCTGCGCTAGTCGTCGCCGAAGGTTTAAAGACAGAATCATCATCATCACCACAAGGGTTGCATGGGATTGTTGATTCAAGAGACGAGAGTGTAATGACTTGTTTTGTGTTACGCTCTGTCTTGTCCTGCTAGAGTCTCTCTTCTTAACATCCCCTCCGTATAATTCAGAAACGGATCAGATTCGAAAATAAATTATTTACTCTTGATCAGTCTTGACCAGGTCGATTGGTTCTCAAATCTTGGTTTTGTATTTTTGTATTTTTTATTAGAAATACAAAATATAATTTATTTATTATATTAACTATAGATGTATATAATATATTTTGTATTTTTTAATCTACTATAGTTTTACATCAATACATTATGGTGTCTACATGTAGTGATTTATTATATACAAGTTAGGATATCCTTATTATTCTTTAAATTCAATTTAGTCAACAAATATATTTTTTGTGATTTTTCTTTTTCATTTACAAAGTAGAGCTAATAGTATTACATAATATATTCTATTTTTATAATTATATGAGTATACTATAATTTGACTTTGTAATTTTGGTTGTTTTATCTCTATATCATTTAACACTTTTGTATTTATAGTTGTGCAAATCGAATAAAATGGTGGAGTGTTTTTTTTTTCTTTGTAAAGTTTGATTTATATCAATGGTTTCTTATTAGTATAGATAAATAAATATATATATATATATATATATATATTAGCTACTGAAAAAAATTTCGGTGAATAAATAATTTTTTTCAACAATTTGTGTCAGTTCGGGCTCTAAATTTTTTAAAAAATTAAAGTTATTATCAAGAGTTTAATCACTTGACTTTCAAACACATGAAAATAAGTTATTATCAAAAGTTCTTTAGAGAATGGATTAGTTAAATATAAAATATTTAATGCTTATGGGTGTTGGTCTGATATTTTTAGAAATTTGAATTTGAGAAAATCTTCTTTAGTTAGATTCCAAATTTGATATTATTTAAAATAAAAAATAATTGTAAAATTAATGTTAATGACATGATTGTAAATAAGTTCCAACTCCAGGATTTATTTCATAAATATCTCCAAAAATGTATATATAAATAAATGAGAAAAGGACTAGATTATAAATATCTATAATTTTACTGCCTAAAACGAGAAATGTGAAGAAATATATTTGAATGCAGAATCACTAGTTTTAATGTTTAATAATTAATTAATATAGGATAATTACTGATTATTAGTATTATTTCGTAAAAAGCAATTTACATATGGTCGAGTTGCAATAATAATTAATTAAACAAATGTCACCATTTTTTGTGGATATATTAACTATTTACTATGAGGACTTTTGCATGCATGTTCAATTAGTATATTATTGTTTCATATATATTTTTATAAAAATAGTAGATAATTTTTAATTTTTTTGAACCGAAGAAAATGAAATCCAGAGGCTAAAGGTACGTATTTTTCTTAGTTTGATTCACACAATTCTAAAATAAAAACGTATATTTCTTAATTTGATTGACACAATTCTCAAATAAAAATTTAAGTAGACAACCATACCAAACAATATTTTATTTTTAATTATTAATTATAATGTACATCGTTTACTTTGAGACTTGGATCACATTATCCACATACGCAGTTGCAGCCTGTACCAAAACATAATTCTTTGCATGGTGGCGTACAACGTTCAAACCTACCAAGTAAAAGACGTTTCGCCTCAACGATCTCAACTGTTATGGATATCATCACTACAACACAAAAACAAAGTGTATAATAAAACATTAGTAACACAATTTAATTCTCAATACCATAATATATTAAAAGAAATTGAATTTACCAATAAAAGCTAAAAGGATGATGAAAGCAGCCTTTGATGAAAATTTTCCCATTGTCATGGTAAATCTGTTTTCTTTTTTCTTTAGATAAGCTTGTAGAACTAGAAAAAGTTGGTGAAGAAGATGACAATATCTGAAACAATATATTAAGTTTATATAGAATAGAGAAAGTGTGCTAATTTAGTAAAATTAAATATGAAAGATTCTACATCAACGATATTTATGAACAAGATAAGAATAGAAAAATATTTATTAAAAGATGAATAGTTTATTACCAAAAAAAAAAAAGATAAAAATAGAATCTCTTAAATATGGTAGATAATAAGTTTGACTCAAAAAAAATTTGACTATACACAAAATAAGTTTAATTCAGTAAAAGCCCATGACTAAAATCCAGCCTATTACAGCCCAAGCCCATTTAGAATCAATGAGTCACACATGTCAATCAACAACAAGCCACGGTGCTTAGGATGCTCGTTGGGTTTGGGCAACGTGTCTATGATACAACGGCTATATTTTGACATGGTCACACAATTTCTCCCGAGTCCAGCTAAGTCGGTGTGTTTCTTGTGGGACCAAAAAGAGCGTTACTTTACTAATTTCAGCTGACCGTTACTTACACACTCACACTAGCGTCCCTTCTTCAACATCTCCTTTTCTTATTCTTTCTTTTGTGTCAGAGACGCGGTGGTGAGAAAGATAATGACGGCGGCCGAAGTAGCCTCTGCGCAGACCAAGAAGCTCATGAAGTTTAGTCTTTCTCTCTTCCGTCGTGGCTTTAACTCCTCTAAATGGTATGGTACTCTACTCATCATCTTTATCGATTTAATGTTTCTTAGATTCGTAATTTTCCTCCAATTTGGTTCACTGCTCAAGAAATAAATTGAAAAGTTAGGGTCTTTTTAGTGTGGTGACACTTCTTATGTCGAGATTCGATCTGGGCATTCTTAGTTTCCTTTTATAGGAATAAAGTTTGAATTTTGATCTGTGTTTGAGAAATTTCCGATCTGGGCTTTTCTAAGATTAAAAGTCTGTGTTTTTTTTGGTTGGATTTTGATTGGGGAAAATAGCAAAACGGCGGCGAAGATGGCTGTGGCTCGGATTAAGCTACTGAGGAACAAGAGACAAGTTGTGGTGAAGCAGATGAGGCGTGACATCGCTGTTCTTCTTCAATCTGGTCAAGACGCCACTGCTCGAATCAGAGTATATTTCACTTTCCTGCCTCACTTTTTTTTTTTTAGAATTTTCTGCAATTACATGTAATTTGAGGAAAGAGTGTTACTTTTGTGACAGGTTGAGCATGTGATAAGGGAACAGAACATTCAGGCAGCTAACGAACTCATCGAGCTTTTCTGTGAACTTATTGTTTCTCGACTCACTATCATCACCAAGCAAAAGTATGTTCATAGCTATTATTAGTTTCAATTGTCTCTTTACTTAACTTCTGTATGGGTTCTTATATGCTTTCTGTTTAGGCAATGTCCTGTGGATCTTAAGGAAGGTATTGCTAGTTTGATTTTTGCTGCGCCTAGATGCTCTGAGATACCTGAGCTTGGAGATCTCAGAGACATTTTTGAGAAGAAATATGGGAAAGATTTTGTATCTGCTGCTACTGATTTGCGTCCTAGCTGCGGCGTTAACCGGATGGTAACTAAATCATCTTCACTCATGTTTCTGGTTCATATTCAGATGCAACAACATGATATATCTTGAACTTTGTATTTTCTCTCTTGTTGCATTTGTAGTTGATTGATAAGCTTTCGGTTAGAAACCCGGGTGGAGAATACAAACTGAAAATCATGAAGGAAATTGCAAAGGAATTTCAGGTTGATTGGGACACTACAGAGACAGAAGAAGAACTTCTCAAACCTGAAGAAGAAAGCATTGTATGTCTCTCTTAATAATCTCCCTCTTAACTTCCTCTTTATTTTTCAAAATCAGCATCTTTAAAGTTGTGTTCTTCTTGTATTATAACAGGACGGGCCACGTAAGTTTGTAAGCGCCTCAAGCTTACCGGTTAATCGTGCAGCTAGCAACGAGCCTAGTGATCGTACCAAAGAAGTGCTGAGGTATGCATGCATTTCAGCTATTGGTTTAACAATGTCGATGAAGTATGGGATCAGAAAAAAATATGAAGTCTTCTTATTGTTTTGCTTGTCAGATCGAGTAGTAGTACGAGCATCAACACGCATTATCATGACACCGAGTCAGCAGCGGAAGCAGCTACAGAATTAGCCAAACAGGCAGTTGCAGCAGCACAAGTAGCCTCCTTATTAGCTGCCAGAAGAGACAGCACCAAGGAGTTCTCTGTATCTTCCGATCATTCAACAAATCAGAAGGATCATCATCAGCATCATCCAGGTTCGAGGAGACAATCACGAGACTCCGAAACAAGTTCCTATTACGCAAAACCTAGTGCAGAATACAGAGGCATCGGTAGAAGATATAGCTACAACAACCCGGGTGTTAATGAATCTGACTACGAGGAAGACTATACCAAGACCGAAGCAGAAGCAAAGGAAACAATGCGGAGAAGACACAGCTACAGCTCTCCATCACTTCCTACTCCTCCTGCAACTTCTGAGATCAAGTTTGATGAGTCAGACTACTACGAGGAAGAGACAGAGCCAGAAGAACCACCACATGCTCGTGTTTCTTCTCTCCCACCAAACCGAGCACCGCCTCAGGCTCCTCAGTCAGATGAGTCTAGACGTGACTCGAGCGGTCACCATGTTCACCCAAAACTACCTGACTATGATATGTTGGCTGCACGTTTTGAAGCAATCAGACACAGTAAAGGCCCGTTGATCTGAAAGCCAGAAACTTCCATTACTGCTATGTGTTCATTTTTTGTGTACGGAAAAAGAACGAAGACACGATTTTTATTTATTACTTAGTACTTACTGAATAACGGTTCGGTTTTGTTGTGATCTTGTCAGAAAATATAGTTAAACCGTTACATAAAATCTGAAACTGGAAACTGGCTTTTCAGAAATCCAAATTATATGCTAAACAGTTATTGACATTAATTCATTAATCTTTATAAATTAAATTTAAGTAAACATCCCATCAGTTTCGGTGTTATCTTTTTCTCTACGTTAGGATACATAACTACTTATTGTGCGCATGTATTTTCAAGTTTCAATCTTAGAAGCTCTCTGTTTTGAAGTTGTTTCTCTGACAAGTAATAACGATACAGAGAGAGCCCATCGATTATTCAAAGATGGATAAAAGTGAGTGGTCTGATTTACCTGAGGAACTCATCAATCTTATTGCAAACGGTTACTCCTCCTGCATGATGTCCACTGTATCAGTTAGCTGGCGACATATTAATTTTAACTAGATTAGAGCACGGGGGGTTGAAATTTATTTTATTTGTATTGTAACTTTTCTATAAAATATAATTTATGTTATTGTTTTAAAAAAAAAAAATTGGATAAAATATTATGCAATAAAATCATATGCTAAATATGATTGATTGAAAAAGACATATATTTTGTAAGTTTTATATTGTTAATGAATCTAGATAAATACCCGTGTTATAATACTGGTTAAATTTTATTTTATATTTTAAAATTGTAACAACCCGTCCCGTGGACTCCACTAGCCTCAATGCTAGTCCGCTAGCCTCACTGCTAGCCGCCCAAACAGACTCCAAGCTGGCCCTGCAGGGCATCGATCCTAACCCATTACTGTGGAAATCCACATCTACCAGTAGGTTATTGGTGCGCCAGGCGTTCCTCGAACCCTGGTCCTCACCCTTTAACAACCTTCCCACAGGACAAGCTGTCACCAATTGATCGGACGTACGTTACGGTAAACCGGGGCACTTGCCACGGTTAAATTTTTCAGATTAATGTTATTTTACATCAGTTTTTAAGTATGCCCGTGCTAAAATATTTTTTATTGCCCTTATTATTCTATTTTCTTTTTAAATACATTTTTTGTGTTGTGTATAATATTAAAATATCCTACAAATACAATACAGAAACTTAATTTTGTTTATATTTCCTATGTTAACAAGCTCATATTCTATTAATAAAATAAAATTTTATTACTTATATTAACTTGACAAAACTCATCAAATATTTTTAACTGATATAATTTTATTTAAAAAATGATAAAATAATAATTTAATATTATTGCCCCGGATAAAATAATTTTCTAAATTCGCCACTGTGTAGTGGTGTTGAAATCGTTCTTGGAACTCTTTTCCGGACCACAAAGTAACATAAAGAGCAAGTTGGCTTCGGTGCTAAAGAAGAAAAAAAGATCACGAGGCCACGACGAACGAGTTGGAGACATTGGATTCCATAATTCGTGGAGATTCTTGCGGGCATGATGATCTACAAAAGAAGCTTGATGAGGTTGAGATGAGCGTTTGTGGGTTCGAGAAAAATCTAGAAGGATTGTTTCGAAGGTTGATAAGAACACGAGCCTCGCTTCTCAACATAATTTCTCACTAAGAAGTTATTGTATGCAATGTAACCTTCGTGGCCATTCGATTTTAGAGAATTTGCCGGAGGAATGCATTATAGAAGCATATAAAAGATTTTGTAGACTGATATACATGTAAAGAAAAATGTGTAACTGTAGAATCAACATTAATTGCAGTATTATATCCATAAGTGTCACGAAAAAATCTAAGACTCATAATTTAAAATATGACCTAATTAGTTAGAAAATTTTATAAACTCGAATCCATGATTGAAACTTATACGTTCATGTCTTGATTTCTTATGTACAAAGGATAGGAGAGTTGACTTATCAGTACTCTAAAAATTAAACACTGACGTAGAACGTGCATACAATTATCGCTGCTGAAATTTATGCATGCTAGTATTATAATATCGATCGAGCATGAATATACCCAAAATGCTGATATTAATTAGTAATCATATGTAGAAGTGATATTAAAACCGTATGTTCGAACTGTGATGTACTGAGGTTTATTTTTTATTATTATCTTTTACAAGTCTGGCCGGATCAGAGTCTTTCACTTCTAGTCAAGCAATCCCGGTTTGACAAACCGGCAAATTTTGTAAGGAACATTGACAACTTTCTACTTGGACTTATATTGGGCTTGTATAATCTATGATAGGCTTTTATTAGCCTATAAAAGTGATTTACTATTAAAGTTATTTTTTTTTCTTTTTCACCTTACAACAAAGTTTTCGCCTTTTTAACGATGTAAAATTACACAATTCATAAATAAGATCATTTTAAAATTCATAAAATTACACAATTCAAAAATAAAATCATTTTAAAATTCATAAAATTACACAATTCATAAATAAGATCATTTACAACAATTCTTACATAAAATTATCGACGCAACCATACTAAACATTTAGTTTTGACCTTGAGGATATACATGCGCAATGGCAGGCTGCATCAATGCATATTGGGTTGCATCCTGACCTACATTTAAGAACTGGTAGGGAAGCTTTCTGTTGCAACAAGTGTCGAGAAGTTTCTTCAGGTAAGAGACGTTTCGCCTCAGCGATCTCAACTGTTACGAAAATCATCACTACAACACAAAAGATAGTGTATAATAAAACATTAGTAACACAGTATAATTCTTTAATACCATATTATACAAAAAAAATTGAATTTACCAATAAAAGCCAAAAGGATGATGAAAACAGCCTTTGATGAAGATTTTCCCATCGTCATGTAATTCTGTTTTCCTTTTTTTTTTTTCTATGGATAAGCTTGTAGAACTAAAAAGAGTTGATGAAGAAGATAACAATATCTGAAACAATGTATAATGTTTATATAGAATAGAGAAAGTGTGCTTAATTTAGTAAAATTAAATATGAAAGATTCTGCGTCAATGATATTTATAAACAAGATAAGAATAGAATTTTTTTTTTTTGAAAGATGAATAGTTTGTTATCTTGGTTTGATGAGTCAGACTACTACGAGGAAGAGACAGAGCCTGAAGAGCCGCCGCAGGCTCGTGTTTCTTCTCTCCCACCAAACCGAACACCGCCTCAGGCTCCTCAGTCAGATGAGTCCAGACGAGACTCGAGCGGTCACCATGTTCACCCAAAACTACCTGACTATGATATGTTGGCTGCACGTTTTGAAGCAATCAGACACAGTAAAGGCCCGTTGATCTGAAAGCTAGAAACTTCCACTACTGCTCTGTGTTCATTTTTTGTGTATGGAAAAAGAACGAAGACACAATTTTTATTTACTACTTAGTACTTTACTGAATAACGGTTCGGTTTTGTTGTGATCTTGTCAGAAAATATATAGTTAAACCGTTACATAAAATCTGAACTGGAAACTGGCTTTTCAGAAATCCAAATTATATGCTAAACAGTTATTGAAATTAACTCATTATTCTTTATAAATTAAATTAGGTAAACATCCGATCAGATTCGGTACGTGTTATCTTTTTCTCTACGTTAGGATACATAACTACTTATTGTGCGCATGTATTTTCAAGTTTCAATCTTAGAAGCTTTCTGTTTTGAAGTTGTTTCTCTGACAAGTAATAACAACACAGAGAGAGCCCATCGATTACTCAAAGATGGATAAAAGTGAGTGGTCTGATTTACCTGAAGAACTCATCAATCTTATTGCAAACGGTTACTCCTCCTGCATGATGTCCACTGTATTAGCTTAGCTGGCGACATATTAGTTTTAATGTTACTCCTCCTGCATGATGTCCAAAAAAATTCATTTATCAAAATAAGAAAATAAATGTTTGAAATAGCACTCTTCTTTTTCATGGTTGGACTTGGATGTATATATGATATAAAAATCATGATAGTTTAGTACATACATGCATTACAATAAACTTTATGAATAGAAATATCTTTCATTTTATTTAATGTCATATATAATTTATTAATAAAAAATAGGCCAAACAGTGTATTGTAGTCTGTATTGTAGAAAAAAACTTTTATTTAAGGAATATTGGCCTATTTTTGTCATTGATATCCAAAATTTTAATATTGGTCAAGTCAAAAAGTGAAAAACTAATTGTAATAGGGAATCAAATGAATTTTTTAAAAGAAATTAATTAACCCATTCAATGAAAATAGGATATAATAGTAAACAACTTCCATATAAAAAAGTAAGATATATATTTTTGTTGACCAAAAAAAAGTAAAATATATTGTTTACAAGTCAGATTTAGGATATGTATATATATGTATACAAACATATCTACTCTTCGATTTTCTCCATAGATCTTTCAGATGAATTCAAATAATGCTAGGGTTTCAACAAACCAAACAAAGATGTGTAAAGTCATCGAGTGGTCTGATTTACCCGGAGACCTCCTTGACTATATAGCCAACGGTCTCTTCTCCAAAGTCGAGCTTCTACGATTCCGTAGCATCTGCAAAACCTGGCGTTCATCTGTGACGAAGAAAAAGCGTTTTCCCAACCACATAAATCGCAACCGTAGACGCCGTCTTTCGTCCTACGATTCTAAAAAGTGTCTACTCTCTCCCGCAGCTCTCTGTCGTGTGATTCTCTCGTCACAACCGGACAAAGGATGGCTTATCAAAACCAAAGGTATCTATGGTGTCTCATCTAAATCGAAACTCCTTTCTCCTCTCTCTCGTAACTCCATCAACTCTCCTTCCGGCAAAACCCTCGACCTTTTGGAGTTCACGGTTTCAGAGATTCATCAATCATATGACGTTCAATACGTGTATGGTTCGAATAGCGTATCATCATATAATTTTGCTAGAGTTGTTCTGGTAGGGGATCTGGTTTTCGTAGTTAACTGCAACATGCAAATCTGGTGGTGCAATAGTCGCGAAGTTAATAAACCTTGGGCAAGAATCGTTGATGAAGAAGTTGAAAATTTCTCGGATATACTACTTCACAAAGGTCATCTTTATGCCTTGGACTGGAAAGGTGCAATTTGGTGGATTAGTTTATCTGAGCTCAACATATATCAATACGGTCCATCAACTCCACTGGAATACTACGAGGTTGATGATTGCAAAGACAGGAAGCTGGTGGAGTATTGTGGAGACCTATGCATTGTTCATCGTTTCTGTAAGATCTTTACCGTAAAGGGAGTTAAGGTAGAAAGGACCACTGGTTTTAAGGTTTATAAGATGGACGTGGAAAATGTTAAATGGGTTGAGGTTAAGTCTTTGGGAGATAAAGCTCTTGTGATGGCTACGGATAGTTGTTTCTCTGTCTTGGCTAGAGAGTATTATGGATGTTTGGAGAATTCCATCTATTTTATAGACAAGGTAGGGAAAAACGACGACGTTGAAGTGTTCAAGCTTGGTGATGGTAGTATTACTAAAATGGCTGATTCTTCTTCTCAGAGTTGTTTTGAGATGCTTAATCCTTGTTTTGTTTGAGAATATTTTACTTATGATCAGTTTTTAATCTTTTGTCTTTGTCCATTAGAGTAAAAATTGTTTTCAGATTGTGATTTTGTTTGTCACCTTTTTTTTTTTTTGATTCTCTTTTCATTGTCTGATTTTGCTTGTTACTTAACTTTTCTGAGTAAACTGAAAATTTGCAAAGGGTACAAATCGGAACTTGCAGACTTTGAGACCATTTTTAGTGTTTATATTTTTGGGGTGCACCGATTAGAGAATCCTTCAAGTTTCTCAGGAGGTTTGGACTCCTTGTTCAATGTTCATAACAGTTCAAAACGACGTAACAAGTGCCATGCACAATTCTTTTTCTTTTAACAACTCTCATAGTCTCCGTCTTGCTATCGGTCGGACTATGAGGAATCGCCTTTTGTCCTTTCCGACGCCACGAGATCTGCTTTCTCCGTCTCTTCCTCGAGTTTACTTTAGTTGTATTTTTATTTTTTGTGTTACCTCTTAGTCTGCCATCAGTGTCATGGTTGTCATGTGGTGGTATTTGGGTAAATTATTTTCGTAATCAGAATAAAATCTCAACATTACTACATATCATACTTGAATTTGGATTGTGACTATGCTGGTACAGACTAGACTATATGATACGCCATTATTTTCCAAACACATTGCCATTGAGTAAAACCGGAATCACGATTGAACAACAAACAATTTTGGGGGTGATTTCGTTTATTGCTGACCGGGAAACTAAATTATGGTTAAGTTGAGATTATTTGGTATGGTTCGGTTATTGTCCAATTCAGGTACGCGGTTTGAAAACGACGTCGTTTTTTATATTTAACCAATCGCCCTTCTTCACTTCCCGCAGCGTCTCGAGGAAGCGTCAGACAGATTCTTCGAAATTTTTTTCCCAGAATCGACGAATCAAAACCATCACAAGCACTCATAAAATCGTCTCCAGATATTTGTTAGTTTTCATCGAGGCGGTTGAAGAGAGTGATCATATAGATATGAAGAAATCGCCGTTGCCGGTACAGAATGTGCAGCGCTCCGATAAGAATGTAGCCGGGAAAGAAGCATTGGTGAAGCTTTTGAGATGGCATTTTGGTCATGCGGATTTCAGAGGGAAGCAATTGGAGGCTATTCAAGCTGTTGTATCTGGTATGTGTTATGATATAACACACACATGACTTTTTTTTCTCGCTTTTACTCTTGAACGATTCGTTTGAAATTAGTTCGCTACTGTAATCAGGAAGAGATTGCTTTTGTTTGATGCCGACGGGAGGAGGGAAATCGATTTGTTATCAGATACCTGCATTAGCTAAACCTGGAATCGTCCTTGTTGTCTCTCCTTTGATTGGTAATTTTAATTTCATGATTCATGAATTGGAGAATCTGTGTGTTTTGATTGGTGTCTCTAACTTTGTGTTTTGTTTCTCTTGTTGTTTACCTTCTCAGCTTTGATGGTAAGTGGCATTGTTCCTTTTTTTAATTTGTGTTCTTTCTCCTTTAAAGCTTTTTCATGTTAATGGATTTTGAAGGACCATTCTTTGTTTCTCAGGAAAATCAAGTAATGGCGCTCAAGGAGAAAGGTATTGCTGCTGAGTATCTCTCTTCCACCCAAGCTACGCATGTTAGGAACAAGGTGATTTTGACTATTGTGTGTTTTCCTTCGTCTGTGTGTATATAGATGGAACTTAATTTTAAGCTTTGTTTATTCTTGGATGTGATTCTTGAATTTTGTTTTTAGATACATGAAGACCTTGATTCTGGAAAACCCTCAGTAAGATTGCTGTATGTTACTCCAGAATTGATCGCGACGAAAGGATTTATGTTGAAGCTGAGAAAACTCCATTCTAGGGGTTTACTAAATCTTATAGCTATAGACGAGGTAAGAACCTTGGGAATGCCTATACAAGAGTAAGCAGGAAAGCATAACGTGTTGAACTTGAATGTCGGTCTTTATTTTCTCGAGTGTTTATGTATATTTCAGGCACATTGCATCTCATCATGGGGCCACGACTTCAGGTTTATTATTTGGTGATTGTGTAAGCATTCTTGTCCGTGGCCTCTTACTATAGTCTAACTTGTTTTGTCATATTACAGACCTAGTTATCGTCAACTTTCAACCTTGAGAGATTCTTTGGCAGATGTTCCAGTGTTGGCTCTTACTGCTACTGCTGCTCCTAAGTGATTCTCTGTTTCAGTGCATTATAATAAACATGTGTGTAGATTGTAGATCTGTTCTCAACAGCAATTTTTTTTGTAGGGTACAAAAGGATGTTATCGACTCCTTGAGTTTGCGGAATCCTTTGGTCCTCAAGTCTTCTTTCAATCGCCCAAATATCTTCTATGAAGGTTTCTCTTTGAGCTATTAATTTGTGTATGTTATTTTCTCTATGTAAATTGTTATGAGGTATTCCTAATATTGTTTTGTTTGAGAATCTTTGATTACTATACAATGGATTTTCAGGAAATGCTTTCCTATCATCTAAACAATTTTTTGTTGGTGCAGTTCGGTATAAAGATCTCATAGATAATGCATATACTGATCTGGGCAATTTGCTCAAGTCTTGTGGAAGTATTTGTGCAATTATCTATTGCCTTGAGCGTACGACTTGTGATGACTTGTCTGTTCATCTCACCAGTATTGGGATCTCTTCTGCTGGTAAAGAAACCGTCTCATCTACCTTTATCTTCTTCAATATTGAGCCACAAGCGCTGAAATTTTCTTATCTATATGTTTGCAGCCTATCATGCAGGACTCAATAGCAAACTGAGGAGTACTGTTTTAGATGATTGGCTGTCCTCAAAGAAGCAAGTTATTGTTGCCACAGTGGCTTTCGGGTATGAATTATTCCTGTGAACTACATTGCATTTGAGTACTGGGTTTATTGTAATTATCTTATTTGCGTCTTATTATGTCTGGGAGCTCTTGGGGCGCATGGTAAACGCTCTATTGGTTTTTCTACAGAATGGTAAACGAAAATTCTTTCTCATGTTGCATCTCTGATTTTTTACTTCTTATTTACTGTAGCATGATCAGACTACTGACTTTCTAGGGTATAGATAAGAAGGACGTCAGAATGGTTTGTCATTTTAACATTCCAAAATCAATGGAATCTTTCTATCAAGAGTCTGGTAGAGCAGGTCGGGATCAGTTACCCTCAAGAAGTGTACTATATTATGGTGTAGATGACAGAAAGAAAATGGTAATATTTATCTGCTTATGACAGTTTTTGGCTTCAAAATTTTCATTCTATGACTCTTTTTTGTGAGTTTTTTTAACTTAGTTTACCAATCTTGGCTAGGAATTTCTGCTGCGGAATTCGGAGAACAAAAAATCCCAATCCTCTAAGAAGCCTACATCTGACTTTGAACAGGTTAATGATTTCTTGGTTCTTTCAGCTTCTGTGTATTTTAGTTGAAACTTATTCTTATTCACGCTGCATGTATTTAGATTGTGAAATACTGCGAAGGTTCTGGATGCCGAAGAAAAAAGATTCTAGAGAGCTTTGGTGAAGAGGTGTGACTTGTATTTTACTGTTTCAATCAAATCCCTTAATGCTCTATTAAGGTAAGCTGCTAATTTTCTTGTTGCAAGCAGTTTCCTTCGCAGCAATGCAAAAAGACGTGTGATGCATGTAAGCATCCAAATCAAGTTGCTCATTCCTTGGAGGAGCTCATGACCACTGCCTCTCGAAGACACAATTCTTCTCGAATTTTCATCACCAGGTTTTGCCTTTAACTCCATCTAAATATGCGCAGCAATGTATACAAAGTCTAACTGAACTCTATGCCCTTTCTTTTGCAAGCTCGAACAAAATGACCAATGAGGGACAGTACTCTGAGTTTTGGAATCGTAATGAAGATGGAAGTAATTCCGATGAGGAAATTTCAGATTCAGATGGTAACTCACTTGCCTGATATATAAGCGCATGCATATCCAATCTTTTCGATTAAACTTCTTGTAGCTTTTAAATGTCTAACTCACATGTTGGTTCATCTACATCCAGATGGCAATGAGGCTGCCAAGAGCCTAGCAGGACCTAAACTATCAAAAAAATTGGGACTAGACGAGAAACTGGTTTTACTAGAGCAAGCTGAGGAAAAGTACTACGAAAGGAACAAACAGGTTGGTAACAATTTCACTTTTATCCTCTTTAGAAACAGAAGTTGAGATCATTCTTCCAGGTTAACTTAGCATAGCCTATTGTGGAACCGTTTGCAGGTCAAAAAGTCGGAGAAGAACGCGATATCTGAAGTACTAAGGGAATCCAGCAAGCAGAGACTCTTGGATGAGTTGACACGAGTACTTCCGCAGCTCTCCGGTGTGAAGGAGTAAAAATCTCTCGAATCTTCTCAAGTTTTTAGTTTAAGAAGCTTATGGGTCAGCAGTCTCTTATCTCATTAATTGAAACCTCGAAATTAATATTGCAGGATTGATTCCCAAAAAGCAAGCGAGTTTCTTGAAAACGAGTGCTATAGAAAATATAGCAAAGCAGGGAAATCGTTTTACTACTCGCAGATAGCTAGTACTGTTAGATGGTTAGGAACCACAAGCAGAGACGACCTAATGACCCGACTTAGCTCAGTGGTCAGTTCAGGTGGAAAAGAAGAACCAATAAAAGAGCCGTTACTGGTAGAACATGCTGAGAACATAGAGGAAGAAGATGATGGCAAGATTAACACTACCGAGTCACATGTTGATAAAACGACACAAGAGCTAGTGGTGAGTCCAAACCGTTCGCCTATAAAGCTTCCACATGTTCCGTCATTCTCAGAGTTCGTCAACAGGAGAAAAATGAAGCTAAACACGTCGGCAGATAAATCTTCTGAAGGTTTTGATGACAAGAAACCAGCAAAGATAATGAAGCTTCAATAAAAAAATAGTAGCTAAACCCCATCAAGATATATGTTCACTAGCCAACAACGGGTTTTCATTTTTCCTTTGTAGTTTAGCTTTTAGCATTGGCCCCCAATGTCTCTTAAAGTCGTAACATATACAATAATTGGTGTTCTACCCGATTTGTGACAAGTATTTTATTCACATCATTAAACTTGACATTTGTTGGGTAAATAAATTGGCTATCATTTAACAGAAGGACGACGTATTACACACGCATATGACATCCCAATATACAATTAGCACATATAAATAACTCACAAGTGACAACCACCACCACTAATGAAAAAGATCTACAAATTTAAGATTTTAAAAAAGAAAACTTAATTTAAGACAAAAAGAAAAAATCTAAAGATTCTCCACTCTTCTTCCCCTATCCAAAACGCCAACTGCTTTCTTTTGTTTTTCCGTAAAAAACGCTCACTAATTTTAAAAAAAAGCACAACTAAATTTATTTTTGGAAAATTTCCTTTAATAATCGTATATTATTATATTTATAAGATACGATCCGAGATCTAGTGGATATTTTTTTTTTCCAAAAGCCTTTTATTAGGCTATGAGATACACCTCATGGAGAAACTAGAAACTGATGAATCAACGGCGGCTCCAGCAAAAACCCTAGCGTGATCACTCTCTTGACCGTAATCCATCATCGGACGGTACTCTAAATCATCATCGTGATCGTAAACAAACTCCGGCATCTCAATCTCGTTCCTCCTCACATGTTCCCACAGATAATCAACTCTGCTTATGTACCTCAGCTTCCCGTACAACCTAATCACCACACCAGTTCATCAAAACGTGTCCACTAACAAAAAAAAAGTCGTCGACCAAAAGAAAATTAATTATAAAAAAAAAGACGCGGCGGTTAGTTTAGAATAATAATATTAACTCACCCGCCGGAGAAAAGGAATCGGCCACAAGTAGCGAGGAAGAGACGTGATTGAAGACCAGGATGAAGGAAGTAAACCTCCTGGAGATTGTCTCTGACGTTAACTGGAATCGCGTCGTAGATCGCTCTAAGAGCTGAGATTCCTGGGAAATTCTCGCTCCTCTGTACACCGGTGTGAACGTAAAGCACCGCGAATGGTTTTCTTCCTAATCGAGGAAAGATCTTCTCCTCTAGATACTTCTTTAACACATCTAGTGACAGAAATCGTGCTGATTTGACAAGAAAAAAGAAAAAACTCGAATTAGAAGATTTCAAATATAGAGAAAGAAAGAAACAGATCTCCGATTGGTTATGAGTGAGTACCTGGAAAGAATTTTCCGATGATACGAAGGATCTTACGGCCATGTTTGTCTCTGCCATGGATCTTGAAGATCTCAAGCTTTTCGATGAGTTGCTCTTGTTCGATCTCTGAAATCTGAGAACTACTCATCGCCTTTGTTTCGTCGGCAAAAATCACAGTTGAATTATTAGTAAAGATGATGAACAGCAAATGAGGCGAGTGAAGAAGAAGGTGATGATCAGTTTTTAAAAGGGGGAAGAATAATGAAAAGAAAATAGTGAATTAAATTGGAGGGGTAATGTGAGAAACGACGGGGATTTTTCGAATATTCTATAGCATCTTCCTTTTTTTTTAATCATCATCATCAATCGCACCTCTTTGTGGGTCCCACACTTCACGGTTATTATCATTTGCGCCCTCTCTCTTTTTGATGTTTATTCGTTAGGCCAAACTAATCTGGTCCCTTCGTTTTTTTTTTCCCTGCATCATCTAACGGCTACTGCTTTTTTTTATTTTATCTTTTTCCCGCGCGCGCTTTTAAGCGTTACGTCTCTCATCAGTCCTCCTCACATGATTCTTGTTATTGGATAAGATTAGCGTTATTTTGACTTATCTGATGAGATTACTGATAAATTGAGCAAACCTATAATCAAATCATTCCTTTTTCTAACACATACTTACCTTATAATAATTAAATAAATATCTCGATGATCTTATCTATCCTATGGAATCTTAGAAAAGAAAATTAAAAATTTAATCTAGTTGCATATCAAACGGATAATAACGCCGAAATTTGTGGATCATTACAATATTACAAAAAAAAATTAAGGAGGCACATGCAAGGAAACTAACAGTAAGGCACCAAATCTTGGGACTCAGAAACATAATTTTCTTCTAAGTATCCCATATAATATTAACATACATCTACGCATGTAATATACAAATACATGTATGACTCTTACATAAACCTCACTTCTAGCCTTCTAGGTAATGGATACACACATAAGATATCACTACCAGATGACTGCAGTGATGCTCTGGAACTTACCAATGTTTGGAACCTATCATCTATATATGGTCAAATAGTGTGATGCACTGGTGAAGGGTGGTAAGAGATATATCATGAAGCCTTAACCTCCTATATGGCTATAACAATGAATTCATTCACTTGCATTTGCATAGAACCACCCTATAGCTATCATGATCAAGCGAATAGCAATCACGGATTCACCTAATTCTTTTCTGCTACAATACAAATATTTACTGTAGTTGACTGGCCTCATTTGCCTGATCAAGGCTGAATCCAGACATCTCTGCTAGTTGAGCGAGTTCTATTTCTCCGCTTAAGACCTGAAGAATAAAAGTGGTAAAATAGAAATGTCATATGATGAAATGTACCAAGGACTTAGAGGATTTATTCACCTGATCATTTATTATCCATGTTGGAAATCCTTCGATCCCTGCATCTGCACATGCCTTGATTATCTTTGTTCCTTTCTTGTATCCATCCGGAAAACATTCCACATAATTCAGTTGTTTTGCCGCTTCTCTTCCGAACATCTGTAAATGGATATATAACTTACATGAACATAATTATAAACGCATGAAACTGATTACTTGCAAACGCATAATTATAAATGAACTACCTCTTTTTGCTCTAAGCAGTGAGAACACCAGAATGCCCCATACATTCTGGCTCCAATGGAGTTTAGATGTTTTGCTAAAGCAATAGCATAAGGGCTCGACGATGATGTGATCTCTGTTCTAAAATATGGCAGTTCAATGTCACCAGAGCTGGAAGCAGTGAAACAAAAAACTATCCAGGTTAAAAGATATTACCTGATAAGACCTATTCATCTTTGCTAAACAATTTCTTCACAACTTGTTACAAAGAACTAAAATTGCCAGCAGATTCCCGATAGAAAACTATGAACTTAGATTACCGTGACGGAATTGGTTGAGCAGTACTGTAAGAAGCAGTCAAGGAGGCAACTACTATGAGTACCAAGCATATCTGCAATCCTACGACTTGCTTTATTTCTTGCAACTTCACATCCTACCACATGCATGGAGCACATAAACATAATCAAATTCTTTGGAAGTTATTTTGAGTTGAAATATAATAAAACTGTAAAGAAACAGAAATAAAAGGATACCTTTAAAGAGAGGAAAAATAGACTGAATGATATGAAAGCAGACACTAGACAATACAGGCATGAAGATCCTGAGAGTTTTGTACTAAGGATATACAGAAAATATGCACTAGCAGATGCCATTGCAGTCGTTGTCCCAAATAACGCGAAACGCCCATTGGTATTACTAATTCCAAAAGGTAGATTCCCTTCCCCAAGCTCTGCACTTAGAGCGGTTACTAAGCCATACATAACAAATCCAATCACTGGGAGAGGAACACCTGGCAAAATGTAAAATGATTGTCACTGAGTTCAGCTTTCAAACACATCATACCTCCAAGAGGACAAAGACAAAAAACAAATCACTACATACTACACAAGTGGAGTGAAGTATGCTATTCAACTTCAACAGTTCTATGTATGCTAAAGTACTGAAGCCCCCAAATGATATAGCCTTAAGCACAGATTCACAGAGATAGTCACATGCGAGTGTTTGATCATGCCTACTATAAGAGTGGACAAAACTCCACCACAACCTCAAAATTAGCCAATTAATCAAGAGAGGTCTCCATAAATACAAATTTCAAACTAATCTGCAAACAGTTTAGTCAATTACTGAAACTATAGATTCAGGACTGCATAAATTCATACAATCTCCAAAGTCAATTGCAAATTCCAAACCCTAACTACGTAAATCAAATGCTGCAGTCATAAAAGCGTTAGGGAAATACCGAAAACGGCAGCGTAATCGCTGTTCAGGACATCTCCGCAAGTGCCACCACCAATAGGGCAAAACGCATCAGAACCAGTGACCTTGAGGTAAGTCAAATACGCTGTATCTAACATCCCAATTCCGCCAAGTACGGTGTACCAGTTGTATGTCGAACTGTTAGTCGTAGATACTTCACTCGATGAGGAGGAGGAAGACAGCGACGGCGCCGAATCCTCACCATTATCCGGCTCAGATGAAGAACATTTGATCGGAATCGCCGGAAATCTCCGACTAGAGACCTAATTAAGAACATCTGACTTCAACTGACCGATCACTTTATTAACTCAACCATCACAGAAGAAACACATAACTAGAACTTACCTCAAACCTTCTCGGGTAAGGAGTTAACGACGGAGGAGTAAACTCACAGAAGCCAAAACGAAATTGACAAGACGATACGGAGACAAACCTCGCCATCATCGTCGTCGTCAAACAATCGCTCTATTCCACCATTGTTAAGTTTTCTTCTCCTCAGCTTAGCTTTCCACACTATCTCAGCCACTTGTTTCAATAGTGGGCCTAATTTAGGCCCAAACGTAATCTATTTGTTACCATAATAAGCCACTTAAGATTGGGCCTTACGGTTGCCTTATCTTATCCGAGTCAGCAAGTTATCCTCTCCAACACGACTTACGAGGCACCGGAGTTGGACTTATCATTATCATCTACGCATGGCTTACATTACATTTTTTGGAATCGACCGACTTTGTTACATAATTGAATTTATCCGTAGAATGATAGAGACTCCAAAGATCGGAACATAAAATTGCTGACGCGACACCCATACGTTTGTGTCTTAGCATATATAAAACGCAAGAGAAGAAGTATCTTAAGTAGACTCGAAGCATCTAAGAGAAAAGAAGAAGAAAAAGAAATGGAAACTACGGCTTTAAACACAACCGCACGAATAGGGAACTGGTCATCGGCTATTTCTCCACCTCTACAAACATGTGGATCGTTCAACTGGCAGTTACCAACACGAAAAAGTGTTATTGTAGCAAATCTTCAAAACTCAAACTTCCGATGGTGAGCTCTCTCTCAGGTTTGGATTATGAGTTATCAGTAAATATTATATGAGTACTGACTTAGTTCTTGTTGAAGGAGGAAAGCAACGTCAACAAGCAGAGGAAATGTTGCAGCAGAGGCAGCTAGAGTTCCTACATCAGTACCGGTACGAGTGGCGCGTGAGCTAGCTCAAGCAGGTTACAAGTATCTCGACGTCAGGACACCAGACGAATTCAGTATCGGACATCCGACTAGAGCCATCAACGTACCTTACATGTACAGAGTTGGATCAGGTTATTATTTATTCATCACCCACCTTTACTCTTTACATTTCTGTTCTTAAAGAGAGGAACAGCTGAATGGAAAACTTAAAACTAACCAAAAGCCAAAAACGCTGCAGGAATGGTCAAGAACCCGAGTTTTCTAAGACAGGTCTCGTCCCATTTCAGAAAACACGACGAAATCATCATCGTAAGTTTACGTTTTAGCAAACCATGAGAACAATCTCTCTTTTTAACATCATCTTTGAGGATCAGAGCATAATAATTAAACTACTATTGTAGGGTTGTGAGAGCGGAGAAAGGTCTATCATGGCTTCAACTGATCTTCTCACTGCTGTAAGTGTGATTCACTTCTACTTAAACAGCTTAGTGACAGAATTAGTTAAAACAGTTTCCTGATTTAGAACAAACGATTTTTACAGGGATTCACAGCGGTCACAGACATTGCTGGGGGATACGTCGCTTGGACGGAGAATGAGCTCCCAGTAGAAGAGTGAAAACACACATGACATGACCAAAAATCACCTCCTGTAATTATCAATAATTTATGTAGATGTTCTAAACCCAAGTGTTTCTGTAATGACATCGTTTATGACCAAATTAATAAGAATACTTGCTTCAATTTAAACTTTATTGACTTGCAATGCAACTCAAACTCTGCAGTGATCATTGTATCAAAGGAAATTGCTTAAGAAAAATAATACATGGACAAAAAGAGCGAGGCTCTAAGAGGACTGTACAAAAGGAAAACGAGAAAGAGAGTAGAGCTCTATCAAACCACAGTTTCAGGGCACTCGAGAGAGTGTCAACGATGGCCTTTTCTTAGGCCTGAAAAGTAACCACCATGTTTATCCTTTTGGCGCTCATAATACTTAATGTAAATTCTCTATAAATTAATATTATTATAAATAAATAAAATATCATAGCCCCATATTGTTAATATAATTAATAGAGGGTTTTGATTTACAAAGACTAGTTTTGATTAAAAATGTTATGATCATATACAGATCTTCAAAACATTTTGTAATCTAACATATATAGCAATTTAAGATCCTTATTTTCTTACAATAAGTTATAGGTCTTTTAGTTTAGATAGGTCCAATTAAGCAGTCCGTACCATTGATTCCCCAAAAAATCTCAAAGCCAACTTTGTCTTTTCGGGGCAGTGATCGGAGAGAGAGAGCAAAATTTTTGAAGGAAACCAAAAATCGAAGTCGCAAAAATGTGGAAGAATATCAATTCGAATGAAGTCATCAATTCTCTTAAGTTTAGACTTCAAAATCTTGATTGTACATAAAGTATTCAAATATCAACAAAGATAAATGTTTGTTCTTGTATGTGTTGTTTGTACATGACCAAATTGGAATATGACCAAACCTAAGCTTAAGGTATGTTTTTTTTTTTTTTTGCACAAAGTATGTTCTTTATAAACATAAGCTTCACATTAATTTATAATTTATTTTAGTCCTCACATAGAGTATTTTGTTATTTAAGATTTTCTTGGTCTTAAGTATTAATTAATAATATAGAAAATAATTTGCTTTATTTAAAATATTTAATAAATAGTATATCTAACCATTAATAATTTATTATAGTCTTCACATTAATAATTTGTTGTAATTTATTGGCTGAGCTAACCATTAAAGCTGTTATTTTATCTGCATCTTGCAGAAGACCGGTTGCTGACTTCCTCACCACCGCTATGTTCGGGTGAAGGTTCCTTCTCGATTCCACTGATATAATGATTTTCCTTCATTTGGTGTGCTTAAAGATCTCGAAAGCATAAATATGCTGCTTCTGGCCCTAGAAAGAAGCTGTACACGTACTAGAGCCGCCATGATCATCGCGTAGATGTTGGAGGAAAAAAAGATGATTTCCGGTAAATAAGAGTGTTTTGAGTTTTGACCTTAGTATTTGTGACCCCTTCATAACTGACTAGGCTTGGGTTTATCTACTACTCGTGTGCTTTATCTTTTAATAACTTTAAAAGTCGTATCGTTTTATTTTTTTGTTAATCACATCTCACATTCTCACATTCTCACTAATGAATGACCGTTGACGTCTGATAATAGAACTTATATTATTTATTTAGCCACTCTAATCTTTAAAAGTTAAATTTCATAATGTCTAAAGCGTACCTAATATAATACAGTATAAATAATTTCAAGATTGGTTCATATGTATTTCCAGTTTAATTAAACAAAATAGGTTTGTTTGTTTTTCTCCTCAGCTTAGCTTTCCACTATCTCAGCCACTTGTCTCAATAGTGGGCCTAAGATAGGCCCAAAAGTTATCTATTTGTTACCAAAATAAGCCAATTAAAATTGGGCCTTTCTGTCGCCTTTATGTAGATGTTCTAATAATACATTTGTTTATGACCAAATTACTAATAATACTTGTTTCATAAGAATGGCTTCAAAAGAATGGTTTAAACTTTATTGACTTGCAATGCAACTCAAACTCTGCAGTGATCATTGTATCAAAAGGAAATTGCTTTAGAAAAACAATACATGGACAAAAAGAGCGAGGCTCTAAGAGGACTGTACAAAAGGAAAACGAGAAAGTGAGTAGAGCTCTATCAAACCGATCAAACCACAGTTTCAGGGCACTCGAGAGAGTGTTAACGATGGCCTTTTCTTAGGCCTGAAAAGTAACCACCATGTTTATCCTTTTGGCGCTCATCTTCTCCAACCTGGTGGTTTCACAATATATTATTGCTCAGAATTGCGTTGGTATAGGTATAATATAACTGGTCAGAGAGATATAATGATATAGCAATTACCTCGTGGACTAGTATGTTAAGCATTTCTATGATTTCTGCAAAATCGGGTCTTTGAGCTGGGTCTTGCTGCCAACATTTCTCAAGAATTTCAGTCAGCTTTGGGTGTGTTTGCTTTGGAATCTTTGGTCGAAGTCCCTGTTAAATAATACAAGTCATTGTGCTAAAGCCTCTCAACAAGGCACAAGAAATAACTGTAAATCCCTATAAACATAATACCTTTTGGACAACGCCAACAGCAGCTTGCAGTGGAGTCAAGTAAGCGTATGGCAGCTGTATTCATTAACACACAAAAGATAACGAGTTTAGCAACTTTCTAGCAAAAGTTAAAAAAAAAAAAATGTTTTCACTCATTAAGAATCTTACTTCACCAGTCAAAAGTTCCCACAGCACAATCGCGTAGCTAAAAACATCTGCCCTGTGATCATAAGGTTTGTGCTCAATGACCTGAGTTCACAAAGTCTAGTGTCAAAAGCACGGAAAGCCAAAAAATAATAAAAACAAGACAAAGAAGTATAATACCTCTGGTGCCATCCATCGGTATGTCCCTGTTTCAGCTGTCATGACCCCTGACTCAGTCTGCACTCTGGCAACCCCAAAATCGGCAACCTTGACAACCTGTTTCAATATCATGTATAATCTAAAGACATGTACCTCTGTTCTGTTCAAATAAAAATAAGTTTGTGGAGAGGGAAGGTGGAAAGACTACATAAACTGTGTCCAAATTAATGTTGAAGGACTAGATCAGTGGCCAAAGATTGAGGCTTACTTCATGTTCATCCATAAGAAGATTAGCAGTCTTAAGGTCTCTATGAATGATATTGTTCTGATGCAGATAGTTCATTCCTTTAGCGACGTCAAGTCCCACTTTGAGCAAAGATTGAATTTTAAAAACGCCTTTGTGTTTGTGAAGAAAATCATAGAGGCTCCCCCGAGTCATGAACTCTGGTACAGAAAGCATAAAATCAGCTGACCATGAATGCATATAGAAAGCCAAAAGTAGCAAATGAAATGTTAGGGTATTATATAGTATATACTAAACAAGAACCTATAGGAACCTCTAATGTCCTGCTGAAACAACTTTCTCACCAAGCATGAAGATACAGAACCAAGAGACAAAACAATCTTAGATGGAACAAGTATCCTATTAAGAATCTACTGACAACTTACCCGTCACAATGCAGAGGTTTGGTGATCGTGTACATGCACCGATAAACTGGACAACATTTTTATGCCGGACTTTCCTACAAATAGGAAATTCAGTAAGAGCCGTCCTCTACTGGGAGAAAATTAGTGCATGTCTCTGAATTTCAACTTTGTTTAATGGACGTTAGTTGTACAAATATGAGGGCACACCTCATTATATACACTTCCTGAGAAAACTCTCGTAGCATTTCTGCATTTACACGCTCAGGCTTGAGAATTTTGATAGCTACCTCCTGACTACAATAGGTTCCTCTAAATCTGCATAGCCATCAAGAATATATATATCCGTTAACTTCCTAACATTGTTTAAAAAAGAAGAGAATTTTGGAATACTAAAACTCACAGTTCCCCATATGATCCACATGCCACTTTTTTTTCAATCCTGAGTTGTTTCATGTCAATTTCCCACTCATCAGTTCCATCAGTAGGTATTTCAACACAAGCAGGTAGCAGCTCGTTGGTTGATTTGTCATGCTCAAAGAAAGTAATAGATTTCTGTTTTGAACAAGGTTGATCCTGCAGAGCAGCCAGTGTGGAATATGGAGACATGACAACTATCAAAATTGATTCAAACCATAGCAACAATACATCAGTACAGCGTTTCAGTTCTGGAGCAAGCTAATGTTTTATAGCATTAGTTGCATTTTCAGAAATGAAATTGAGAATGAGGCATGGAGAATATATAAGGAATCACATGAAGCTTATGACAAGAAAATTGTAAGAGATACCTTAAGCTTCCTTATCTCCTTCCCCAATGCATCTTTTAAACCTTCGGTTTCCTGTATTTCCAAAGTGCATGAAGTTTTTCAACCAGCTTAGTAATGACAGGGACATTAAGTCATCTACTTAATACATTAGTCACAAGTCAATTACCTAATGCATAAAGTGATTTATTCAAGGGTCAATATCTTTCAAAGTCATTTACCAAGTACATCAGTGACAAGTAACATGATGGTTCTGAAAGATGTGATCCATACAGAAAAAATGATATTATACCTCCTGGGACCAACCATCAACAACGAATACATCCAGAGAGAAACCATCAGCGGTAGAGAAAGCATGAGCCTCTTGAATATTTAATCCAAGTTCACCAAGCATAGAAGTTAACTGCAACAAGAGACCGTTTCTCGCTCAGATATTGGCTTAATGGAATAAACAACCACCCATACTCCTCAACATGACTTTATCTAATTGATACTTAGACGTGCACTTAACCAGTAGAAACAAAATGCACAGATTTGTATTTTGGGAATCATAAACATCACTTTACTCAACAAAGGAGATTTTTACAGATATTGTTAATGAACACCAAGTCACATGTTTTCCATTATCAGAGCTGACATTAAAGAAATGGAAGAAACAATGTAACAACCAACCTGACTAAGGAGTTTCGGCTTGTCTATTGTTGAAAAGGTGATTTCGTGCATCGGTCTAGAAGATAAGAAACAAAGCATAATATGTCACCACAAATGAGAGGACGATTCCAAGCTAAAGAGTATTTCTCTGTAATTATATATGCAGACAAGAGTAGAGGAATACAATATAACAGAAGAATATTCACCGAGAATTAGGCAAGTGTGCATTGACAGCACTATCATCATCTTCAGCATGATCTTTGTGAGCTTGTGTAAGAGCCTCAAAATTAGGAGAAGAACCAAAAGTTGGAGGTGCAAGAACCCTTTTTAAACAGCAAGCAATAAACATAATTCAAAATGTCAGCGAAAACGTCTAAAGATCAGCATAGAACAGCATAAATCTCTACCTGCTCGAGTTGTAAGAGCTTTGAGCATCTTCCTTAACCGCAGGGTCTGAAGAATCAGCGTCACCAGAATTTCCATTCAACGTGGGAGAAACCTGTAAGAAAACACAAGGAGGACTAATCAAGTCAGTAAAAGTATCATGCAGCTAATTCAAACAAAGATTTCAGTATCAAGCGCTTTAATCACACCTGAACACAACGAACTTCAAAAACAGGTCTAGTAGCAGGATCTTCAGCTAACTTCAGTAACCTCTGATGAGTAAGAACATCTTCTGCCCTCTCAACATTTACATCCAAAGCATATCTTTAAGACAAAACATAAAAGTAAACTTGCATCATCATCATCAGTACTAACTAAACAAGAAAATGTGAAAACTAAGAGCAAACCTACAAAAACACGTGGTAATAACCAGTTTCCTTCAGACAAGAAAATGACAAAAAAAAAAAAATCCATGTTATTTAAAAAATACCGAGCAGGGAGACGATTGAAGTGAAGCCAGAGCTGATCATCAAAACCAGGGAAATTAGCTTCTTCGTAATTGAATTCTTGAATACGCTGAAGAACCTCACCGTAGACCTCGAGTTTCATACGATGCTGTCTAGGGTTTTCTTTAGAAACGGAAGCCACGACTGCTCTGCTTCCGCAACTCTCCTCTGTCTCCTCTTTGATCGCCATCGAGGATTAACAGAATCCACGAACGGGTGGATCAAGAAATTGAAAGACACAAAAAAAACAGATACAGTAAACAAAACAAAAAAAAAAAACATAAAACAGTAGGATTGATCTCTTTCTTCGATCCAAAAGCCACACAACAAAATAAAAAAAAGGAGATTGATCCAAGATTCAAGAGTTAAAAAAAGGATGAGAGAAGAGAGAGAGAGAGAGAGAGTGAGATGATGATGAAAAAGCCAGGGAGGACCATGAACGTTTCGTTGGTGTAAACACGTAGGAGCTTGTCCACGTCATCATCGTGTTGAGTTGGGGTGGGTCTATATGAGTGTGGGTCACGGGGGGGGGGGAAATACACTCTTTTTATCTTTAAAGAGAGCTCTCTCTCTCTCTAAATGGATAATGGACATTGTTGCTTTTTTATTTGCTATGAGATATATAATTTTGTATGGTGGTGTGAGCTCATCTTTTATGTAGAAAACGAGATGGTGGATCATGGATCGTTGATGGATGCCATTATATATAATTTTTTTTTCCTTTTTTTTTGCTATTTTGTGTGATACAAATTTGATGATGTGTGTCTTTTTTTTCACGATTTGTTATATGACTTTTTTTCTTGCATTAAGTGGGTAAACTAAAGTGGTCGTGTTTACATCTTGGTTGCACAACACGGGAGTTGTGACTTCTTCTTTTTCTCCTACATAACAAAGTCTTTTTACCCTAAAAGTATTTATGTGAGGGCCTAATTATAAGTAGTACAGGCCTTTTAATTTTCAATCTACGCTACATAACATATCTATTAGGCCCGTGTGGCCCAGCTTCTAAATTAATCAGCGAGAGAGATATGCAACCTCTTTACCAAAAGTAAAATTAAGTGGCAACAATCGCAAACTTTAGACAAAAATGATACGAGGAATCCTATAACACTAATGGACCATTCATACCATATAAGGGTTCGGTAATTAAAATGTGGATTATACTACATATATATAAATAAATTAATAAGAAATTTACCAACAAAAGTATTTTAAAAATTGATAATCTTTCTTTTTTGTCTGGAAAAAAAGAAGGAAACAAGAAAGAGGGGAATATTAACACAGCTGTGCGTGCTGACGTGGCAAAAACCAATCAAAGAAACCCAATGATTGGTCAGTCAGTGCTTCTCCTTCCTTCTTTCCTCCGGGGCTCCAGATCCTTTTAATATTCCCTTCCACCACTTCTTCATGCTGACGTTTTGCTTTTGCGTCTCTTCTTCATAAACAAACTAACAAAACAAACAATTTATAATCTATTAAATGACAGTCCTATAGTATTAGAATAGGTCAATCAAACAATTATTCCATGAATTTCAATTAATACTTCAGAGAGGTTGACCCATCTTAATTAACATCTCCTCCAAAACATAACCTCAAAAATTCCAAATACTTTGAACCCATAATGTTTCATTACATACACCTTGTCTTCTTAACAAACAATCTATATCATCTTAAATTTTAATCAAATCAGCGTAATAAATAAAATTAATGGCCACAAGATGCGCTTACACGTAGGATATAATAAAACCAATCAGAGGAGGCCATGTGTAGGAAAAGAGATAAGCCAGTTGCAGCAAATCGTGTACACGCTAAAACCACCTGAGACGCGTTTTCAAGGTTGGTTTAGCAAATCCCCAAAAAACATATGTCATAGACTAACAATGTTTTTGTTTCATTACATGATGATACCCATTTGGTGTGGTCTCCGTGCATATATTATACCTGAATTAGCCGTGTAAACACGATAACATCAAAAATATAGAAGAGATAAATTAATCTTATTATACGAGACTTTTGTACCTGCATCTTTAATTTGTGGTAGAGACATAATTAAAGACAATTATTCCACTAATAAACGATTTAAGTAACAATTATAAAAGCGTAATGTGGTATTGTTTAATCGCGTAAGTACACAAGCAAAATGAACTAATATATTTTCTTGAAGAATACGTAAATTATAAAAGAAAAAAAGAGGTGAATGATGTTGAACGTCATCGCATCATCATTGCTCCACCACTCCTCTATTTATAGTAGTCTTTTTTTCTTCGTTTTATTTTCTTTTCATCTACACTCTTGTCTTTTCACATTTGGTCTCTTTTATATGATATTGCTTCGTCTTCTTCTTCCATTTTTCTTTTATAGCGAATTCCAAAGAAGAGAAACAGAGCAATCTATAAACCAAAAAAGTGTGAAGAAACCAAGTAAAGAGAAGAGAACAGTTATGGGGCAATGCTCATCGACGACCAGGATGAGGAGAAAGAGGAAAAGAGGAGAAGAAGAAGGTTGCAGAGAATCAATGGAGAAGACTACAGGATGTTTAGCTATGGTGAAGGAGAGGCGTTCTAGGTTTTATATCGCCCGAAGATGTATTCATATGTTGCTTTGTTGGCACAAATACGCCAATTCTTGATGAGGTTTGTGTTATTAGTATATTCGATAAGTTAAGCACGTATATACGATATTTTCGTTTTTTTGACTCTCTCTGGTCATAGCTTTGTTTTTGGGGTTTCCCTTTTAGTTTGAAAGTTTCAAGCTTATTAATTTGGTATCTCTCTACCTTTTTGTTTTAAACAAATAAGTACTCGCCAACCATGAACCATCTCAAAGATTCTCATCACAAAAGATATCCTGATTCACACAAAAACAAGTAGTGTAGCGACATAACAGATAAGCTACTACAGTTTTGTAGTTTTCACTTCACTGCGTTCTAGCAGAATAAAACGCAACAACAGACAAGAAATGAAACCCAAAGTGTTGCCTGACAGAATCTTTATCCTATTTTAAGGATGATCAATTACACAACCTAAATCAACAGATAAGTTGTTGAGTTCCTCTCTCAAAGAGGATGAAACAGGTCATCTCGAGCCACGGGATTCATACCTTCGCTCTGATCTCTCTGACCTCTCTGACCTTCTTTCTGGCCTTCTCTCTGGGCTTCTTCCATAAGGAGAGTAAGACCTATCTCTTCTAGACCTTCTTTCATCACGAGGTGAATAGTCGCGTCTTGGTGACCTACGGTCTCTATAATCATCACGGTCATAGTGCCTCCCTCGACTGCTACGGCCTTCTCGGTCTTCTTTTGCACAACATAAAAAGATGACAGAACAGTTAGCAATCTTTTTCTTTGTTGACACTTGCAACTTAGTAACAGAGGCTTCACATATGGTCACTTACCGCTGTCTCTGGAGCTTTTCAAGCCAAGATAGTGGCCTGGGGTGGGAGTTCTCGGGCGCTTTCTCCGGGACTGAAGACAACACAAAGTACATAAACCTCATGTAACAAGTTAAACAAAAGCCACGGCATATTCAAAGAAACAAGATGCATCCTAGTCTGAAGAACACTTGACTAATAGTTGTTGATACTTGATAGTTGATAATGTCCTTTGATTAGTTGAGAGTTGAGAGTAGAGGCAATATAGTTGCATATGATTAGTTGGGTCAGAACATTTGGAAAAGCTGTTTAAGCTGGCGATTCGATAGATCAAGCTGTGTTTCACTTAATGATGTTGAGCAAGCATGAGTACTCTTATCATCTCTGATTGTTGCTTGACGCAATATTTTCTGAATGGTCAGAAAACCTCCAAGTCAACAAATAATGAAAATCAAACTAGTCATATCGCCACCAAAATAAGCATGAAATTTTTACCCTTTCGACAGTAATGTATCGGCCTTCTAGTACAGACTGGTTGAGATATTTGATGCAGCGCTCAGCATCCTTAAGGCTATCCATTGTAACAAAGGCAAAACCACGAGACACACGGGTACGCGGCTCCATCACAAGAAAACAAGACGCAACCTATGGAAATGAAACTAGTCAACTACCTATTAAAGATTGTATGCTCACAAATGCAGAGACAGGAAATAATATCTAACTGGCAACATGAGAAAGAAGAATCAGGCTTTCGATGTTATCACCTTTCCTTCCTTGGAGAAATGTGATTCAAGATCCTTGTCAGTGACTCTTGTAGATAGACCAGTCACATAGAGAGTTGTACCAGGGTTTTCAACTTCACTTCTGTTAACCAAAATTCATTCAGATAATGGAAAACTAAACATTAGACACTACACTATCAATCCAATAACAGAAAACAAGACATTCCAACTCAGAAGGAGAAAGCTAGAGCTAACCTTCCACGGCTTCTTGACCTTGACCTATTAAGCGTAGTTCATGAAAAAAGATTAGCACACAATAGTCTTCCAAAACTTTTCAGTGACATACCCAAAACAAAAAAAACCTTCAAAGAGTCACTGCTTCTTAACGGAGATAACTAACCTTCCACGGCTTCTTAACGGAGATATGGGTCTAGGCAAAGATCTAGACCTAGACCTGGACCTAAGCCTGGACCTGGATCTAGATCTTGACCTGGATCTGGCTCGTCCTTTCCGAGGTGAAGGAGATCGTGAATCCCTAATATCCCTGATACAAAAAAATCAAGTCTACGATTACAAACTGTAAAAGAGGTGTATCCGAGGCATACTTCAAAAACACCATCTAACTTGAGCTCAATGAGCTAAAATATCCAATTAATTCAGCGTTCGCAGCAACCCAAAATCAACAAAAAAAAAAATTATAACTAGATACTCCAAAACTAGATCTTAAACAAGTCAAAATTTCCCAAATTCATCCCGTCAAATTCACAGAGCTTACGCAACTGTAATGCAATTCAATAAAATACCAAAAGAGACAACAGCCTTCAAAAAATGCGTAGCAATAGAAAGAAACTTGAAATCTAACCTTCTTCGAGGAGAATCCGCCTGCAAATAACCCCAAGTAAAATATCTCAGCAATTTCCTCTGAAATATAAAACGCAAATCAAAGAAGAACGTAGAGATTTTAGTCGTAGAAGCTCGCTCACCATTGCGAAAGAAACAGAGGTCAGGTCGCGATCGAGACGGAGAGAGTTAGGGTTTAGTCGTAGAAGCTCCCGTAAAATCACTTTCTTCGTTTCCCCCTTGTCTACAGATGAAACTTTTTTTATTCTTTAAATCTTATATTAAACGAGTAGTAATTGCATGTGGCAAGACTCACCTTTTCTTATGGTGTGCACATTCTTCAACTCGTAATCAATCCGGATTTTAATTTCCGGTCTGCCGGTTCGGTTTGGTTTTTGCTGTATTTTCATTTTTATACCGGGTATTAACTCCAATTACACAGAATCAAAGTATGGACCTGTCTATGCATCTTCGGTTTGGTCCGGTTCGAACATTTTACGCTCACAATCATTAATCAAATTAAAAACCCAGAAAAAAAAATAGAATATCCTCATATAATTTTGCCTCATCATCACTCACTATCTCTACATTTTTGCACCCAAGCAAATAAAATACTTGACGTCAATCACAAAAGAATGTATCAAAAGAAACAACACAGTTAAATGTACAACTCAAACAACACATTCTCAGCTATATATATTCAGGATCAAAAGAAACCCCAAAAAATGCTGAAATTCATATTTAACATTAACATTAGGGAACATTACGTGGTTAAAGTGTCAGGAAGAGCCATGGAATGAGCTCCGATGATCTTACCACCAACATCTGGGAAACTCTCGTAATCAGGAAGAGGGCTCACTTTACCGTCAATGTCTACTTGTAGAGGATACTTTATTAAGTGACCTTGTAGCTCTGCGAATTCCGTATCTATGAATTTTTTCCAGTTTCCTTCAGATATTTCGTTCACGTTCTTCACACATTCCAGATCTGATGGCTTTACAAATTCATCTCCAGTCTTTCCCAAATGCTCTGCCCATAGTGACATTCTGTATCCATACACCTGTGTATATGATAAGAGATTTCATCAAACCTCTTTATGTGTTATACTTTCACCAGGTTTCCTTATATACTGATTCAAGAATCTAGAGCACAACACAGTTTTTCATTTCTCCATTGTTTCTAAATCTATGATTCAGGAATTTTAAACTTATTTTCATAACGATATAAATTCTAATAGACAATTTTGAGATTTCGGTGATGGTACAGGTGATGATGTTAGGAGGAAGGCAAACCTGGCCACGTGGGTGTTTTCCCTTGTGATTCCATGTATAATGAGGTTGATATGCGCCCATGGCTATTTCGGTATCTTTCGTGCCAGCCATAGATCTTTGGTTGATATTAGCAGATCCCATGAGTACATACTCATCATCTACTATCATCCCCTTTGCGTGCACGTAAATCATAAAACGCTGGAACTTATAAGAATCCGACACCTGAAAAATGTAGTTAAAAAGATCATAAGGATTTTATTTCCACTGAGATTACAACTAAAAAGTATACGTATGATTTCTTTATCACTAAGCTAGAGTTTTTGTAGAATGTAGCAGTTCTTAGTTTTTGAAGCTTATACCGTATTGCCATTGGTGGCTGGCATATTATCTGGAAGTTGCTCTCGTTTACCAAGGCAATAAAAGTTAAGGTAATCGAGAGGATGAGCATCTGATTTCGCCGCTTTCAGTTCTTTTGCTATAACATCATACATCATCTGCATAGTTTGGCTCTGCAAAATGAAAAGAACAAAGGATGTTTAGCAGAAATGTTTGTTTCACTTTAAAAATAAGGGAATAATCTATTTTGGTATCGGCACTGATCCAGCTAAAAACGTTACCTGCCAGTATAGAATTTCTTGCACAGGGCCAGACTTTGGGTCGCCTTCAGGCCACAACGGTATGACGACATATACAGCAAATCTTTCTTTAGCTCTGATTTTACTAACAATCTTTAATGCCAACTCCATAGGAATAAGATTATCAGCTCCTGGTCATTCAAGACAAACCGAGAATTAGAAAATCCACCAACGAAAGTTCATTCACTTTCATTTATACAGATGGAGGATACATTTCGGATAACAGTCAGGTGAAAATATAGCCAAACATACAAAACTAGTAACTGAGAATTACACTAGACTTTACACAGTCAATGCAATGTGAGCATTTTATTTCCTAGTCTAAGAACTGTACTCAAAGATCAAAACGTACCTGCATCTTTATAGGAAGGCCAAGCATAAGAAGAACCCAGGAAATACTGATTCTCGATATATATGAAATGCTGAGCAGATCTGATTGTCTGGATATATGCCGTCTGGATGCTTTTATCTACAACAAGACGCTTGGCACATTCCAGATGCTGCAGTAAATAAATAACTTTGAAGACTTAGTAGTGCAATTTATACCATGTGGGGCTTACAAACAGCAATTGCATTGAATAACTGTTGATTGTCAAGGACAATTACTAGTAATAGCAAATAAGTTAATCTACCAACCTGAACCTCAGCCTCATCTTCATATTTTGGAAATCCTTTCACAGATCCTGAATCAATAGAACGGAACACCTGAAAGCCAAAGAAACCACATGGTTATATCAAATCAACAAAAAAATCGTTCATGAAAAAATATTGTTTGGAAGGAATCTGGAAGGACCTGACAATGCCAGTTCTCAGGATCATCTTCTTTAGAAACCCAAACACATGGTTCATCCTCTGGAACAATTGAAGTACCATCCTTCAGAAACTTAAACACTGGACTTAAAATCCATGATATACGTCCTATCCGGATCAAAGCATCATCCTGCCAGTGAGTTTTCCCCTTCAAACGTAAGCTGAACTCCTTCCAACGTGTTGCCTTTCTCCATCGCTGCTCAAAGTTCATGAGAACATCATATGCCGCAGGCCCATCTATCCTACAGTGCAAATCGTGCCAAGGTTGTCTTGGAGCCTTGGTACCAGCCTGAGGAAGTAAAAACACAATAAGAATCAGGAATACATAAGAAATTAAGATTCTAGCTTGAAAATAACCAGTAAACAATCATAAACTCACAGGAAATGTAGGATTGTGAAAATCATCCTTGAACACAGTGTCAAGATCGTGGAGTATCCTATGTTCAGGTGTGTCATAACGGCCATCACAAAGATCTATACCTCCAATAAAAGCTGTGACCTTACGATTATTACCAACAGCCTGAGTGTCTACAAGAACACACTTTTGATGGTGCGTAAAGAGAGTACCAACAACCTGGGAAATAAACAAAGAACTAAACCTCAGAGAGAGAGAAACAAAGGAACCTTCCATGGAAAAGAACATATACTTTAAAGAGCTAGGACTTGCCTGTTGTTTGAACAACCCAAGCTTACTGCTGGCATATCGAGGTGACAATACACATATCACAGAAGAATGCTTGAAGAACTTCCTAGTCTCCTCATCATGTGTCCCCATAACTCCAGGCTGCAAAATAAAAGCCAAATACTCTGTCAAACCATGAATTCCTCACTAGAAATCCAATTCTAAAGCACAAGAGGAACACAAACCGTGCTTATCCCGAATTTATCATGAGAAGTCTTATCGTCCCAAACAAGAAGCAAAACTCGAACACCTTCCTCGGATTTGTATTTAAGCAATTCACCAAGGGTCAAATCGCCACCTCTAGGTAATTTCCTAGTAGGTTCCCTAACAAGCTTAACCTTATGGAAGACAGACCAACCAACAATGTAAATCATATGGTGAGCCTCAGAAACAGCATAACAAATATCTTCCCAGCATTTCCCATGCTGATAAACTTTGCCGTTATCAAGCCCAATCTCCGGCAACATTCCGTCCATAACATGAGCATCCTGATAAAGCCTAACCTGACTTCCTTTCCTCACAGGGAAATAAGTCCGTTTGACACCTTTCCGCTCCGGATCTCCGGCGATTCCAATTCGGTAATTATGGATCTGGTCGAACGGTGTGAATTTCATATCGATGTACAGA
Source organism: Camelina hispida (assembly GCA_023657505.1). Taxonomy (NCBI): domain Eukaryota; kingdom Viridiplantae; phylum Streptophyta; class Magnoliopsida; order Brassicales; family Brassicaceae; genus Camelina; species Camelina hispida. The sequence goes on along the minus strand of CP094635.1, from coordinate 2,385,826 downwards.
GCGGTTTCTTTCTTTGGCGGTTTTCCGGAGGCGCCGAGCACAGGGAACCAACCGGAAATGCGTTCACCGGACGCGATGTCTCGAACCGGGATCTTAGCCGAGCCAATGATTTGCGCACCGAAAACGTCGTCGTCCTTGACCTGGAACTCGAGATGAGACAAGGGATGCGCAATGGAGATTTTGAAATTCTCGTTCCAAGTGGGATCTTGCGAGTTTTTCAAAACGCGTGTCCGAGCTAGAGTCGCCTGAGGAACGACGACGGTGACGTACGGATCGCTGGTGATAACCTTACGGTGGCTACGGATGTTTTTATCGCCTGTTTCGCCTCTATCTCTAGGATCGTCATCGGTGGCTGGTGTAGTACAGGCGTTGCAAGCGGTGAAGCAACGACGCATATGTTCTGAGAACATATCCATGTTTGGTAACCTCCTCGCTTGAACAATTTTCAAATCGAGGTCACCGTGTAAAAGCATCGTAGGTTCCGGTGATTTCGCCGCCATGGTTACAAGCGGATGAAACGAAGAAGAAGAAGCTAACAAAAACCGAAAACCCTAACGAACAGGGCTCGGTTGTTGTTGCTGCTGCGGCAATGAATTTGAATAGTTTTTTTTTTTTGGGGTTAAATGGATTTGATTGAGAAAAGTTATTTTTAGAATATAAAGATAAATTATTATTTTTAGGTGAAATGATTTGAGAGAGAAAGACAAAAGAAGGAAGAAGAAGACGGGACACGTGGAGGAGACACGACGTGTAGGAGTTGTTGGACTCACTCACTGACGACATGATTCCGTGTAGATCTGAATTCTGAAGAGAGCAGTTAGTTGCACACGTTCTTCGTTTTTTTTAGCTTCTTTAATTGGTAAGAGTGGCCTTTAAACTTTACTTAATTAGTTCTCAAAATCTATTGATGGGGAATCTGATTTTGAGAATGTTGCACCATTATTTTTCTAGACGCAAAGGCAAAAGGTAGTAGTATAATAATTGATAAAATTGATCATGATGATGTGAAGAGGTCTTCTCTGTCGTTGAACAAATAATTAAAAAGGCAAAGTCAAAAACCAGCAATGCCAATCTGAGATCTACCCACCATATCCATTTAATTGATTCTACTTCGAAATTTGAATCATCATTGATTACATATACAAATTAGATAAATGAGGTAAATGATGAATCACATAAAATCCCAAAAACCATTCTTTCATGGTGCGAATAAAACAAGAACTAAACTTATGTTGGGAAGTCTAGCTGTCCAAAATGGTCACATGTCAATTTAATACTTGTCGGAACCCAGGAACAAAAGTATTCTCAATTCATATATCTACTCAATGAAGCAACAGTAGCATAAAGAATCCTTTCATGTTGAACCGTTTTACATACTGAAATCATCAAACAAAGCAAAAACTGAACCAAACGAAAAGCCTAGAAAGTTTATGATATATTTTGTTTTTTTTTGGTTATATTATTTTCTTTTGAGGTAGAGGATGGGTATGGCTTTATGGATAGGTTTAGAATAATATACAGCTCATAAAAAGGATTTACTAAAAAAACCATTGTCACAAAGTTTTCCAACGAAGATCCCTTTTGAAACGGTTTCGTCCTTTTGGGCAGTCTTCATCGTCTCTTGATTTATCCCCTGAGGGTTACACGAAACATCACGTGGCTGAGTTTGTGAGCTACAAGGAATTTGGAAGCCAATGGTTCCAAGAGATTTAGACGTTACCTAAAACTTAGGATGTCTCTTTTTCCTTTTTCAAGGGTTGCTTTTATCATTCTTACTGACATCTTTCCCAGTCTTGTCATTTTTATCGCCCTCATGTGGTGTATACTGACCCGTGGATGATGGTGAATAACCGGGAAGTGTTGGCGAGTAGCCTGCGCTTGGGCTGTAGTCAGGGCTTGCTCCAGAGCTGTAAGGGCTGACAAATTTGAGAAACAACCCGGTTAACAGAATTCAAATTTTGAAGAGTAATTAGATTGTGAAATCTTCGAATGAGATTGAAGCATCAACAATTCAATAATCATGCGTTTAATAGTCAAACCTGCTGGGACTGTATGTTGGACTCGAAGGTGAATAAGATGGAGATGTGGGTGAGTATGATGGCGATGTCGGGCTGCAGAGTAAATATTAAGAGTTAATGAATAGAAAAGATGACACAATATACGAGAAGCTTCATAGAGAGATCTACAAGTTAGGAATACACCAAACCACTAACCTGTAGCTTGGAGATGTAGGACTGTAGGGACTAGATGGTGATAGTCTTGCATTGCTAGGAGAGTAAGCAAGAGATGGGCTGTATTTAGCAGACTGAGGGTTGTAGCTTGGAGACGTAGGACCATAGCTTGGTGATGTTGGACTGTAACTTGGTGAAGTTGGGCTGTAGCCAGGTGAAGTGGGGCTGTATGCAGGTGAAGTAGGACTGTAAGATGGTGATGTGGGACTATAAGATGGTGAGGTAGGGCTGTAAGAAGGCGATGTTGGACTGTAAGATGGCGAAGTTGGACTGTAAGAAGGAGAGGTTGGACTGTATGCAGGTGAAGTCGGGCTATAAGCAGGTGATGTTGGGCTGTAAGCAGGCGAAGTCGGGCTGTAACTTGGGGATGTCGGGCTGTAGCTAGGAGATGTTGGACTGTAACTTGGAGACGTTGGACTGTAGCTTGGAGACGTGGGACTGTAGCTCGGAGAGGTGGGGGAATAGGAAGGACTTGTAGGAGAATAAGCAGGGCTTGTTGGACTATAGCCAGGAGAACTGGGACTGTAGGTAGGTGAAGTGGGACTGTAACCGGGAGAAGTCGGGCTATATCCAGGTGAAGTGGGACTGTAACCGGGGGAAGTAGGACTGTATCCAGGAGATGACGGGCTATAGCCTGGAGATGAAGAAGGCGAAAAGGCCATTCCGCCAACATATGGAGAAAACTGTGCATCTGACATTGGCGACAAACGCATATTTGGACTCAACAGGTAGTTCGGGGACATCATGCCTTCATGGTAAGGAGTGCCTGATATTGGTGAACGAGCAGGAGTCATTCCAAATTCCAGACCATCCATATAGCTAGGGAGCTGGAGTTCAATTGCATTCTTAAGCATCTCATCATTCAGATACAGTTCACAATCTCCTGTTCCAATTGGTGCAAGTTGACCCAGCATTATATTCTCAGTAACACCCCGCAAGCAGTCTGTCTCAGCATAAGCTGCAGCATCTAACAGAATATCAACTGTTTCTTCAAAAGAGCATCTCATCAGAGGCCCAGTGTCATTTCTATTGATACCATGTCGAGTGATAGCCATTAGATGACCGCGATATGTCATGGTATCACACAAGATGGCAAGATGGCGGTAATTCACATAAGAGCCATCAAAGGAAATCACAACCCGGAGTTCATCCAACAAAGCACGGCGAACTGCCTCAATTCCGAGAACTTCAATAATTTCTATCAAGTGATTGCTTGTTGTCCTCTTTGGATCCACATCTTCGTGGCACATAACAGCTAAGAGATTAACACCTTCTGTATCTAACATCCACTCTTCAGATGTCTTAAATCCACCCTCCACATCAAACCTGCTTTTTCTAACCTGTTTAATGAAAACTTTGTTGATGTCTGGAATTCCTCTGAGCGCCATTTCTGTCAGCATGTTGCTCTCAATCTTTTTAAGGAAAACATCATCTTCAGCTGATTCATCTTGCAATTCTCCCTTAGGCCCCTCATCGTTCATAATGCGAATACGAAGGATCAGTTTTTGGGCATTATCATCATTGAATATGCAAGTCAGATCATCATCAAACTCAAGGTTGATCTTTTCCGCAATATCCGCCATACTCAATTTCTTATCAACCATCATCTCGCGATTCAACTCTATACGAAGCAGCCAAGGAGATATTTTATCCGGAGAAACATCTTCATCTGGCATTTCATAGTAGGACCTCACAAATTCGAAGTCCTCCTCAATGATAGTACTCATTGGATCTGGGTCATACCAGACTTCCGTAGCTTGAGTGACACTCCTGAGAGTAGTATACTCCAAAGCACACTGAACAGTCTTAGCCCCCTCTTTTGATTTGCTAGCCTCCGGTGTGAGATAGACTGATAGGGACGGTGTTTTGATCCTTTTAGCTACATTAATAATTTCACGCAACCTGGGAACACCGAGTGTAACGTTCTTTGCACTGACACCAGCATAATGGAAGGTGTTAAGAGTCATCTGCGTAGCAGGTTCTCCAATTGATTGAGCAGCAACACAACCAATCATTTCCCCTGGGGCCACTAGCGATTGTAAAAATCTCGATTCTATTTCACCAATTACCCACTCAAAAGCCTCGCGGCTGAGCTTGTATTCCTCCAATACTCTTTTACTAGCAAGAGTGCTGCGAAGCAAAATGTTGAAGAACAGTGTTGCATTTTTCTGTGCTTCCACACTCAATGCATCATCACCAGGAACAACCAACAGCCTCTCTTGTAGTTTATCAACCGCATCCACAATTTCAACAGGGTGCATATCCGAAATCTTGCGCAAGTCGATCTTGAAAGTCTTCTGCGCATTCCAGATATGCCTCTTGATGTTGACAGGCAATGGCCAAGTGCTATCACCATTTGTTGCAATTTCAGTCCCGAGTTGGAATCTGTCAGTCTCAAGTTTCTGATATTCCGCATCAAATACATCACGCAACTCCCGAATCCCTTTCAAGTCCTCGAGATGTTCATCACTTAGGTATGTAGGATTCCAGTTTTCATCGTCGATCTCATACTTGAAAGTCCTATCGAACTCAGATTTCTTCATTTTCAAGGAATCCAGCTTCTGTGATTCAATCCATACAGCATCCATGCCATCTTCACCATAGAGAAATTGAATAACATCACCCAACGAGTTCCGGACAGTCCCATCATATTTAACCATAATATCCTCCATAGCCTTTACCAAACGCCTCTGGATGTATCCAGTTTCTGATGTTTTCACAGCAGTATCAATAAGACCTTCCCTTCCTCCCATGGCATGGAAAAAGAACTCTTGAGGTGTCAGACCACGAAGGTACGAATTCTCTACAAATCCACGACTCTCAGGACCATAATCATCTTTGGTGAAATGTGGCAATGTTCGACCATCAAATCCAAATGGAATCCGCTTCCCTTCAACATTTTGCTGGCCGACACACGCTGTCATTTGAGAAATATTAATGAAACTTCCTTTCGATCCTGCTGTCACCATAGCCTTAAGGTTATTGGTTTCTGCTAAACTCTTTTGAGCACTACTTCCAGCATCATCACGAGCTTTATTCAAGACCTACAAGAAAATTTTATGAGTCAGCACAGACAAAATAATGTTCTGACAGAGCACAAAACTAGAACTAACTAATTATCAAGTCCTTAATATACCTGATTAACCCTGTTCTCAAATGTCTCTGTCATAGTTCGGCCGGGTTCAGGGTCCAATTTCTTTTCCTGGAACTGCCGGATAAGATCTTTCACAGCAGTTTTTGCGTTAGAAATAGTTTCATTGATTTTCTCCATCGTTGATGAATCAGCAATTGTGTCACCAATTCCAATGGTAAAACCATTCTGTAGAAGCCAGTAATTGACAAGCCACTGAGTATGACCAAGGAATTTCCTGGCGGCATCAGGACCAACCTCTTCCCTGAAAACCAAGTTACGAACATAAATTAAAACAAAGGAGATCATGAAACTAATTGATCAACAATTCCCGATGATGTGTAAGGTAATTTTGTGCCAAGTAAGCTAATTACCAAATGACATGCACGAGACTTCCATTAGATGTACCAAGGGCCTTTTTGCAAAGAGTTCCGGCAAGAAGTTCCCCTCTTTCAATTCGCACTTGAGTATCCCCCGGAGTTATGAATCCAGTCTCTGAATCTGAGTGCCAGGCAGAGTACCTCAACAGATTTATCTGTTTTGGTATGATAAGATTAAAAACTTGTTTGCCAGTCCAAAGAGGGCGTGGCTTCAGAATTGCAGGAGCTGGAACTTTCCCGTCGAAATCTTCCCACCACATAAGCGTATTCATGAATACATCCTGTAAAATGAAACAGATATCAGCATACGAGTTGGTTTCACCTCCCATCAAACTCAAAAAGATAATTAACAAGCAACCGCTAATGAAAATGTTACCTTCTCAATGAAGGTATCTCTTTTAGTAATTTTACGACACCCCAGCAGCGTATCCTGAACAATTCCCATCACAGGCCGATTCGCCTGGGGAGACACAATACATTTAGGAACCATCATCAGCTCTAACACCTCGGCTCTGGTCTCGAATGATTGTGGTACATGCATGTTCATCTCATCCCCATCGAAATCAGCATTGTAAGGCGAAGTGACAGATAAATTCAGACGGAAAGTGGAATATGGCATAATCCGAATCCTGTGACCCATGATTGACATTTTGTGCAGACTTGGTTGACGATTAAACAGAACAAAATCACCATCCTGTAAATGCCGCTCAACCTGTGACCAAGAAACATAAAAAATGATGAATTCCAAAATAGCAACCTCTGTGCGTTGAGAAGATGGAATAAAGAAAAGCAGTATATACTTTGTATCCAAGTTCCAAATGATGATCACTGCTCTTTTTAAGGTACCGAAGATCTAGCCTTTGGCCATCATCCCTAATGATATATTTCGCTCCAGTCTTGCCAGGTGGAGGATGTGGGCCATAATCAACGAGCTCCTTTAATCTGCAAAATAAATTGTCAACAAAACATGGAAAAAAAAATACGGAAAAAAAAACACTCTGAAAAGAAAATAAACAGCAGACATACAAACCTTTCAATGTTATATGGAGTCACTGTTTCAGGGTATGTGAGATTCAGAGCAATACTCCACGGTACACCAAGTTCATCAATATTTATTGTTGGATCTGGTGTAATAACAGTACGTGCCGAAAAATCAACACGTTTTCCCATCAAGTTTCCCCTGATTCTGCCTTCCTTTGCCTTCAGCCTACTACATATTGACTTAATAGGCCTCCCTGATTTTTGAGTAGCCTGAAGAAAATAAAGCCAACCTAGATAAAGTACCATCCGAATGTATCATACCAGATATCTGGAAGGATACAAAAGCATTAGTGCATTACCCTTGGCTGTCCAGGTAACTCATTATCAAAATAGGTAGCTATATGAAACTGCAAGAGCTGTGTAAACTCTGATATAATATGAGCTGGCGCCCCATTTTTTTCCTGTCTTTTCAAGTTCTCATTGTGTCGAATAATCATGGCTAGCTGATGGGTCAAGTCATCCTGCATCAACAACAAACACAAACTCAGTGACACACATTAAGTTGCTAACTCTGTATTAGAATCTATCCAAAGTTCTTATTCAGTAAATCAAAGTCAACTTACCTCACTTCTGGAAGTGGCATCCATCATTACAGATGGTCTGACAGGAGGTGGAGGAATAGGGAGGACTTCAAGAATCATCCAGTCAGGGCGAGCAAACTTAGGGTTGAACCCTAATAGTTGGCAATCCGCATCACTAATCCTCTTTAAAACACTCAAAACCTGCAAAAATTTCACATGTTATAAGATTACCCCAAACATGAAAAGGTAGTGACTAATTCCATTAGAAAGTAAGGACGAACCCTATCAGCACCAAGTGTCTGTTTCCTTTCTGCAGGCTCTGGAAGCTGATCCGGCTCGTCGGTTTTCTTCCTTGGGATTTTGTACTCTGCAATCATCTTCATACCTTCAATAGTCAGCTTTGGTTGCTGTGCACCACATCCACCACGGCTCTTTTTTACAGGTTCGTCCGTGTCTTTGTTATGGACATCATCCATTTCATCACCATCATCACATTTGGTCTTGTTTTTGCAAGCATCCAGAATCTTCTTAAGCCTGTTTTTGGGATTCTTTATCTTCATAGCCTGCTTGAACTTGTGCTCCTCCTTCACGAAAATAAGCAATTGGATTATTCCCAACACTAATACAACCCATACAGTTCCAAACTGATACAGAACAAGGGATACAGTAACAAGATAAGTTTGTACATACCTCATTAGCTAAAATTTTGGAGCAATTGAAGCAGACACATCTCATGATACTTAACACAGTCTTCATAAAACCGACATGATACATTGGCTTGGCGAGCTCAAGATGGCCAAAGTGCCCAGGACACTCAGCCATATTAGCCATACATGTATCACACTTCACCTTCCGATCAATCGTACCAAGCCGGATATCACTTAACCCTCCCACTTTAGGTTTACCCTTCTCTGTCGTCTCACTATGCTCAACATGTATAACAGACATTTGCCTCTGTAAAAAAACAAAGAAAACAAAAAAGCCATTAGATACCCAACGAATCATAATCTCCTACTACTCGTAACTTGCAATTAAGATCAATAGATTGAAAAGAACATGCTCCTTAGCTAATCCAATCGAATTCTATAATTTTCCACTCCAATTTAACCGCCGGGGAGCAATGAACTCAAAAGAGCTAGAGAAAGCGAAAGCGAAAGAGAGAAAGGAACATTACGATCTCATCGGGGCTGAGGATACCAAACTGGACCACCCGGACTTTGGAGACCTCGGCCGGAGAGAACGGAAAACGTGTATCCATGGCGGCTAAACTCCGATCAAAGACGAAATCGAAAAAATCGAAAACCCTAGAACGCGAATTGAAAAGGGGGAATCAAATCCCAAAAAAAAACCCCTAGTTTGTTGTTTCCCTCTTTTTGACAATTTGTTTTTGAATCTGTGAAGTCAGTTTACAGTTATACTTAAAAGCTAATTTCGTTTTCGAGTTTTTTCCCTCTCTGGTTTGACACGACCAGATCTGGAATTCTCTCGTCTCTTCACGAAGAGAGATATGAGCAAAAGAGAACACGATCGGTACCCTAAGCCTCTATTTATAGAAGAAGAGGCTGCTCAGAGGTCGGTTTAGGCTATATGGGCCGTAAACTTTTCAGGCCCACTTAAACGAGCCTACGTCGGCGCTGACCTAAATGAAACGCGTAATCTTATCAAGATTCGGTTTATATCGGTTTTGTATTGTATCTTTCGGTTTGATTAAAAAAAACAATTTCGGTTTGCAGAATAATAATACACTCTCACTATTTATTTCACCATGTTTGGGGGTAAATCGTAACCATTACAGGTTAAATTAATTAATTGCTAGTGGCCAAAGCTATAAAGGAAGAGGAAGTCCCTGAGCTAAAGAATCCTATCTGTAATTTAGATTGAAACGTTTTAGTTATCTTCATTTCATCTTCGGAATAGGAAATACCTAACACCTTAAATAGTCCAAAGGGTAACAAAAATAAATTCAATTTTTCTAAACTCTATCAAAGTAGGGTGAACTCATAAATACGGAAAATTATTACAAGGATGCATAGTCCAAACTCTAACGTCAAGTTGTGTGAAGCCACTCTGTTTCTGTATATAAACAGAAACGCTAAAGACGAAACTAAAAAAAAAAGATAAGAATTATAATATAAGCTATATTACTTTCTCTTCCATTTTCAATTGCATGTTTTCATGTAACGGTCTATTGTTCTTTTGTCTTTCGATTTTAGATCTCAATGGCGAAGAAACAAAAATTTTGTAGAATCAAACAAAAAAAAATGGCGAAGAAACCGAAGCATCATCTCCGTCATCATCACCCGCGTAGATCTTTATCGATGGAAGCTTTCACAGTTCTCATACTTGTACTTTTCGTCATTCTGATCCTTGTCTGTCTCGGAATTTTTTCACTACCGAGCATTACCAATAACTCTTCTAGGCCGATGGATTTGACCACCGTTGTACAAACGATCGAGGAGAAGTTAGTGATATGATGTTCTTTTTGTTGTTGTTACATTCAAGTTCTTTAAGTAATAGCTTTTGAATTCATTTAAGTATAGGGAGAGTTATGGAGACGAAGAAGACGGTAATGGTGACCGCTGGCTTGAAGTTATCTCGTGGGAGCCTAGAGCTTTCGTTTACCACAATTTCTTGGTAATCTCTTTTCGGATGAAGTTCTGATTAAGATGCTTGATCACAATTTAACATGTTACATGCTAGTTCACATATATGGTTAAGTGTTTCTTGGCAGACAAGATAAGATATTAACATGTAGTTTGCATCTAGCTCTTACTCATGAGAAAATAATGTATATGTGATCTTTAGGCTTTCATGTTTGAAATGATTGATACAAATTCAAAGGTTTAGAATTTGATCTTGAGGCTCTGTTTCTTTAAAATTTGTAAGACAAATGAAGAATGTGAGCACTTGATTAGCCTGGCGAAACCTAGTATGGTGAAGTCAAAAGTGGTTGATGTGAAAACCGGAAAGAGCAAAGACAGCAGGTTCTGTATTCTAGTGTTGTCCGTTTTTCCCCCATCATGCTCAATTTGGAAATATTTGAGAACTCTAAATTTGCATATACATGTATCCTTCATTGTGCAGAGCACGAACCAGTTCAGGAACTTTTCTTAAAAGAGGACATGACGAAATCGTGGAAGATATTGAGAATAGGATTTCAGATTTCACCTTCATTCCTATAGGTCTGTATCGCTTCTGTTTTTAAGTTAGTATAGAACATGTTGATCGTCTAAGATCATCTCTTCATATCTGTTTCTTTGTCCTAATGGAGTTGATGTAATGTAATTGCAGAAAATGGAGAAGGGCTACAAGTTCTCCATTATGAAGTTGGGCAGAAATATGAACCTCACCACGACTACTTCTTTGATGAGTTCAACACCAGGAAAGGAGGGCAAAGAATTGCTACAGTTCTTATGTACCTGTGCGTAACCATATACCCCTTACAATATTTCTTATTAGCCACAAGTTATAATCCTCTTTCTTTTATTGCACTACGTACTTATAGCTCGGACGTTGAAGAAGGCGGCGAAACAGTTTTCCCATCTGCCAAAGGAAACCTTAGTGATGTCCCATGGAGGGACGAGCTCTCACAATGTGGTAAAACAGGACTCTCTGTTTTACCAAAGAAGAGAGATGCTTTACTCTTCTGGAGCATGAAGCCTGACGCGTCTCTAGACCCTTCTAGTTTGCATGGTAAGAGAGAAAGAGACTCAGCTAGATACTACATACATTGCCAATGAGTTAGTAGAGATCTAAGACCAATGTTTTGATTCATTCAGGTGGTTGTCCAGTGATCAAAGGAAACAAGTGGTCATCAACTAAGTGGTTTCACGTTCACGAGTACAAAGCTTGAATGAAAACAAGATAGCTTTTGAAGAGGTATAGCTCTTAACATCATGTGAGTGAATGAATCCTTGGCATTGTATCTCAGATTCTTAATGATTTTCTCGTCTTTTGCATGTTTCTATATATGATCCCACACCAACATGTGTTAGTATGTTTCTATACGGTTTTGTCATCCTGATACGTACATACGTCTCTCTAAAGCTCTCAAATTTCAAACGCTGCTGAGCCAGCAAAATGATACACATAATAACAGTAATTAGCAACTACTGTAACAATACCAAAACCCTAATTATAAAAGTCGATGGGAATTAATTTAAATTCCTATTTAATAAACTTCTCGAGATTTTTATTTGTGGAACAAGTGTCACTATCTCAGTTGCTGACAATTCATATTTAATTTAGTTTTTTTTTTTTCTTTTTGATAATGATCTCTATATTCGAGTATGTTGCCTTGTTGGGTTTTTTTCTTTTGCGACTTGTATAAAAGGATCTACAGAGTTTAATTATCTTTGTAAATTCGCTCAACTAATGGGAGGAAAAACCCTAATTAAATTCGTTCTCTGTCTTTTAAGTTCATTATCTGATATACTCAGATACATACTTGTGAACTTAATGTCTAAGTCGACGTCCCAGTCTACCGAACTGTATCTGAGGCAGAGGTTGAAAGGGCTGAAGATACATGAAACTTCAGATCTACTGCAGCACGTCAACACGTTCGAAGAATTAGTCGGTGATAATCTAGTGTCTGTGGATGTGAAGATTGGGGATAAAAATAAGGACATGATCTTGTTGTGTTCTTTGCCCCCCTTGTTGACTGCACTTACGTGTAACCAAAACAACGTTACGACTTCGTTGCGGTTTCCTCATGAGCGTTGGATCGAAATCATCTCGAAGGAGCCTAGAGCTTTCGTTTACCACAATTTTTTGGTAAATTTGGGATTTTTATTAATTTATATAGATTGTATATATGCTTGATGAAATGATGAATGATGAATGATAAGAACTTAGCAATATCTTCATGCTAATTTGGATATTTCTTGTTAGACAAGCTAAAAAAATTACAAAACTTGTTGTTGTTAACTAGAATGTCCCATGTAGTTTGTGCTTAGATCTTACTTGCTCCTCCACCAGTACAAACACATAGAGAACTGTACATGATTCTCTCATGCTTTATATGAAAAAGTTTAGGAATTGATCTGAGGCTCTCTTCTTTCAATTTTGTAAGAAAAATGAAGAATGTGAGCACTTGATTAGCCTTGCGAAACCTAGTATGTCGAAGTCAAAAGTGGGCGGCGGTAAAGAAAGCAGGTTATGTAGTCAGTTTTGTTCTGTTTTGTTTTTCCCCGTCTTTTAAGTTTAATTTGGAAAGATTTTGAGATTTGGAAAACTGTTAATGTACAGCGCACGGACGAGTACAGGAACTTTTCTTAGAAGAGAACAAGACAAAATCGTGAAAATGATTGAGGAAAGGATTTCAGAATTCACCTTCATTCCTGTAGGTATGTGTTTTAACTTGTCCCAAGTTGGGTTTTTCTGACCAAACAAGGTCGTAATTGTTGATCGTCTTTAGATCAATTACACTAGGTATCTTTTTTTTTACTAACGACGTTGTTACTTTTCATTTTTTTTATTAGAAATCTTTTTTAAATTTAGAGTTGATGTAATGAAACTGCAGAAAATGGAGAACCGCTTCAAGTTATCCATTATGGAGTTGGGCAAAAATTTGAGCCTCACTTTGACGGATTCCAAAGAATTGCTACTGTTCTTATGTACCTGTATGCAAACCATATAACCCTTATTAAACTTTCTCAAATCAGCCACATAAAAAAAAAAAGGAATTTATATACAATGCGCATGAGTTAATCTTTCGTTTTCTCATCCTACTACTAATTAGCTCGGACGTTGATGAAGGCGGCGAAACAGTTTTCCCTGCAGCCAAAGGAATCATTAGTAAAAAAGGATTCTCTGTTAGACCAAAGAAGGGAGACGCTTTACTCTTCTGGAGCATGAGGCCTGACGGGTCTCAAGACCCTTCGAGCAAACATGGTAAGAGAGAAAGAGACGATACATTGCCGTTCTCTAAACTTCTTATAACTCGCTTTAATTAGTTGAGGTCATGAGATGTTAGCCAAAACTCTCAAAAACTTGTTTGATTGGTTCAGGTGGTTCTCCAGTCATCAAAGGAAACAAGTGGGCATCAACTAAATGGTTTCACTTTCATGAGTTTAAAAATAGTATATTTAGCTTTTAGAAGGTTAGCTCTTAGTCATGGATTATTTGGATCGTCTCAAGACTGTTTTAATGATTCTGTCGTCATTTGCAGGGTTCCCATGATCTCTCAAACAACCTCACAAAGTTTCATTTTTTTTATTCAAGTTCTACTATGAAAACATCATTTATACGTGTTGACCAAAAACTACAAAGTTTGTGTTTATTTCCATTGGCAGAACATGTTCTACTAACGCGCAAAAGAAACAAAAAGAAGAAAGAGTTCTCATATTTATTCCAAATAAAAAATGCTTTGGACACTGAAACTGGTTCCAATTGACTACTAGCAAGAAGCAAAGTTTAGAATTTAAAGCCATTCTCGTCCTCCTCCCTGACAACATTTTTATTACAACAAACCTTTTGGACGTAACTCAAGTCTCTCCTGGTTTATGAGATTTTATTGTTTGATCAGATTCCTGATTACGTATTGCAATATCCCTCCGTGATCAAAATAAGCCAGCTCCACCTGCAGTTCAAAAGTCCTCTTGAATAATGAAGACGAAAAAAAGAAGCGAATATATACCATAGAGAGAGATGAACCCTATCTTCTAAATTTACCTCTGTGTCGAATCGGAGTGTACATGTGAAAGATTTTCCATTGTTTGTGATGACCGTTACATCCTGTCCTGGTTTGATCTCACTAACTTTGTTTGGGAGTTCAATGGTGTAAAGCTCCTGACCCGTAAGGCCTAGAGTCTCGGCATCTTCTCCTGTCTTGAAGCACAAAGGTATGATTCCCATTCCCACGAGATTGCTTCGGTGAATTCGCTCAAAGCTCTTTGAGATCACGGCTTTCACGCCCTGTGGTAGAGTAGCGATTAAAAATCGCATAACTAGTGTAAAAATGTGTGTTGTTAAACATTAAAAAAGCTGAAGCGTGTAAGCCAGAAATGTACCAGAAGCATTGGACCCTTAGCAGCCCAATCACGAGAACTTCCACTTCCATATTCAGCACCAGCCAAAATGATTGTGTCGCGTCCCTCATTCCTGTATTTCTGGTGCAGCACAGATAGATAAAAGTTGGATAAGAAGATAGTCAAGAAAACTGCTGTCTAATTCTAGTTGACCAAATCAGAGAACTAAACACTGAAACTTCCACCCCCAAAACAATCTGCTAACACATTGTTACTAACGAAGCCTTCACTAACTGTTCACTGGACAAACTCACAACAGCTCTACTCTGCTACATTCAATCTTAGGCTAGGTACAGTAAACCTATAGCTAAGAGTTGAGATGTAGTACTTATTACACAAAGCTTACCGTAATCCTAAGTCATCAAGTCATCCTAAGGATCAAAGAGCTAGAATTTGATGTTTTAAAGAGGATAACAAAGCGTGAGGGATTATACCATGGCAGCATCGAAGACAGAAAGCTTCTCTCCAGTGGGAATGTGAACTGTTTTGGGGCCAACTTCTCCTTTCAAGTGCTTGTTCACAATACGGATATTGGCGAAAGTGCCCCTCGCCATAATCTCATCGTTACCACGCCGACTCCCGTAAGAGTTGAAGTCTCTTCTATCCACACCTCGTTCCATCAAGTACTTAGCCGCGGGACTGTCCTTGTGGATGCTACCAGCTGGTGAGATGTGATCAGTGGTGATACTGTCTCCGAAATTGAGTAAACAGTGAGCATCTTTCACACCATGTGGACCAGGTGGAGACATGGTCATGCCCTTGAAATAAGGTGGCTCGTGAATGTAAGTTGATTTCGGGTCCCACTCGTAGAGAGTGCCTGACGCGACAGATAACTGATTCCACATGGAATTCCCTTTGGTGATTGCTTCATATGTAGCTTTGAACATATCAGGAAGGACGCTAGATTGAACAACCTGAAAAATTGAAACAAAGATTATTACTGAAACAAACAAATAATATAAAATCTGTTGTTTTGTGTATGCATGAGCATCATGTATTTGTTTACCTCAGCCACTTCTTTGTTAGAGGGCCAGATGTCCCTGAAAAATATCTGTTTGCCATCTTTCCCAGTTCCAATGGGCTCTGTCTCAAAATCAATGTTAACCTACAAGAGTAGTATCCATAAGATTGATACAGTGCTTCATACATGAATACTTGATTGTTAAGTAATGGTTTTAGAGTTAGCATTAACATACAGTGCCAGCCAGTGCATAGGCTACAACAAGTGGTGGGGAAGCTAGATAATTCGCTCTTGTTAACGGGTGAACACGTCCCTCAAAGTTTCTGTTCCCGGACAACACAGCGGATGCCACCAAGTCTTGTACATATATGAGAAATATTTTAGTTTTACCTTCGAAAATTCAAGTAAATAAGTATTACATCATTAACTACTTCAGGACTTACCATTATCAACTATTGCTGAAGCCACGGCTTCATGGATATCTCCCGAATTTCCAATGCATGTGGTGCACCCATAACCAACTATACTGAAGCCGAGCTGATTCAAGTACTTCTGCAAGCCACTGCAAGACTTGAAAACTCAGCACCACCATGATACAGAGAATAAGGAAATAATTAACAAAAAAACATTCAACGGTGTATCTGCTGTACCTCTTTGCCAAGTACTTTGTCACAACTCCAGAGCCAGGAGCAAGACTAGTTTTAATCCATGGCTTAACCTAATAATATTCAAACACTTCTATTATTTCCTTTACGCAGAAAGATACTATAACACGATGACACAAAAGAACAGGGCAGAATGGACGTTGTCAAACCTCCAGTCCTAGCTCGCAGGCCTTTTTTGCAACCAAGGCAGCGCCAAGCATTACACTAGGGTTTGAGGTATTTGTGCAACTGGTGATTGCTGCTATAACAACATCTCCATGTCTAAGATGTGCTGGAGTCCCGTTAAAATCAAATTCTACAACCTTACTCTGTGCTTCTTTTGGTACAGCAAAACCCTGGAAATATCATGGATAAGTAGATTCACTAAGTACAATTTTTGTAAACTGGAGTTAACTTATAAAAACAGAAGTCTTGCAGGAGATAGTCACTTCCAGGACCCGCTTAATAACTCAAATACCTCAACATAATACATATTCTTGTTTCAAAACCACAGTAACATTTCTAGATGTGCCATCATTTTCCTAAAGATAAAGCTTTCGGAAAACCACAAACATTCACATTAAGCATTTGTTCTGAAGAGAAAAGAGAGTTCTAACCTTGAATCCTACTCTATTATCTAGGCAAGAATGCCAGTCTGCTTTCATTTCCCTCAAAGGAACACGATCGTGCGGCCTGTATTGTGCGTAGAGAATAAATGTTTGAAATAGAAGAGATAATATATTTATGTAGAGACATTCGCTAATAGTACCTCTTGGGACCAGAAACACAAGGTTCCACATCCTCGAGATTCAATTCCAGACTTGAGGAGTACACTGTCTTACTCTCCGGCTGAGATGAGTTCCAAGTTCCAAGTGGAGAATATGTTATGCAGTATGATAGATGACAATAGACAAAAGAAATGAAACATACAGATGCCAAGGTTTTACCTCACTGTAGTCCACGAACATCTTGTTTGCTCGTAAATACGCCTCAATCATAGAAACCTGCAATTCAATTCACCAATCACTACCCTAATGAAATGCAATAGCATACTAAAAATTATGTAGACTTCCCCTGTAACCCCTTACAGTGTCATCGCTCCTGCCTGTCAACTTGAGATACTGCAAAGTGACATGATCGACCGGGAAGAATCCCATGGTTGCACCGTACTCAGGAGACATATTGGCAATTGTAGCACGATCAGCTAAAGACAACTCTCTCATCCCTTCCCCTGTGTATAGAAACGCAGTGGATGCATATGTGAATTAGTCTAACTCAGTCAGGTACTAGATAGGTAAAGAAGTGACAAATATGAAACAAGATATAATTTATTTTTATATGGATGTACCGTGGAATTCAACAAACTTTCCAACCACTCCATGTTTCCTTAGCATCTGAGTCACTGTTAAGACCAAATCAGTAGCTGTCATTCCATCTCTTAGTTTTCCCGTTAGCTTGAAACCAACAACACCAGGCAGGACCATGCTCATTGGCTGCACAGAAACAGATGAATTCATACTACAGTTTATAATGGAAGAAACTGCAACGGAGTGGTTATAAGGATCATCTTTAGATAGAGATCTAAGTTTCAGAAAGAGTTCGGACAGTTAGCTCTGAGTTCTCGATGTTTACCTGACCAAGCATGGTAGCTTCGGCTTCTATACCGCCAACTCCCCATCCAGCAACACCCAGTCCATCAATCATGGTGGTGTGAGAGTCTGTTCCAACAACACTGTCAGGATAAAGAAGTCCATTTGTGTTGAAAACAACTCTGGCAAGGTATTCTAGGTTGACCTGTCAATCAGAAAGTTCTAGAACTTAGTATATCTTCAATAAGCATAGATAAAAAAACTTACAGAATCCAAACAGTATCGTTTTCCTTGAATCCTTAACTTACTTGATGAACAATTCCAGATCCAGGAGGCACGACAAGCATGTTGTCAAAGGCATTGGAGCCCCACTTAAGAAAAGCAAATCTTTCTTTGTTACGCTGGAACTCAAGCTCCATATTTGCTTGCACTGCGTTCTCTGATCTCGCCACATCCACCTGAACCGAGTGATCAATGACAAGATCTACAGGGACCTGCGAATATCAACGCCTTGTATCAAAACCTTATAGCTAACCACAAACAGAAACACAAAAGTATTAATTAATCTCGGTATAAAGAGAGGAAACTAACCAGCGGATTAATCTTATTAGAATCCCCACCGAGACTATTCATGGCATCTCTCATGCAAGCAAGATCAACAACAGCAGGGACACCAGTAAAGTCCTGAAGAAGGACGCGAGCAGGTTTGAAAGGAATCTCAACCTGTTTGGGAGAAGTATTCTCCCAATCAAGAATCTTCTCAACATCGTTACTCTTAACTTGAAACTCATCACAGTTACGTATAGCCGATTCAAGAAGTATCCTAATGGAATAAGGTAGTTTATCTGCATATCCACCACAACGAGATCATGACGACATCTTCTCACATGAATCTCACAAATCATATTCGCCTAACTAACAAGCCATTGGATCAAATGAAAGCTATAAAAAACTCACCGATCCTGGGATCGTTCAAAGCAGGCAAGCTGTAGTAGTTCCCGAATTCGCCACCATCAGGCTTCTCTAACGCCTTCAGTATACTCCGGAAAGGATTCTCGGAAGCTGAAAACGCATAGATCGACACAGTAAATCAAATACAGAACCAGATTTCACAACAATAACAAAAGTTGGAAAAAATCAGCATCGAAGAGAAGAACAATAAGTAATAAGAATCGTAAAACATGTATCGATCGTAAACAAAATGGAGAAAGAAGATATAATAAATCGGTACCCATGGATGAGATACAAGTCGAGTGATGAAGCAGAGATCTGTTTCAGGAAATAGAGAGAGAGTGTGTTGTTTAGCGGAGTTGGTGAGTCGGAAAGCCGATGAAGAATGATTTTTTATAGATGTAAGTTAAATTATCTGACAGATCCGTGGTGGGCTCATTCTCGTCAGAAGTGATGGCTCTTTGAATTTTTTTTTTTTTTGGGTCTAATTTACTAATTTTACTACTTTTTTTTTGGTTTGTATCAAGTGAATCAAACGGATTTAAATTTAAATCACAAACTTTGTAATTTTTATCAAGATTATCCAATTTTTTCAAGGTTGCTCAATTTCATATATCTGACAAAATTATAAATGGATCAGATATTAATTCACCACCACCTGGTGACAAAAACAAAATTCGCCACCACCACATCTGCATGCAACTAATTGATTTTTTTATGTAAATACAAGTGTTTATTTTGGATAAGGGTCGCTCCATTCCAAATTTCATGTTCATATAAATTTGGGCCTAGCCCATCTTTGTAGATAGCCTGTTCGGTATATAGCCCAACTTATTTGATAGCACGGCGTCATTTTAGTAAATCACGTAAAACGATGTCTTTTAGGCTTAAAGGAAGGGAAAAAGGAACTGGATAATACAAACTTGAAGAAAATTGGGGTCAATAAAATTAATCACTAACTACCCAATCCAGACGAAGGCCTGGAGTTGATTACATGAATGATATATCCTTCCTTGTTAAATGTTTAGGTTATGATTAGATGTATATTCAATTTTATTCTTAGCAACACTTCAATTCTCTTAAATATTAGTATAATAATGTTGTCCAATATTATTATATCTATTCAGCTAAGTGTGTATTAACTAATAGTAGTTGCTTGATCGTAGTCAGTATACCTGCTTTAAAGAGACCTAACTAGTTTTTCAGTCCATAGAATCTGAAGCACCTTTGTATATTTTTAAAAAATGTTATAAGAAGATGTAGTGATTACATCGTGTTTTTTGTTTTTGTTGTTGTTGATAATATATCGAGAACTACGTTTAACGAAACCTTATTTATAACTATGTGATATTTATGGAGTTGATTTGATTTGAAGATGATTTCATTCACATAAATAAAGGAGCAGATGCAGGTGGTGGCTGGGTTAAATTATCAATCACGCCAATACAAAAGACGCACCGGTAAAAAATGTTGTAACGTGGGTCATCATGTAGTGATGTAGATAACCTACCAATCATACTTAAGATATTCTTAATTTATATATGTATTATGACTTTGATTTTCCACACTTTACATTATAATATCTTCTAGGTAAAATTATGTTACTTTCACTACTAGGTAATTATCTTCTACTTACCCATTGTTATTTTTTCTTTTTAGAAAAACACTTAGTTCTTTGTCAGTAGATGCAAATACTCTAAAATTATTATGTGTATTATGGTCAATATTATCCTCTCATAAATACTTGTTGGTCCTAAATTATGGTTCTGACTAGTAATAAAATATATATAAAGACGAGATGATTAACATTCGGAGCTTATACATCATTTTTTTATAATGTCAGGACTCAGATTTTTGTTAAATGATTATAGGATACCAAAGTTAGTTAAAGGTATCAGTAATTAATTCGACATTTTTTGGGGGAGGAAAGCTAATCAAACATAATCGGCCGAGTTCACTACATATGTATACATATCAGCAGCAGTGAAAATTAAACATACACGATCATGTAAGTGACACGCAACCATAAATCATGCATATGTTTAGATTACTCATGGGACCAGCTTCTGGACCAACTATTAAAAATCTAAACTGCTAACAATAAGTATCGGGAAAAAAGTATATAGGGGTAGGTATTCATTTTTTGTCACCATGCTGGGGTAGATATTTCTAGGAATTATGGTGAAACATATTAAAAATGCGGTGATTTTCATGAAGAACCGACAATTATTTTTATTTTTTTCAGGAATGGATCGGTGGACCATGAGTGAATCGACGTACAAATGTATAGAAAAGGCAGGTTTTTGGAAATACAGAAACGTTAATGGTATTACAGCTTCTCAACACGTAATAGCACAATAACAAAGTCTTACCGGACCTATTTTAGTTTGGTATAACAATAAACTATTGCTCATATTAGGGAACTTACTATGAACGGAAAGGCAGGATCAAATAAGATTTATAGATTTCCTCAAATAGATAACATGTATAAAAATTATTCATGTTTCGTATCTAATTGTTTCCTCTGATTGCTTGCTTGTTTTATCGAGAAGGACCCTACCGTATCGTATTAGTCATATTGTATTGTATTGCACGAAAAATATATGAACTCCTGAAAAAATATATGAACTCCTCAAAAAATATGGGTCTAGTTGATAACAAAAAGTAAGAGTTTAGAAAAATAATAATAATGAAATAGTTAGTCTTGCAAAAAAATAACAGTAAAGTTAAATGGTGAAATTGTTTTCGCCTTTCTTATCTTGTGAAATTGTTTTCGCCTTTTTGGTATGGTTATTTTTCTCTTCTATTGTGAATTTGTGATTAATAACCGGTACGACAATATATGCAACAACGTTAATTAATTGCTAACAACTATTTGTCCATTCATTTTTTACCCATGAAAGTGAATTATAACCAACGATTAATTATTGTCTTAATCTGTGAATAAATAATGATTCTCTGGTTACTAGAAGATAATATGACGTCATCAGGTGCCCACTGCCCAAGACCATCAGGAGCTGTATGGCTAAAAAAAACAACGATATGAATATTAGATTAATCGGGTTTTGTAGAAATATCATGTGTTATGAGTTATATGACGTATAAAGATATTTTAAAACTTTGAAAAATAATTAACATAATACAGTGATGTTAACATGATACATAGTTTAAACTTTAACTTTAAAGTTTAAACAAGTAACTAAACCTTTTTTACGAAAAAGAAAATAGAATTTAAAGTCACTAATTGTATTTTTTTTTTTTTGGTAATTTCCGCTGAGCTTGCGCGCTTTTCTATCTCTCTTTAAAAGTATATATCTAGCTCCTTCTATCTCTCTCGTCTCGTGCTTTGAAACTTCTTTATAGTCGCTGTTTTCAACATCGATCATGACAGGCAAACCCTAGATTTTACTTCACCTACTTTGCGGTGAAAAAAATATCAAAGCAAACGAGACGACGACCCAAGAGCATTAATTGCGAGTAGGCCAGACATCGGATCTTCTCTCTTAAGGGCTAAGCAAAACCCATCTCTTTCTTTCTTCCATCTTCTGTCTCAACTCTCTAAACTCTCTTATATCTCTCTCTCTCTCTAGTCTCTTCTCATCTACAAGCTCCACTGAGCTCTGTTTTTGTTTTTTTACCGTAGATCGTTTCACGTTTCTTTCTCTATATATATCCACCAGGCTTTAATCTTTTTGGAGTGTTCTTGGAAACAAAAAAATGGCATCTTCTTCTAGATTCGAATCTGGATTTTGTCCTATCTCTTCGTGTCCCTCTATTGGGAATCTCGTCGATCAGATTAAAGAAGCATGTCGTTTCCTCGCCTCCGCTGTTCTAGGGACAGTTCTCTCGGCGGTCTTGACCTTCTTCTTCGCTCTAGGTCCGCCTCTTGGTTTCCTATACACGTTTCTTGATTCTGTTCTTGAATGTCTTTAATTCTGATGAATAGAATAGAATCTACAGCTTTGGGGTTTTATGTAGAGCTAAGAAAGTTGTATCCTTTTCACTTTCTTCAGTGGGTACATTGCTTGGAGCACTTACTGGAGCTTTGATAGGCCAAGAAACAGAGAGTGGTTTCATCCGAGGAGCAGCGGTTGGAGCCATTTCAGGAGCTGTTTTCTCCATCGAAGTCTTCGAATCATCTCTTGTTCTCTGGAAATCTAATGAGTCACGTTTTGGATGCCTCCTCTACTTGGTGAGCTTAGATCTTTGCTCTGTTTTTAAATACCGGTTGGGTTTGAACTTCTAACCAATTCTTGAATTTTTTTGTGTAGATTGATGTCATTACTAGTCTTATAAGTGGTAGACTTGTGCGAGAACGCATTGGTCCAGCAATGCTAAGCGCGGTTCAAAGTCAGGTACAGTTCATCAGCAATGTGTTATTGTTAGTTGGTTACATTGAGATCTCTCTGTTTCTTGATCATGTTCATCTCTCTTCTTGCTGATCAGATGGGAGCAGTGGATACAACTTTCGAAGAGCTCTCGAGTATCTTTGATACCGGTGGCTCAAAAGGATTAGCAGGAGATTTGGTTAATAAAATACCTAAAATCAAAATCACTGGCACAAACTACTTGGATGCTTGTGGCAACAAAGACTCGTGTTCTGTTTGTCTCCAGGTTTTTAGCTCCTTCCTGATCAGCTCAGAATAAAACCGTAGATAAGGTTCTGATTATCTTGTTCTTGTTTTGTGTGATTTTGTTTTTGGCAGGATTTTCAACTTGGTGAAACCGTAAGAAGCCTGCCACATTGTCATCACATGTTTCATTTGCCTTGCATAGACAAATGGCTACTGAGGCACGGATCTTGTCCAATGTGTAGACGTGATCTCTAATCACCCCTTCTTCTAATTACCATTTGCACAGACTCTCGCTCCTACTACTACTTGTATGGTCGTAATCTTGTGGTTAGTTTCTTCAATATGTACAAAGAAATGGAAAAAAACAAAAAAAAAGTTTTGTATCTAGTTGATGATCTTCAAACCAAACCCAAAAAATTGAACCAAATCCATTAAATTGCGACTTTAGATTGTGTGTTGGTCTCACCAAACTTTGAAGTGAATGAATTATTCGTAATATTCTGTAGTTATGACGTGAAGGAAAGGAATTGAATTCTATGTGTGAATTTGTGGCCTCGTGGGCCTCCCCACCAGGAGATAAAAAAATCATGCCAAAATAAAACATTTTCTTGATTTGGTTTGTTTAATTAGATCTTCTAACATCTAAACAATAAAATCAATACTGACCAACACGTAATTAATTACAATGTCAATTTTGGCTACCGCAATTATTACGAGAGCTCTACGTGTTGTATAACTTGTAAGTTGGATATATACATTGACAACAAAAAAAAGTGACTGAATTTGGATAAATATAGTAAATGGTTACGTTGATGAGTCTCTATCTTTCTCGTGATGCTTTTGGGGTGCCTAAATGAACAAAACAGAAATACATGTAGACCTCTTGATGATTTTGTATAAATTTAGGGGGTCAGTTTTAATTTTTTTTTTTTTTTTTTGATAATACGTTCTATATAAAAATGTGTTTTGAGTGTTATTTTTTCTTGAGTTTAGAATCCAAGGCTTGGATTCCAAGCATTAATCATCACCTAACATTATTGAAACTTTCAGACGTTTATTTTAAGACCCACAATAACCTGTATATTTAAATCGTTTAACGTTGTTTCCGAAACCTTTATATATATAATCAATTAAATTATAAAAATATATGAAACCACAGCTTTAAAATTCTAGAAATACTAGTGGATTGAAAAGTGTTTTTAAAATTCGTTTTTGGTGAAATAACACGAGTAAAGTAAACGAGCTTTGGGTTAAAAAATAGGTAAATGTGTTGTTTCTCTTTTGGTCAATAGTATTTCTCACTTAACGCAAAGAACATACATTAGTTGTCTTCACGTGATCCTTCCGACAGATTCAAAGTATTGTTTGTGTAAGTAGTTGGGACATCCCAACTGTAAATATCTTTATCTTCCTCCTCAGTCCTCATCGTTTCGTTCTACGGTACACGTGGCGTACTTTATATGATCACGCGACAGTCACGTGATCATCGTCAATTGGTTTTGAAAATTAAGCCCAATAATCTGTTAATGGCCCATGTAATTTCCGATACTAAAGGCTTTTAATTAGTAAGCGCGATCCATTAATATTAAACCGGTTAACACCCGGTTAGATTTATAATTTTCCGGTTTACGTTCTCTCCCTAAACCCTGCTGCTGCTGCTATATCCTTCTTCCGACGGCTGAACTCGACTATTCAGCTTTACTCTGAGACTCACCGGAAAATCTCGTATTTGGTTTCGTCTCGTTTGCCGGAGTAAGGATTTCACCGGGAGCTATGAAGTTCCTCATTCAATCCATTTCTGGTATGCTTATATGGACATCACTGATTTATTATTATTTATCCTTTGTGGTGGCTAAATAGATAGATCCCATTTTCATCTTTCATTAAATCGATATTTCTTCGACGGAAACAGGTAGGAATCGGTCTCTGGTTCGAGCTCTGGTTAGTCGGCGTTACTTCGCTTCATCGCCGGACGAGATCGCAAAGAAAAATTACGCTAATGATGTGTCAGAATACAACACAGCTGTCAACTCCGTCACTGCTCAGCGGAGGTTTGTACTGTTCTTCTTAGCTTAGGTTATCTCACCTTTTTGATTTGTATGGCTCATTGTGTTGATAATGTGATGAGATTGAGGAATTTTTTTTTTTTTTTTTTGGTAGGCACTATTTGCTGAGGGATGTGTATGATGATATGAAGCTAGATGGTGTGCAGCCTACAGCTGATATATTCCATTCCTTTGTTGTGGGAACGATGAAGGGTGCTCGGTTGAGTGATGCTTTCTTTTTCCGTGAAGAAATGAAGGCTATGGGAATTGCTCCAGATGTATGTATATCCTCTGTTCTTTCTTTTGTTTTGGCATGGTCTTGGTTTTTTGAGAGTCTTATCAGTAGATTAAGCGATTTTTTGTCAAATAATTCCACACTTTACTTGAATGATTCGGTTCATCTGTGGCTTTGTGTTGTTGTTGACTGTATAGGTAAATCTGTACAACTTTTTGATTTCCACATGTGGGAAATGCAAGAATGGAAAGGAGGCAATCCGAGTATGTTATCTTCCCAGTACATGCGTTTTTTCTTTCTTCTTCTACATTCTTTAATATTCAATCATATAAGAGCCTTTTTGTTTGTCTCTTATTGTAAGGTCTACGACGAGATGAAGAGATATGACGTAAAACCAAATGGACAGACCTTTGTCTGCCTGCTTAATGCCTGCGCTGTTTCTGGCCAATTAGATCTTGTGTAGGTTACTGGCTTCTATTGTCTTTTGAGTGCTCACTAATCATAAATGATTTCTTTGATAAGTTTTTAATGCATCTTTTGTCTGTTATAAGTAAGGATTTGGTTATCTCAGCAATCTAAGAAGTGATCTAATATAATTCATATGTGACATCAAATAATGGTTAGGTATGCGATAGTTCGAGATATGACTGCTGCTGGTGTTGGTTTGAACCAGTTCTGCTATGCAGGACTCATAACTGCGCACATAAACAAGCAGCCTAGACCAGATAATCTTTCTACCAAGGTAACCTGTGAAGTTTTCGTGTTTGTATTTCCTTCATGTAGGTTTTCTCATATCCTCCTTTTTTTTTTCCTCAAAAGATTCTCGAGTTCGTAGAGCAGTCAAAAGGCTGGTCAGCAATTGATTCATCAAGGAAGAGTGCAGAAGATGTGATGTTTAGCATCAGTGAAGAGGAGCTTTACAATATTCCAACAGCTGATTATGCTCACAGGACTAGGTTTCTGCAGAGAAATTTGACCGTGTACCACGTAGCATTTAGTGCACTCGCTGATCTAAAGGATGTAAAAGTAAGAGGATATGTCTTCTAAATTCCAAAATTTCCTGAATTTAAAGGGAGTAACAAAAGTTAGTTTCGAAGTTGGTTTTGCATCTGACCAGCTATTCCCCATGGCAGGCAACTGAAGCTCTACTTGAGATGCTTAAGAAAGACGGAAAAGACACTGATACTTACTGTGTGCTACAAATTATGAGGTACGACAGAGCATGCACTTTGATTCTTTTATTTTCAATATTAGACTGTCAGTTTCCTGTGCCGGTGTCTTTGCCCACAAAATGAATTGGCCTAGTATATACATATATGAGATTATGAAATTTGCATTTAGATGTTAAACATTTGGCATTGTCATTGGTTAGAAGATAGTATTTAGGTACCAAAATTTTGTTACTAGTATATTACACATTGAAAATCTACACATGATTATCATATATGCATTTTACTTTGTATCTGCATAGGTGCTATCTACACTCGCAAGACTTTGAGAATGGTCTCAAATTGTTTGAAGATTACATGAGGGCAGAGAGAATCCCTGCTATGGAACTCTATACGGTAACGAATCATTATTGGTCTTTCAATATTCATTTAAGAGCGAACTTCTTCTTTTCTATATATTAACATATATAGTGTGGGCATCTCCACTTCTATATGACATATATTGTTGATTCTCAATCCTAAAACCCCGCAAATGAATATGGAGATGAATCTAAATTCTCAATTGATCCAGTAGGCAAAGAGAATTATGCTTCTATATCCTGTTTTCGATACTTGGTTCAACATATCTATATGCGACCTGTATATGCTGGAAGATTTCAATGTATTTCTTTTTGCTTCTACAGACACTTATAGAGGGGGCTATGACAGGATACACCGAGAATGGAATGAAGATTGCTCAAGACACTCTGGTAATGCCTCTAGGCTCGAGCTGTACTGAAAAAATAATCTATGAAATAAACAAAACCCGGGCCAATGGTAGAGTCTTTGCCTGATGATAATTTGTTTGTTAATGCAGGTCCAAATGAACGAGCGCAATTTCTTCTTAGACCCAAGAATTGGAAGCAGTCTGCTACTAAAAGCTGCTGGCGAAAAGGTATTAAACTTGAAATCCCCAAAAAACACTGAAAAATAGCTTTGCTGTTATAAAGAGTTGGCTTAGTAGTGAAAGTGTAAAAACTCCTTTTCATTTATGGCAGACGGGCGGGTACACAGTTGCAAATATGATATGGGATCTCATGCAAGCTCGAAGGATTACACCTACACTAGCTGCTGTTGAAGCTTACTACAAAGGATTGAAAGTAAATTAATTAGTCCCTTTTTTTCAAATCTTATAAAGAAAGCATAAACTCAGTTCCTTCTCGGTATTAATTATTGATGGGTTGTCGGTTTTTGTGTTGTGGGAATCACAGGAACGTGAAATTCCAGAAGATGATCCGAGGCTCATGTTAGTGACGAGTACATACAATACCTTGCGACTTAAGGAAGGGACATTAAACAATCGGCGTTAAAGGGGATCAAGAGGAGAAAAGACAGTATCATGGCTTCTTCGTTTTTTATTACGCTATTTGCTTATTAGGATCTCTGTAAACCATCTTGGTATGTTTTTCAAACCAGTTCCTTTAAGATGAATAAGGAGACTTCAAGTAGATGAGGACTGGATATTATTTTGATTTCAATTGCCTAACCTCGAGAGGTGCAATTGTTCAACTCGGTCATACAAAAGCAAACAATGTTCCAAATAAGCTAACGCCTGTTTTGTTTATAAAAGATCAGGCTGTTCACTCTCAATTGCACCAGTTTAGTTTTTTAACAAAGACAAATTGAAAAAAAGAAAAAAAAAAGAAGAACGCAACTATACATTCTGGTGTATCATCAATTTGCAGAGGTAAATAAAAGCAATAGTAGTTTCTGAATCACCAGATTACAGCAGATATGTGTCCTAAGGACTTTTTTAACCACAACAGCCACCTCCCTGAGAAATTGCACCGTCCCTGCCTCCTGCTGCACCTTGAGCACGCCCGTAGCCAACCTTAATGCCCGATGACTGCAAAATCCAGAGAGATACAGGGAATTGGATCACACTGTAACACAATCAAGTGATTAGAACACCAGAAGATTTCATGAAGGAAATTACCTCGTTGGATACATCAAAAACACCATCCTGAATGTTCTGGAGGATCTTGGCAGCTGTCTTTATGAATGCCTATTGGATTATATATGTGATATTAAGTAATCGTAATCAATAAAAAAGGCAAAACTCTTTATGTGATTACAGCCAAATAACAGGATGGGGAAAAGGAGTAGCAAAGAATCAGTGTCACCTCTTCGACGTTTTGAGCTGTTCTTGCAGATGCTTCTAAGAATAGCAGGCCATGTTCCTTAGCAAACTGTTCTCCTTCCTCTTTGCTAACAGCTCTCTTGTGAGCAAGATCGCATTTGTTCCCAATTAGCATAATACTCATGTTAGGATTTGCATGTTGCCGAGCATCCTCCAACCAACTAGCCAGATGGTTAAATGTCTCTCTCCTGCAACCAAAAGAACCAGAATTTTGTGCTTTGAGGGCAGAAAGATCAACACATGATAAAACTTTTGCAATACTTCTTATATATCGTTCATACTTGTCAAAAAATTCCAAAAGAAAACAGAGTAAAAAGATCATTTGAAGTAGGATGGTAAGATGTATGGTTAACTTAACAACCTCCCAAAAGAGCATTGCCAGTATATCAGACGTAAATTCCCAAAACCTTAACAGCAGTTCAAAGTTGATCAGTTCAGAATAATAAAGAAGCAATAACTTGCCAAAACCTTTGCTGGAAAATTGGAGCTGATCATATATAAACTGTTGCAAAAGGAGATACAAACCTGGTGATGTCATAAACCAGTAAAGCTCCGGCTGCTCCTCTATAATATGATCTGGTGATGGATCTAAAAGACTCTTGTCCAGCCTATAATAACATCTTACGACTGGTTAAATCATAAACGGTATCAAAGCACACTAGAACCACGAAGGCACAAAAAACAAAACATAAAACAAGTCCAGCCCCATACATCATCCAATGGAAAAGATCTACATGACATATAGCTGAGTGTAAAAAAACGAATCAAAGACTATTAACGAGAATAAATCACAACAAGGGACTGGTGAAGTCAGCTTCTATACCAATAAGCCTATGATGAAACTTAATCAAGAACCCAACTTTGAGTCTCTGGCAACGATTTAAAAAATATATATTTGTTAGTGATAGCAATTATAGTAAGGCATTGTTTCTAAAAAATACTTAAAAAATTGTCTTATTGATCATGACAATTAATCTTCTTAATCAAAATCTAATTAGGTCAAAAAGGGCTCAAAACCAAAATCCTAATCGATAAAAACGTTGATTAAGTTCTCTTAAAACGACCTAATTAGACGAAGAGCAAGAGAGAGAGAGAGAGCAGAAGGCGTACGGTGTCCCAAATTTGAAGTTTGATGGGGCGACCATCGACGGTGACCATGCGAGCACCGAACTCGACACCAATGGTGAGATCGTGAACTGGTTGGAACCTCTTGTCAGTAAATTGAAGAAGCAGGCACGATTTCCCAACACCTGAAAAAAAAAAACGAAAACCCCCCATGAAAAATCAATCGATCAAACCCAGAAGATCAAAATTTAGGAATAATTATAGAAAGATAATGATCGGTGGTGGGTCTCACACCTGTGTCTCCGATGATTATGTATTTGAAGAGGTAATCGTACGACATGGTTGATTGAATCAGAGAGCAAGGTGTAGGAGATGTGGGAATCCGATTGAAAGAGAGAGGCGGAAGAAGAAGAGATTGATGATGATGAGAGTAGTAACAAACAACAAGTCACCGACGCGCTTTTTGATTTTTACACTTTCGAGGTTTTCTCGATGAAGAAGCTATCTTTCTATATCTCCTCCTCCTCCTCTTCTCATCTTCTTTTTATAAACCTTTTTTAGTTAATTACTATAAAATAAAAGGACCTGATCGAAAATATACGTACTAGTTTTTTTTTTTTTTTTTTTTTTGTACTATTGAAGTTTGTTTTAACTGTTAAAAAAATTAATGTGTTAATTCTTTCAGTTAATTATATAAAAACAGAGGGAGTGAGGGACCAAACTGAAAAAAATATCTGGAAAAATATTAACAAATTTGTATTTGGTAGGCATCGATCGCGGGTTCTTTTGGTTGTATTATTCATGAGTTACCAACGGACCACATTAACTTATTCAGGAAGCAGTGTAAATATCTTCTATATATCAATTTAAATACGTGGATTAATATTTCGCACCAACTTAGCTCCATGATAGTTTTGTTAAAGAAAGTTTAAGATTGTGCCTCAAATGGTCATATCAACAAAACTTTTTTTAATCAAAAAATTACACTAAAATTTAGAATTTAAATAATATTTCAAAAATTTATATTTTTTTTTGTTTAAAATTCGAAAGTCCAACCTTTTTTTTGATATTTTTTCCCAAATTCTTTTATTCTTAGTATCAAACAATAAAATCACTAGATCAAAGAGAAACAAACACTAAAATCACTCCAATTTTTAAAATTTGTTTTTTTCCTAGACAACAGGGTAAATAAAATTAACCATCAGCTGAAACGGATATTCCATACTCACATTTGCAACACAGCCACATTCAACACGTTTAGCCCAATTGGTGAGGCAAATCAACATATCTTCGATTGGAATATTCATCGTTCCCTTAAAACCAAAATTTACACCCATACTTGATCTAAATCGAAGATACTTCTCCCCAGTTTTTTCATCTACTACCCCACCGACAAGGTTCCAGAATGATGTGTCACATATGGGAAAATCCGAGAAGTATAGCCATGATTTAAGAATATTAAAGTCTATTGAGTACAATAATTCATTATTTTCTTTTAATTACTAGGTAATTAGTCCACGCAAAGTGTGGTTGTATGCATAATAGTTTTGATTATTTTCTTAATTTTTCTTAAACTAAAATATTGTTTTATTAATGTATAATCTCATTAAAAATTATACTAATGTATGAATCTCAAAAAAAATTTATAGCAATTTTTCAAAATAACACTTTTGTCAACATTTTTTTGGTATGATTATTTATTATGCAAAATTTAAAATATATAAAAAAATTTATAAATAAAAAATTAACCAATTCTAAAAAATTATTACAAATTAATTAGCTATATATTAATATAAATAATAATATAGGAATTTGAACATTTTCCTAATATGAGAGAATCTATGTTTATAATCATGTTTTATAGAGGTTAAGCATTGATTTAAAGATTTCTTCTTAATAACATTGGTAAACATAAGACAATAGTACGTATATTATTGTAGGATAAACCGGTTAGACTCTTGGTTTAGTCCTCTGATTTCAGGTTTAGTTGTACATTTTAGTTATCCGGTGAATTCTGGATTGGGACTATCTACCGGTTACTAACACTGTTTCAAAGCGTACTGATGATATGATGCCTATTGCAAGTTTGCAACTGGGAAAACCGAAATTGCAAATGAGTTTTGGTTTTACACGGATAATTGTGACATGTAAACTTTTGGTACTATATAAACTTATTATAAAGAATTGAATCTTTCTTTATTTGTCAATAACTGTTGTTTTTTCTGTTAAAGACGATTCAACATGACTTGAGCTTTTTGATCACTAGAGTGTGATAAGTGAGTAGAGAAAGAGCTTTTTGATCGCCAGCCCATAGCACCTAGCTTGACGCTTTACCAAAGACCTGGGATACAAAATTAGCTTTTTGGTTCGAGAATTTATCTAGAGTTTTTTTGTTTTCTTTCTGTTTTTGATTCCTATCAACTGAGTTGCTGTAAAATTGTAGCTTGATCTAGAAGATATCTTTCCAGATTTCGGGTCATACGTTCTCAATTTGCAGCAAGAACAAGAACAACTCTTCAACAATGAAGTGTACCTTAAACCAAAATAAAAAACAATGAAGTGTACCATTTGGAGTTCCACATGGAGAAATAACCATTGTCTTTTATAGATTACAAGGGTTCATCAAAACAAGAAATAGAGTGAGACACCACTTAGTATTTTATAGGTGGAGATAGAGGTGGGAAAAAATAAGGCAAGGGGCAAGTGAAAGGTCTACCTTTCTTGCAATTGTCGTGGATTCTGACGATGCCGAACTCGTGGTCGGCTAAGAAATAGACAGAGTTTTTGCTTCCGAAAGCGTGGTCGGCTAAGGAAGAGACAGAGTTTTTGCTTCCGTCGTACAAGCTAGCTGGGAGGCAGAAAGGTTCAGCCTTGGAGAGGAAAATGGAGAGATCTCCAATGTCTTTAGTATACACAGCATTTCCTTCTTCGTCTAGACTCAAGACAAGGAAATGGTCCCAGTCCCTACAAGTCTTCCTAATGGGTCTGCTTTCCGTGTACCACTTCACCATAAAAGTTTCACCTGGGCGCAATGATTCCACCAAGTACTGTTGCTTCCTGCAACATGAATCCAGTCGCTGCAACTCGCTCTTTGTCATTTCGGGATGTGGATCATCTTTGGGAAGCCGCAGCATCTGAAGCTTGGGTTTATGAATGTATCTCCCAAGATCCCATGATCCCGTGTAGTGGCCTCTAGAGGCGGGCATCGAGAACATGTCATCTCTCTTGGAGTACATTACATGGGAGGAGAAGAAGCTAGGGTCTGTGATTCTGATGTTAGTCCACTTGCAATTTCTTTCAGCAGGCCTGCACAAACTGAGTTGAGGTCCCATGAACTTGATAGCCACAATGCAGTCTTCATCCTCGGGAGAAGAGGTGGACATGGCCACATTGGTTACAATATTGGTTTGGCAATGAGGCAGTGTTACAAGAGGAGGCAGAGAAATGCGTTTTGGGTCTGTGTCCGATGCACATGGGTCTAGATCATCTTGAAGACGCACAACACCATTCTTCAAAGTTGCTACCCAGCCATGGGATGCTCCTATGGTTACTTTTCCCTCCAGTAACTCCATAGGCACCTTCTTTTCCGTAACCCTGTAGGTATCACCGAGAGCACGAATATTGAGATTTCCAATATCACCATCCCTCAAAGTGGATCCACATGGATCTGCACTTACGACGTAATAGATGGAAGAAGATGAGAAGCACCGAGCGGTGAGGTGTATCTGCGGAATCATTAGTTAGTTACTGATCAGACAGAGAAAAGAAAAAAACACCATCCGAGACAAAAGAGAAGAGGATGCATCAGCTTACCGGGAGAGATAGCTTGGACAGAGAGAGCCGGCCGAGAAAGAGAGACAACATGGTGGCTTTTTTCTTGAAGAGCCCTTCGTTTTTTATTGCCCTAGAAAATACAGAACAGAGGATTACCTTGCCCACCAAGTTCTTTGCCCATTGATTGACTTTCCTAATAACAATAAAAAAACGAATATACACTACACTTATGAATGATTCTGTTTTGTCAGACTAATACACTACATTATTCACAGTATACAGTACATAGTTTTATTAACTTTGAGTTTAAAAAAAAAAAAAAAACAAAAAACTTTTATCACCTACGTAAAATAAAGAGAATAAACATAACATGTACAGTATATACTGTATACGAAAAATACTCAGGAAATACAGGTTTATCAGTTCAATGTAAAGATAATACTAACCTGGTGATGTCATAAACTAGTAAAGCTCCGGCTATTTCTCTGTAATATGCTCTGGAAATGAATCATAAACAGCCCATACATCATTGATCATTCTATGGAAAAGATTTTAGTTGTCATCTTTTTCACCTTACTAGAGATCAGATATCAGTTAGGCACATACAGGTTAGATTGATTAAAGTTGGTTTAGCTTGAGTTTCGGTTTAGTTGATGTATTTAAGAATTCTTGTATAGTTCATTGAAACTTGAATGAAGATGTATATTTTAGGGATTTTGGTCAATAATGCCATTTTTGTTTAAAAACTTGTCAAAAATGCCAGTTTTGGTTAAGTTTGTGAGAAATGCCATTTTTTTGATTTGGGAGACATGATTAAAGACGAATTTACCCTCGACCTAATATATGGAAACATTGGTAGACAAAAACAATAGAAAGACATGTCCATCAACATTAGAATGTCTATCGCCAGATGATTGTGTATGGATAAGTTTCATTAAATTGACTATGGCCATATCGTAATAAAGAGATGACAATAAGGTAGACCAAAAACACAAACAACATGAATACATATTAAAGGTAGACATAAACAACATGAATACATGTCCATCGATTAGGATAGTGATAGAAGAAACAGTAGACAAAAACAACAAATATACAATTTCCACCACATAGGACAAACATTAAGTGTTGTTTGTACAAAAATAGACTAATAATTATTGTGTGACTTGTGAATGGTCCATCAGCGAGTGGACATCTACCTTGTCTGATCTGGTCCATCATGGCCATTTCATTGTCAGTGAGTACCCCAACAACATTACTACAGTAACGAGAAATGAATATGTTAGTTAATCGATAGACAAACGGGTTTTGAATAACAATTTTCACAATCAACAATGGATGAACAAACATATATGAATATGTAAATGGAGACATGGTTTTGATGGACATGAATCATGCCTATTTAGTCCATCGCGAGACAAAGAAGTCTTGTCCACCGGACTGTGGATCTGGTCCACCGGACTGTGGATCTGGTCCTTGACTGTGGATCGGTCCACCGGACTGGATGGTCCCAGGAGATGCATCAAATGTGTTTTTGAATCGCAAATTCTGGACAGGTGAATCATATAGAGGTTTGAAAGAGAGATGAAAATTTGGAGAAAGAGAGAATTGGATATGTGGAGATGTGGGTTTAGATATGTGTAGTGATTTATTTGTTGTTGAAGGAAGAAAGAAAGAAAGAGAAGATAAGAAAAGAGAGAGATGAGAGATGAGCGATTGAGAGAGGAAAGAAGAGAAAGAAAATAGAGGGCATTTTTGTCATTTTAAATAGATGAAAGTGGGTCCTATGGCATTTTAGAAAATGTTTTAAGGAAAATGGCATTAAAGAGAAACAATGTTACTGTTCATGGCATTATACACAATATTCTCTATATTTTAACAAGAGGACCAAACTAAAGAGAAGGAGCTAGTGAAAGCTTCTTGATGAACAAGAGTCTCTCAAATGTTTTGGTATAAAATAGAGAGCTTGACGAGAGAAGCAACTTGGAGAGAGAGAGGGAGAGAGTTAGAGAAATTGATCTTTTAAGGTCTGTAAACTCATCATCTCAAATGTTCTTCTACTTGAGCGAGAGATCTCCGGTTCTAAACACTTGTAATCTCCATCATTAATAGTGGATGCAGTTGAGGGACAGAAGTTTCCCTCCCCTGAGACCGTGAGACGTAGCCATTCCAGTGAACAAATTGTTTGTCAAAGCAGAGAAAAGGTAGGTACTACTCTAAAAGAACAGAACAGAGCATGTTGATACGATTGGCTAAAGTTCTTTCTCTGTACTAAACATAGAATAAAATTACAATGTTTGAGAGTATAAGACCGAAAAAGACTCAAAAATATTAGTCGAGCTTTGGTGGGAACCAGTAAGGGACTGGTAATGTAACGGATCCACCCGTCATGTACTCATCATCGTCCAGGCAAATAATCCCGACGCTGTCGTCGTTTAAGTGATAGATGCAGTTTGGGCGCTGGTCATCTAAGCAAGCAGGCGGGAGACAAAAAGGTTCAGCCTTGGAGAGGAAAATGCACTCACCTCCAAGGTCTTTAGTATAGACAGCGTTTCCTTCATTGTCAAGCCTCAAGACATAGAAATAGTCCCAATTCGGATAGTTTCCATCCTTGTCTAGCTCCTCCCCATTCCCATGGGGGTCCCTATTTGTGAACCATTTCACCAGAAACGTATCACCTGTCTGTGATGACTCCACCAAGTAGTGTTCTAACCTGCAACTCAAATCGAACAGGTTCCACTCGCACTTTCTCACTATTTCGCTGCTGACAAACTCATCTCTACTCGACAAGTACAATTCCCTCACGGGCCGATGTTCGGGATACGACAGCATCTGCAGCTTGGGTATTTGCATGTGTCTCCCAAGATCCCATGATCTTGTGTAGTTGCCTCCAGAAGCGGGCATCGAAAACATCTCACGTTTCTTGGAGTACATTACATGGGAGGAGAAGAAGCCCGGGTCTGTGATTCTGATGTTGGTCCACTCGCAATCAGCAGGCCTGCACAAACTGAGTTGAGGTCCCATGAACTTGATAGCCACAATGCAGTCTTCATCCTCGGGAGACGAGGTGGACATGGCCACGTTGGTTACAACTTGGGTCTGGCAATGAGGCAGAGTTACAAGAGGAGGCAGCGTAATGCGTTTTGGGTCTGTGTCCGATGCACATGGGTCTAGATCATCTTGAAGACGCACGACACCATTCTTCAAAGTTGCTACCCAACCATGGGATGCTCCTATGGTTCCCATCTCTTTCACTAACTCCATAGGCACTTTCTTTCCCGTGCGTTTGAACCCTGTATCAATATTGCTGTAGCTGTACATGTCGAGATAACCAACATCACCATCTCTCAAAGTTGATTCACAAGGATTAACATTAAAGACGCAGTTAGAGAAACACCGAGCCGTGAGGTGTCTCTGCGTAATCATTATTCATTAGCTACTGATCAGACATCAAAACAGAGTAAAGACAAAAGAGAAGAGAGAAGAGGAGGCATCAACTAACCGGGGGAGATAGCTTGGAGAGAGAGAGCCGACCAAGAAACAGAGACAACATGGTGGCTGCTGCCTGCTGCGTTTATTTCTTTCATTATTGCCTATAAATATTTAAATACAGAACAGAGGATTAGCTTGCCCACCAAGTTCTTGCCTATTGATTGACTTTCCTAATAACAATATACACGACACTTATGAATGATTCTGTTTTGTCAGACTAATACATAGTTTTATTAACTTGTGTTTTAAAAAAACCAGAAAAAAAAAAACTTTTATTAACTACGTAAAATAAATATAACATAACGAAAAATCCAACCAAATGTTAATATTGTATTTTTTTAAAAATATATTTTTAAAATTATGGGAAGATAGTCTTAATAATTATTTTGAGTGCAATACCTGTTTTGAATGATCGTCAAAATCATTCAAAGAAGTCTGATCGTAATTAATAGCAATATATATATATTTTTTGGTCATCTAATCTAATAGCAATTTATATACATCGAGAAAAGTTCAATAATTTTTTCTCATCTAGAAATTATACAATGAGGCAATGCAATCACTGATGAAAATATTTAATATCAAGTAAATTTAGTCAATTTCCTTAAATTTTAGTCACTATTTTTAGAAAAATTATTAATTATACCACCATAACTACTAGACGATAAAAGTAGCGAGGACAATTATCATAAAAATTTGACAATGAAAATGACGAGAATAAATAGGAAGAGAAAACAATAAAAAAAAAATTATGAAGACACATGTGGTAACGATCAATTAAATATGAGAACACGATATTAATTCATGATTCTAAAATTGTTTCGTTTGTTTGGTGGTAAAAAAGTGGTTTAGAATATGCGAGGTCACCAGTTCGATCCGTCTTGCTTGGACGTCGAGTTAAATTCGTGATTTTAAATAAAATTTGATTTTTTAACGCAACTGATTTTTATATTTTTTTAAAATATTGTGTGTTTAAACTAAAAATTATACCTTAAAAATATTTTACAGTTTTTTATAAGATAATATGTTATAATTGTCATCAATCATATATAATTTTCACTAATATATACTAAATAAAACAAATCTAGTCTCATCTAAAACAATGAGATTTGGATTTCTGTATTTTAAACTAAACAAATTTTCCCAAATTTATAAAAGTTGTTAAATCCAAATCTACAAATTATTTTTAATAACAGTAGATTTTAAAATA
This sequence comes from Camelina hispida, assembly GCA_023657505.1. Taxonomy (NCBI): domain Eukaryota; kingdom Viridiplantae; phylum Streptophyta; class Magnoliopsida; order Brassicales; family Brassicaceae; genus Camelina; species Camelina hispida. The sequence continues at coordinate 2,347,607 of CP094635.1, read as the reverse complement.
TTTTTTTAAATTACCAATTCAATAATAGTAAATTTTAATAAATATTTTAAATCCATAATTAAATAATATAGGATTTATAAATTATTTGTTTATATATATACTAGTATATATATAAACACTGATGATGCTCATATCGTAGTCCTAGTACAAACATATTAATCGAGAAAAAGAAAAAAAATTGGTAACAACAAATAATACAAAGATAATCTGTGTGAGCTAGGAGCAAGCAAATGAATAAGCTGCCAGAGGACTGCATCGCCAAGATCCTTTCCTTGACAACGATTGCCGACGTTTGCCGCTCATCGGCGGTCTCCAGGATCTTCAGATCCGCCGCAGAATTCGACAATGTCTGGAATCATTTCTTACCGTCTGATTTCCCTGCTGGCTTTGCGGCACCAGCTGGTCTTCCCACCAAGAAACAACTCTTCTTCTCCCTCGTCCATAACCCTCTTCTTCTCAACGACGCCCATCTGGTAACCTTCTTTTTTCAATCTGATCCGATTTCTATCATTGGAATACCTTTTTTTGTTTTCCTCTGTGATATCATATTTTGACTGTTTTATTTATGTAACCAAAGCAGAGCTTTTCTCTGGAGAGAAAGAGTGGTAAAAAGTGCTACATGATGGCAGCGAGGTCCTTGAGTATTGCTTGGGGGCATGACAAAAGATACTGGCAGTGGATCACTCTACCTAATACAAACTACCTTCCTATCCTTGTCTAGACGTTGACCTCCTCGTCTGCGTTATTCCTTCTTAACAGATTCTTAGAAGTGGCTGAGCTGATCTATGTATGGTGGCTTGAGATCACTGGAAAGATTAACATGAGCCTTCTCTCCGATGACACCCTCTACGCCTCTTACCTTGTCTTTAAGTGGGACGATACTCCATACGGTTTTCGCCAGCCTGTAGAGGCATCCCTTGTCACCCCTGCCGAGATTACTGATGATGATGTTCAGCCTTCCCTGGTCAGTCTCCTGCAAAATCCAGGCACTGAAGAAGAATCTCAGTGCGCTGCTATGAGACGAGACGGTTGGTACGAGGTGGAGTTGGGACACTTCTTCAAAAGGAGGGGGGATATGGGTGAGATAGAGATGAGCCTCAAGGAGACGAACGCTTTTGTAAAGAAAGGCCTTATTCTTTATGGTATTGAGATTAGGCCTATGCCGCCCCATCCTACTGGCTAATTCAAAAGAAGAATTAAATAGAACTCAGATCTCCGTGTTGAAGTATTTTAAAAGAAGTTAAATTAAATTTTAAATTTAGAATTATATATTACAAAATTACTAGATAATGGCCCGCGCTGGTAGCGCGGGAAAATTTTTATATTATTTTGTTATTTGTTAATATTATATTTATGTTGTATCATTTATTTACATGTTATATAATATAATACTATATGGTGAGTTTTGATTCATATTAACCTACTAATAGGTAGGCCTGGAACTACTATCAATACCCGTATTGGACCCGTTTCTCGGTTTGTATCCGTCCCGAAAAAAGTTACCCGCAACTTTAGAGTCGAGTGAAAGGTATAATAATTATATTATCCGTGAATAATGATCGAATATCGGATATTAATTTAATTTTTGAGCGTCTCGTTACCCGTCTCATTACCCGTTTTATTACCCGACATATAAATACACGTTAATATTTTGTAGAATAATGTTACCAGTGTGACGAAATATCTATGTAAATTTGGATTTGTTTGTTACAAAATAATAGTAGAAAATTTATTAATTCTATACATTTTATAAAATCATATATTTAATTACTTAAGGTCATATTCGATTTTGACCCGTAGTTGGTACTACTATTTTGGTTTGGTGCAATATCAAATTCGTTAATTATATATTCGGTAAAGCTAAAAACCCAACAAAATATGTATGGACCCGTGATTTGGTATTACAAATTGATGTGATTGGTATAACATGTTATATATTAGTTTTATAGGTGAAAATTACAATTAGGTTATGTATATTATCAACATTATACAGTTAGTATTGTTTATATAGTGAATATTGTGTATAAACAATTAAGTTTTAGTCAATTAAATAGTTTGTTATTATTTCCGAAGATTTATGAAATATTAAATAGAGTTTTATTATTTTGTAAATAAATCTAAACTTTTATTCTGTTAGTTATTAGAATAATTAAAATATTATATCATTTTCATAATATGTCACATCAGAACTGATTAAATTTTTAACAACATAGCTTAAATAAGTATATAGATATATTTTAAAAATATAAAAAATGTTGTATCCTAATTTTAATATATATTTGTTATTATTAAATGATTTTGATATGTAAATGTTTAAACTTAGTCTTATAAATAAATTTATAATTTGTAATTTTTCTAAATAGTTTGTTATTTTTGCTAAGATTTCTGAAATAATAAATAGAATCTGTTTAATTATTTTATTACATAATTTCGAAATTATTTTATTAAATAATTTTGAAATTATTTTATTAATGATTTCTAATCTAATAAATTAATAATTGCTATTTTTGGGTAATTATTTTCTGGTTACAACAAATTAATATTAAGATTCTGTTATTATATTTTGTATTAAAAATACAGTGGCATTTTTTGTAATATCTTACATAAAGTAAGGTTATTTGTTTATAGGGTTGCTTAAATAAGTATATAGATTTAAAAATATATGCTAAATAATAAAACTAAAAATTATTTCAAAGAAAGAAAATATTAAGTAGGGTTAAAGCTTCATAAATATTAAAAATATATAGCTGTGAATTTAAAAAACACATTCATCAAAATTAAAAATTATAATAAAATAATATAGTAAAAAGATTCAATTCTAATTAAAAATTATTAAATGAAAGTCATAATTAATCGAGGCAACTCTACTTATAATTTGTATGTATTATAAGTATAATATATTGTATAAAAAATTATTGTAAAACATAACAATTATCATAACAGTTTTTGATAGTTATATTACGGTATAAATAAATATTTTGACGAAATGGTCCTAAGTCCTAAGTGAGAGTATCAGACACAAATGATTATAATAAGTAAATACAATTTGCTGATAAAATAAATTTCATCTTGAGTGAAAATTTATCAACTAATAATGAAAATACATAGCTTCTAAGAATAAAAGATGAAATAGCCATATATTTAAAAATACATATTTTACGAAAGTTACGATAAAGAAACGCACCTATAAGATATATAATTAAAACTGATTAAATTTCTATATTACTATAATTATTTCTAAAATCTTTAGTTAGATTATAGAATAATGTTGGGTATTGAATATTAAAATTCATATTATTTAGATTCAGCATGAAACAAATAATTTGTGTCAGCGGACAATGATTCATTGATTTGTTAGTTATTTAAGAAGGGACAAATATATATATAAAGTTCAAAAGATATAAACATTTACAATGAAAATAAGCATCCGTAAAAAAAAAGTTATATAACAAAAAGGTATGACGAAAAATCGCAACTATTACTAGTATTTTCAGATTGTTATTATTAGATAGATTAGGTACGTTATGAAGTTGAAAAAAAAAAAACTGCCAAGTCATCGATTCTCTGTCTTGGCTCAAAAATAAGACATCATCTTGGCCTGTTCTTGAAGTTTTGTCTTCAGTTCTGCATTCAACTACGGAACACAATGTTACTACATTTGCTTCAACACAAGACTCAGGTTTTCATGACCAACGATTGCTTCAACACAAGACTCAGGTTTTCATGACCAACGATTAAAAAGCTTTGATTTCAAATGGGAAACTTCTGCTTCAACAGAAGACTCAGGTTATTCACTTGGGTGATTGTGACAAGGAATTTGTCAGAAAGTCTTTACAACAAGGTGGAATTGTACGCGTGTTCTGTTGGAATCATCAGCGGTGCAAGTTGGTTTCATGGCTGATATGATTAGACAGATGACTGGTATAAAGGGTAATCTCAAGTTGGACAGTGGTGTTACTAGCTATTGAGGTTGTTAATTAAAAGCCTTACTATTGAATCTTATTTCTTAAGTTGCAAGTTACATCTCATCGCCTTATATATTGGCAATACACTGGGAGCGTAGTGTTCGAACTAATCATCTAAATTCTAATACACCGTCATTGAGACGTAAAGGACCAAGGCACTATCTGTGTTTTTATAGGTGCTGATAGAGGTGGAAAAAAGTAAGGTGCTGGGCAAGTGGAAGGTCTACCTCTATCCCTATTATTGCCAATATTGAAGACGCCAAAATCGTGGTCGCTCAAAAAATATATGCAGTTTCGGCGTAGGCGGCACAAGCTACCCGGGAGGCAGAAAGGTTCAGCCTTGGAAAGGAAAATGCGGAGATCTCCAATGTCTTTGGTATACACAGCGTTTCCTTCTCCGTCTAGCCTCAACACAAGGAAATGGTCCCATTCCTTAGAAGTCTTCCTAATGGGTCTGCTTTCCGCGTACCACTTCAACATAAAAGTTTCACCTGTGTGCAATGCCTCCACCAAGTATTGTTGCTTCCTGCAACATGAATCCAGTCGCTGTAACTCGCTCTCTGTCATTTGGGGATGTGGATCATCTTTGGGAAGCCGCAGCATCTGAAGCTTGGGTTTGTGGATGTATCTCCCAAGATCCCATGATCCTGTGTAGTGGCCTCTAGAGGCGGGCATTGAGAACATCTCATCTCTCTTGGAGTACATTACATGGGAGGAGAAGAAGCTGGGGTCTGTGATTCTGATGTTAGTCCACTTGCAATTTTTTTCAGCAGGCCTGCACAAGCTGAGTTGAGGTCCTAGGAACTTGATAGCCACGATGCAGTTTTCATCCTCGGGAGAGGAGGTGGACATGGCCACATTGGTTACAATATTGGTTTGACAATGAGGCAGTGTTACAAGAGGAGGCAGGGAAATGCGTTTTGGGTCTGTGTCCGATGCACATGGGTCTAGATCATCTTGAAGACGCACAACACCATTCTTCAAAGTTGCTACCCAGCCATGGGATGCTCCTATGGTTCCTTTTTCCTGTAGTAACGTCATAGGAACCTTCTTTTCTGTGACCCTGTAAGCACCACCGATAGGATGAATCTTAAGATTTCCAATATCACCATCCCTCAAAGTGGATCCACATGGTTCAGCACCCACGATGTAATAGATGGAGGAAGACGAGAAGCACCGCCGAGCGGTGAGGTGACTCTACAGAATCATAGTTTGTAAACAAATCAGACATCAAAACCGAGAAAAAGGGAGAGAGGATGCAATTTACCCGGAGAGATAGCCGGCTGAGAAACAGAGACATGGCTGATGCGATTTTGCCAAGAGACGAAGAAGACTTTCCTTCTATAAATACAAAACAGAGAGGATTTACCCTAATTCTTACATAAGTACACTGATTGACTTTCCTAATACTAATCAAAGCGAATATAACTTTTCTGGCAGGAGAGTTACGTATTTAACTCTGTTCTGTGATACTAAATCAATCTTTCTACTCGTGTTGTTGTGGCTATATGGACTACAGAAAGGTTGCTATCAGTCAAGAAACATATTCACCAAGTTCGAGAATGTTGATGTTATATGAACGCATAACTCTTTAACAAGGAGCAACCATATTAACTGGAAAAAGACTTGTTTTAAACAAATGGGAAATTTAATCTAAAAACCACTAATAAAAAAGGAGAACTTAAAATAAAATTAAAAAGCTTTAATTATGTAGGAGTAGAATGTTCTTTCATTTATATGATATTTACAGTTTAGCAAAAAAATGTAGGAGTAGATCTTGGCTACTTTATATGATATTTACAGTTTATATGATATTTACAGTTTAGCAAAAAAATGTAGGAGTAGAATGTTCTTTCATTTATATGATATTTACAGTTTAGCAAAAATGCATTATTTATTTAATACACGGATCACGTAGATAAGTTACAAGGTCTTGGCTACTTTATATCTACAACTTTTTGTAGAGAGATAAGAGAAGCTATAAATGGTATCTGCAGTTTACAGGTAAATGTTTGTGTTCAAGCAAATTAATCAGTTGGGTTAAAATATATAAGAGGATGAATATTTCCACTGGTCTGAAGTCATGTAACAGCAAAATTGGTCTAATAAGTTTACACTACTTCACAGTCAACAAATAACTCTTAATTTGATATATGCTAGGGACCTTTGCTGCCAAGGCATTGACTCGCTGCTGAAGATGAAGACAGAATCTTCGCCTCTTCCGAAAGCTTTCTCTTCAGTTCTCATTCCATCAAGGAACACTAAACCTACAACTGAAAGCTTGATTTCAAATGAAAACTTTTCTGACACAACACAGAAAAGTGATCAGCCGGTTGATATCAATCAATCTGACATAAAACTACAATGTTTTGGGAGTTGAAGAAAGAAAAGACTCGAATTAAACATTATTCTTGTTTTGGTGGGAACCAGTAAGGGAGCGGTAAAGTTATGGCTGTCGTCAAGTACTCCTCATCGTCCATGCAAGTTATCCCGACGCTGTCGTCGTTTAAGTGATAGATGCAGTTTGGGCGCTGGTCATCTAAGCAAGCAGGCGGGAGACAAAAAGGTTCAGCCTTGGAGAGGAAAATGCACTCACCTTCAAGGTCTTTAGTATAGACAGCGTTTCCTTCCTTGTCAAGCCTCAAGACATGGAAATATTATCAAAGGTAAGTTGATTGTATTGATTGAGATAATTACATTATATATACAACCTTAACTCTAGGGTTTAGGGATAATTAATGACATATATATAGGCTCACTATACTAACTCCTTATACACCCCCTCAAGATGGAGGTAGGTTCTGCACTCCAATCTTGCGAAACAGGGTATTGAAACGAATCGGATGAAGAGGTTTGGTAAGAGCATCCGCAAGCTGGTCTTCCGTGGAGATATGCGCAACACGAAGAGCACCTGATTGAATGTGACCACGAACGAAATGATAGTCAAGCGCAATGTGCTTCATCCTTGAGTGGAACACTGGGTTTGCACACAAATACGTCGCACCCATATTATCACAGTAAACCACTGGTGCGGTCGGTAACGAGACGCCCAACTCAGAGAGTAAAGAACAAATCCACTGCAACTCGGAAGCAGCATTGGCTACTGCCCTATACTCTGCCTCTGTCGAAGATCGTGCAACACTCCGTTGCTTCTTAGAGGACCATGAGACCGGACTCCCTCCAAAATAAACGATATATGCATTTGTCGAGATACAATCACCAACATCACCGCCCCAATCTGCATCAGAAAAGGCATGTACAGAGAGAGGACAATCAGACCGGAGAAAAATTCCATGTGACTTGGTCCCCGCAAGATACCGCAACACGCGCTTAGCCGCCGTCCAGTGAGCTGTGGTTGGACGGTGCATGAATTGCGATAGGCGGTTAACAACAAAGGCAATATCAGGTCGTGTAAAAGCCAAATACTGAAGACTCCCGATGACCATGCGATATTGTTTAGCATCCGGGAGAACTGTGCCAGAGTTGATCGTGAGTTTTGGTGTGTGTGACATTGGTGTTGGAACCGGATTCGCCTCAAGCATGTTGGTCCGAGCCAGCAAATCTGTAATATACTTCCGCTGCATGAGATGTAAGCCGTGTCGTGTTCTAGTGGCCTCAATGCCGAGGAAATAGCTGAGAGGACCAAGATCCTTAAGTGAAAACCGAGAAGCAAGAGATGCATTGAACGGACGAACAAGATGTGAAGGTCCTGCAATAATGATATCATCCACATACACCAACACATATAGATAATCACTGTTGCTCTTATAAGTGAATAAAGATGTATCGGACAGCGAATTCTGGAACCCCGCTTGCAGGAGAAAAGTACGGAGTTCCTGATACCAAGCTCTCGGTGCTTGTTTCAAACCGTAGAGTGCTTTCCGCAACCGGCAAACATGGTGAGGCCTGTCCGGATCCACAAAACCTGGGGGCTGTGTAACGTAAACCTCATCGGTTAATGTTCCTTGCAAGAAAGCATTATTGATATCGACTTGGTGAATATCCCAATTTTTCTTTACCGCTACCTCAAGAACTAGACGAACAGTCGTCGATTTAATAACTGGACTAAATGTTTCTGCATAATCCAAACCATACTGTTGATTGAATCCTCGAGCCACTAGTCGTGCTTTATACCGTTCTATGGAACCATCCGCGCGATACTTAAGTGTAAAAATCCACTTACAATTGATGACGTGTTGCGTTGGTGACGGCGGTTCCATGTCCCAAGTTCGATGTCGCATCTGTGCATCAATCTCCACACACATAGCATTTCGCCAATTTGGGTCCTTCAACGCTTGAGCCACAGTCGTCGGGATTATGGGTTGTGTTTTGGCAAGGAGATTGAGTTTCTTTTTCGGTTTAGTGATGTGGTTTTTAGCTCGAGTTGTCATAGGGTGGTTGTTTGTTGGCGGAGGTGGGGGAGGAGGTGGAGGGGAAGGAGGATGTGGAGGTGAGGGAGGATGTGGAGGTGTGGGTATCGGCGGTGTAGAAGAGCTGGAGGGAGAGGTCGGCGGTGATGTGTGAGAGGATGTGGTTTGTGTCGGAGAAGATGTCGAAGGTGAAATGGGCTCAGGGATCAAATTGAGTGGTTGTGGGCCTGGAGATGTTGATAACGGGCCTGAATGGGAAGAGATATTTGGACTTTGTGCAGATGGGCTTTGTTGTTGTGGTAATGGATCGGGATTATGAGAGGAGTGGGACAACGACCGTGGACCAGAGGAAGTGGGCGTGTCGGCCCTGTTTTGTGTGGTTGGAGATTGATGATGCGAAGATGGTGAAGGAGCCGGTGACACCGGAGTAGGTGACGACACAGGCGGAGGTTGGTGTGAAGAGACAACCTCAACCGGAACATGACGTGACTGTGGAACAGACACCGGCGGTGTTGGCAAAAGAGGCGACGATGAACTGAACGGAAAACTTGTCTCCACAAATTGAACGTGTCGTGATACATATATACGACCGCTCACCGGTTCCAGGCATAAGTAGGCACTCTGGGTGAGTGAGTAACCAACAAAAACACATGGAGTTGAACGAGCCTCTAACTTGTTGGACCGATATGGACGAAGCCAAGGGTAACATACACACCCAAACACACGAAGCTTTAAGTAATTAGGAGCTTGTTGGAACAACTTAGCATAAGGAGAACAGCCATGTAGAACACCGGTGGGCATGCGATTTATCAAGTAGACAGCCGCGGCGAATGCATAAGGCCAGTAGGATTTGGGCATTGAGGCATGACTTAGTAGAGCAAGTCCCGTCTCCACGATGTGACGGTGCTTACGTTCCGATATCCCGTTGTGTTCCGGAGTGTGTGGCGGAGACGTCATATGAGAGATACCATGAGACACCAAGAAAGACCGTAATGCCAGAAATTCACCACCATTATCAGAGTAGAGAATGCGAATCTTACTTTGAAACCGATTCTCCACCAATGCCGTAAACGCGACAAACACCTCTTTGACCTGAGATTTTTGTTTCAAGGGATAACACCATGTATATCTTGTAAAGTGATCCACGATAACAAGATAGTATTTAAAATCATCACAAGATAAAATTGGAGAGGTCCACACATCGGTGTAAAGATACTCAAGCGGCTGAGAAGAGGTGATTGTGTTTGCAAAAAATGGCAACTTATGACTCTTATTGATTAAACAGTCAGAACACGACAAGTGTTTTTGCTGTGAAGAAGAAAGCGGTAAAGAAAACTGAGAGACAACATTTTTTAAAACATCCAGAGGGATGCCCAAGACGATAATGCCATGAAGAGAGGTCGGTTTTAGAGGTTGCGGAAGCGGAAAACGACATGATGGTGTTATTGCGGACCGGCCACTCATATAGTTCATTCTTAGTCTTGCCTTGGAGTAACTGGACCCCCGTGCTGAGATCCGTCACCTGAAAGTGTGCGGGAAAGAATGCCACGAAACCTTATTATCATTGCAAAGACGGTAAACAGATATAAGGTTTTTGCAAACATCAGGTACGTATAAAATATCTCGAAGAGTAAGAGAGGTAGATGGTGTAGGAAGTAAACCCGAACCGGTATGGGTTATCTTAAGACCTGACCCATCTGCGATTGTCACCTCTTCCCCTCCATTATACGGTTGATGCGAGACAGGTTTGCAAGATCAGATGTGAGATGGTGAGTCGCACCAGAATCCAACACCCAATTCGCCGCATCGTATTGGGGTGCCGTGACCATATTTGCACGTGGTTGCCATGGAGTCATGGAGGTCGACGGATAACCACTAGGAGACGGTGAGTAGCCGCGACCAGCGGACTGAAACTGAGGACACCATCGTGCACTATGCCCGTGAACCCCACAAATCTGACAACGCCCCTGATAGCCACGACCAGAGGAACCACGAGAGTCAGAGCGTGAGTTAGAGTTACGTGGAGTCCACGACTGATTACCACGAGACTGATGATGATGACGATTGTTATTGCCTTTGTGAGAAGCAACGTTCGCGGAGGCAGGAACAGAGGACGAGACAGTCATCATCGTTTGAAGCTTCAACTCCTGATTGATTAACTTTTCAAGAACAACCGTCAAGGATGGGGTTGTGTCACGTCCTTCAATCTGATCCACCACCGGCTTGTAATCTTCAGGAAGGCCACCAAGGATATAGTCAATCTGATCTTCTTGAGGAAGCGGACTATCAAGTAAAGCAAGTTGATCAAACCTTGTGGTAAAGCCTTGAAAGTATTCCTCAATAGATCTGGCACCTTTCTTCCAGTGTTTGAGTTGTTCACGGACTTGTTTGATATGAGTGCGACTAGGTTTAGCATACGTGTCAGCGAGAGTCTGCCAAATCTCCACCGATGTCAAAGCCGTGGAGAGAAGAGGTTGCACCGAGATGGAGATCGTTCCAAGGAGACTGGAAAGGATGAGTTGATCTTGTCTCTGCCAGTTTTTATAGGCCGGATTCGCAGAGGACACATCAGCGGTGGTGAGTGTGGCAGGCGGAGCAACAGTAGATCCGTCGAGATAACCGGCGAGATCATAGCCTTTGCACAAAGCATAGACTTGACGTTTCCACATCAAGTAGTTTGTGGACGTGAGTTTGGTTATGTTGGACATATTGATGTTGAGGAGAGACGTAGCATCAGCAGTACCAACAACTTCTGAGGAAGAAGACATGGCCGGTGAGAAAGAAAAGAACCAAACGAAGAAGAAACGAAGAAGAAGAGGAAGAAGAGGGTGGCGGCCGAGGAAAAAAAAAAAATTTTTAGGTCTTGAGATCTTACTGCTCTGATACCATATTATCAAAGGTAAGTTGATTGTATTGATTGAGATAATTACATTATATATACAACCTTAACTCTAGGGTTTAGGGATAATTAATGACATATATATAGGCTCACTATACTAACTCCTTATAGGAAATGGTCCCAACTCACAGCGTTTCCTTCATTGTCTAGCCCCTTTTCATTCCCATGGGGGTCCCTATATGTGAACCATTTCACCATAAAAGTCTCACCTGTCTGTGATGACTCCACCAAGTAGTGTTCCAACCTGGTGCACGAATCTAACTTATTCCACTCGAACTTTCTCACTAATTCGCTCCTGGCGAAATCATTTATACTCGGCAAGTAGATGTCCTTCACGGGCCGATGTTCGGGATACGACAGCATCTGCAGCTTTGGTTTTTCCATGTGTCTCCCAAGATCCCATGATCCTGTGTAGTTGCCTCCAGAAGCGGGCATCGAGAATATGTCATCTTTCTTGGAGTACATAACACGGGAGGAGAAGAAGCTGGGGTCTGTGATTCTGATGTTGGTCCACTTGCAGTTACTTTGAGCAGGCCTGCACAAGCTGAGTTGAGGTCCGAGGAACTTGATAGCCACAATGCAGTCTTCATCCTCGGGAGAAGAGGTGGACATGGCCACATTGGTTACAATTTGGGTTTGGCAATGAGGCAGTGTTACAAGAGGAGGCAGTGAAATGCGTTTTGGGTCCAGATCCAAGGTACTTGGGTCTATTTCCAAAAACCTAAAGTCTAGATCCGAATCACTTATGGGACGCGCAACCCCATTCTTCAAAGTTGAAGCACTTAGGTATAAATCATCTTGAAGACGCACAACCCCATTCTTCAAAGTTGCAACCCAGCCATGGGACGCTCCTATGGTTCCCATCTGCTGCACTAACTCCATAGTCACCTTCTTTGACGTAAAGTTGGCCCCTCTAATATCAACGTTGTAGCTGTACATGTTGAGATATCCAACATCACCATCTCTCAAAGTTGATCCACAAGGATGTAATGCGAAGACGCAGTTAGAGAAACACCGAGCCGTGAGGTGTCTCTGCGGAATCATTAGTTTGTTACAGCAAATCAGACATATAAAAAAAGAGATGAAAAAAACATCATCCGAGAGAAGAGAGAAGATTGGAATCAGCTTACCCGGAGAGAAAGCTTCGGAAGCGAGAGCCGACTGAGAAACAGAGTGAGAGACATGGACTGCGTTTTTTTGCTAAAGGGTTGCAACGTATATTCATTCTTCTTCCTCCTTTCTGTTAATACAAAACCCTTGTCCCCCACGCCCCACCATTGATTGACTTTCCTAAATCCTAACGTATATTCATACGTTTTTTTTTTGTCTCGAGAATTATGAATTCGATTCTGTTCCGTATACAAAAATCTCACAACAAAGATATGTTATTATATTTATATATTAGAATAGGACCCGCGGTAAAATTATTTATAACTAAAATATTTAAATTATAAGTTGTATTTGTTTATTAAATATGTTATAATTATATAATAATTGTTAAATAAACCATATAATACCACAATATAATTTATTTTCTTTACATAATATTTATTTATTCAATATAATTAGATATGTCTATTCTATAATACTAACAGTGTTAACAAAATAATGAAATGATGTTTTACCGGTGTTGATATTTTCTAATTTATATAAATATCGATAACACCCGTCCCGCTATATAACTCCATCCCGAGATATTTTAACTCACACTATATCATCTTAATTTTTAATATTTTAGTGTGTATCTACAATATAATATTGATCATATTTAACTTTTTAAAAGTTTTAAATATTTTTCATATTTAACCTTTTAAAAATCTTTAAAATAAAGAACCAAACCAAATAAATTTTTTTAAAGTTTCAATGCTTGATAAATCAAGGTTTCTACTCATTTGTATTCAGAATCATTTTGGTCTCCTTTAATATGATTCTAAACCATTGCCCAATTTTTTTAGACAATGTGGGATATTGTACCCGTATTTTTTATTCGTCTATTGAGTAATATATGTCTGTTTTAAAAATTTTGTATTACATCATATGCAGGAAAAATCACAATTTTTATTAACTAAATGTATTATAGAATAATTCAAGATAATTTAAATATAAATTCAAATAAAAATAAAAATGAAAGGAAATCATATATTTATGTATGAATGAAATAGAAAAATTTTCTTATTTTCACAATTTTTACCTATTATTAATTTTAAAGTTTTGATAACTAATATTAAAATTAATACATTAAATGTAAAAACTTTTAAAAAAGTATTTTTGAGCAAAAACTGCTGAAAAATACTAGTATACATATTACTAAATCTCTTTAAATTAGTTAGCATATGCTTAATCGATAATAATACATTAACTATATATGTAAACTTTAATATTTCGAAAAAATCAGTGTACATTATGTTACATATTTTAATCTTGTTTTTGTTTTAGGTCAAAATATTATTTATCGTAATTCAAATTTTTTTCTTGGTCGTCATCTTAAATTCATTTTTTTTGTTCAATAAAAACAAAAAAAAAGGTCCCGGTTATTTATGGAATTGTTCATAAAAAGGGGAAGAAGAATCTGGGAGATTATTAGATTCCAAACTGTGATCGCAAACCTTCCTCCTCCTTTTTAATTTTTATCTTTCTTTTATTTACTTTTCTACCATTCCCAATCATTCTTCTTCCTCGATCTACTTAGCCAACCCTAGCCCCCAAATTGAAGATTTTGGGTTTCTTAATTTTGGTGGAGATTTTTTCGCGATGCATCGCAGTGCCGCGATGCCGCCGATTTCATCAATGAATGAGTCATTCTCTCCTCCTCCATCCTCCGGCGACTTACCTGAAATCCCAGATGCTTGGTACGGTAACATTCAGTATCTTCTTAACATCTCCGTCATTGGCCTCTTATGCTGCGTCTCCATCTTCCTTTTCGTCAAGCTCCGTAGCGATCACCGTCGTATGCCTGGTCCTTCTGCTCTTTTCTCTAAACTCCTCGCCGTTTGGAAAGCCACGTGTCGCGAGATCGCTAGGCACTGTGGTGCTGATGCTGCTCAGTTTCTTTTGATCGAAGGTGGGAGCTTCGTGCTTCTTTTCTCTATTGCTGTTTTGGCTGTTTCCGTTATGCTTCCGTTGAATCTATACGCTGGGACTGCTTTGCTTAGTGATGAGCTTTCGAAAACGATGATTACTCATATTAAGAAAGGTTCGGGTCTGCTTTGGGTGCATTTTGTGTTTGTTGTGGTTGTTGTTGTTATCTCGCATTTTGGAATCTCTGCTATTGAAGCTAGGTTGAAGTTTACTAGGTTTAGAGATGGGAATGGGAATATTAGCGACCCCAATGCGAATTCCACGGCTGTGTTTACTGTAATGGTTCAGGGTTTGCCTAAGAATTTAGGGTCTGATAGAGTTGAGTTTGAAGAGTGTTTTAGGCTGAAGTACCCTGGCAAAGTTTATAAGATTATTGTTCCCATGGATTTGTGTGCGTTGGATGATCTTGCTACAGAGTTGGTTCGTGTTCGAGATGAGATTACTTGGTTAGTTGCCAAGATGGACTCTAGGCTTTTACCGGATGAGTTTGAGAATGCTGGAGATAACGGACTACTGTCTTGTGTTTTTGCTTTGTGGACTAAGGTGAAGGGTTTGTGGTCTCAGATCACAGAGAGGTTTGGTTTTACAGATGATGAAAAACTAAGGAAGCTGCAAGAGTTGAGAGCTGATCTGGAGTCTCAGTTAGCAGCTTATAAAGAAGGACGAGCACAAGGTGCTGGGGTTGCTTTCGTGATGTTTAAAGATGTGTACACAGCTAATAAGACTGTTCAGGATTTTCGAAACGAGAGATCAAGGCGTACTGGAAAGTTCTTCTCTGTCACTGAGCTTCGGTTACAGAGAAACCAGTGGAAAGTGGACAGAGCACCCTTGGCTACTGATATTTATTGGAATCATCTGGGATTGACAAAAGTTGCTCTTATCGTGCGGAGAGTGATTGTTAATACTATTCTACTGTTGATTCTTGTGTTTTTCAGCTCCCCGTTGGCCTTGATCAGTGCCTTGGTAAGTGCTGGCCGAATCTTCAATGCTGAAGCGTTGGATAGTGCTCAGTCTTGGCTCGCTTGGGTGCAAACTTCTGGATGGATCGGATCTCTCATTTTTCAATTCATGCCCAACGTCTTCATATTTGTTAGTATGTACATTGTGATCCCATCTGCTCTCTCGTATCTTTCTAAGTTTGAGCGGCACCTAACAGTTTCTGGGGAACAAAGAGCAGCTCTCTTGAAGATGGTTTGCTTCTTCCTTGTGAACCTTATCGTTCTCAAGGCTCTTGTTGAATCGTCGCTGGAAAGTGCGCTCTTGAAAATGAGCCGTTGCTATTTAGATGGTGAGGATTGCAAGAGGATTGAAGAATACATGAGCCCTTCCTTCTTATCAAGGTCGTGCGTTTCTGCTCTAGCTTTCCTCATCACAAGCACGTTCTTAGGAATCTCCTTTGATCTACTTGCTCCAATCCCGTGGATCAAGAAAAAAATCCAAAAGTTCAGGAAGAACGACATGCTTCAGCTTGTTCCCGAGCAAAACGAAGAGTATGCTTTGGAAAATCAAGAGCCAAGCAGCAACCTTGAGACACCACTTCTCCCTGAAAACATGTTTGAGTCTCCAAGATTCGGTGACATCGAACCAATGAGCCAAGACCTATCTGACTACCCAATCAGCCGGACCTCACCAATCCCTAAACAAAAATTCGACTTTGCCCAATACTACGCCTTCAATCTCACCATATTTGCCTTAACAATGATATACTCTTCATTCGCTCCACTCGTGGTCCCTGTAGGCGCGGTTTACTTCGGTTACAGATACATAGTCGACAAATACAACTTCCTCTACGTGTACAGAGTGCGTGGCTTCCCAGCAGGGAATGAAGGAAAGCTAATGGACACGGTATTGTGCATCATGCGGTTCTGTGTGGACCTGTACCTCGTCTCAATGCTGCTCTTCTTCTCAGTGAAAGGAGATTCCACAAAGCTTCAAGCCATATTCACACTTGGGGTGCTCGTGATGTACAAGCTTTTACCTTCGGATACAGATCGTTACCACCCAGCTCTCCTCCGGAGTATTCAAACCTTGGATAGCATCGTGGACGGACCTGTAGATTACGAAGCATATTCTCACCCAAACTTCGATTGGGACACTTACAACAACAACAGATGATTGATTCTACAACAACTTTAATTAATAGTTTTATTTTTGTATATCCTTTTGCCTTGTGTGTATATCCCTGCATCATTATTTTTTTTTGCTCGCGGGATTTATCAGTTTGATCCCTTTATTTAATAATAAAAATTTATTAAAGTCGGGGGTGAGAAGTCAGAAGAAACAGAAATTACGGGTCGGTGGAGAATTATTATAAAATTGAAAGGTGGGACCCAGTGTTCATTGGAATTGGTATATCGCAACAGTTCACTTTTTTGTTACACAAGACTGTTACACTCACCTAACGACGAAGAAGAAGAACGAACATACATTACAATTTACAATAGAGATAGATCTCTCTCTCGAACTCACTCAGCTTCATCGTTCCCCCAGAAAAGGAAGAAAACCCTAATTTTGGTTCTCTCACAAATTCCAAGATCTACTAATATTCTTGGGGGGGTTTCTTCTGGTCATGATTTCTCGTTTTCTCTTTGTTTTCCCGAGAAAAATCTCCGGGAAAGTAGGATAAAAAAAAATCTATCGAGTTTCGGAAATCGTTTCTCCAATGTCGTGCTGTTTCTTCAAGAGTACTCTCTTCTTGATCCCGATTTTGATGTTACTACTGAGCTTCGGGAGCTGCGATGGTCGTATCTTCACCTTCGAGATGCATCATAGATTCTCTGACGAAGTCAAACAATGGTCAGATTCAACTGGAAGGTCTGCTAAGTTTCCTCCTAAAGGAAGCTTCGAATACTTCAACGCTCTCGTCCTCCGTGATTGGCTTATCCGTGGTCGTCGTCGACTCTCGGAGTCGGAATCTGAGTCGTCACTCACTTTCTCCGACGGCAATTCCACTTCTCGTATCAGCTCTCTCGGATTGTAAGTTGCATTTTTTTGCTCGGGACATTAAAACTTCTCTGCTTTGAGGCATATAATAAGTCTGATTGATTCAATTTTTGATATACCAGTTTGCATTACACGACGGTTAAATTGGGTACTCCGGGAATGAGATTCATGGTGGCGCTTGATACAGGAAGCGATCTCTTTTGGGTCCCTTGTGATTGCGGCAAATGCGCACCAACCGAAGGAGCCACTTACGCTTCTGTATGTTGTAACACTTTTAGCAATTTTTAGAGTTGTTGAGTTTTACTGATTGATCTTAGCTATTGAGTTATAACTGTTTCCATGATTGAAATCCTTGATTCTGTTTCCTGTGTTTAGGAATTTGAACTGAGCATTTACAATCCTAAAGTTTCCACTACAAACAAGAAGGTCACCTGCAACAACAGTCTATGTGCACAGCGTAATCAATGCCTTGGAACGTTCAGCACTTGCCCTTATATGGTGTCTTATGTCTCTGCTCAGACTTCGACATCTGGTGTTCTTATGGAAGATGTTATGCACTTAACAACCGAGGATAAGAATCCTGAGCGTGTTGAGGCATATGTCACATTCGGGTTAGTAGCAGTCACCATCTTCACAGCTGGTTCTTTTGTGTTTCAGTTCAATGCAGTAAGTTCCTGAATATGTGAAAATACGTGTTCAGGTGTGGGCAGGTTCAAAGTGGTTCTTTTCTTGACATTGCCGCACCAAATGGTTTATTTGGTCTTGGCATGGAAAAGATATCGGTTCCAAGTGTTTTGGCGAGGGAAGGTCTGGTTGCTGATTCTTTCTCCATGTGTTTTGGACATGATGGAGTTGGAAGGATCAGTTTTGGGGACAAGGGTAGTTCTGATCAGGAAGAGACACCGTTCAATCTGAATCCTTCACAGTAAGTGGTAATTCCACTTATGCGTTAAATTGTAGTTTTTTGTTACTTTGGGAATGCACTTTTAAACCGTGGTGAAATTTATTGTAGCCCAAACTACAACATCACGGTGACTCGGGTGCGTGTGGGAACTACTCTAATAGATGATGAGTTTACAGCGCTCTTTGACACCGGTACATCATTTACTTATTTGGTGGATCCGATGTATACGACAGTCTCTGAGAGTGTAAGCATCTAAACACCATCATATGTTGTGTTTGTTCCGCGTGATGCTCAATTTTGCTAGCTCGATGATTCAAATTGTCTTCTTCAGTTCCATTCTCAAGCCCACGATAAGCGCCATTCACCAGATTCAAGGATTCCATTCGAGTATTGTTATGACATGAGGTATGAGTTTGTATCCATCCATCCACACTCGAGTGTTTACTGCCCCTAAAATATAAACGATTTTCTTGTAAATGGTGTAATTAGCAATGAGGCGAATGCCAGTTTGATACCGAGTTTAAGCTTAACAATGAAAGGAAACAGTCACTTCACCATCAATGATCCTATAATCGTCATCTCTACCGAGGTCATACTCTCTCTCTCTCTCTCTCTACTTTTTCCCCTATCGTTCCTTGTCTTTGGTTCTTTGTGCTGATACTTTCAGTATCTGTGTGTTTTTTCAGGGTGAACTTGTATATTGCCTGGCCATTGTCAAAAGCTTTGAACTCAACATAATTGGACGTAAGATCAGTTTCTCCTAGTATCGATCATTGAAGATGCATCCGTTAAGTTGTGACCTCACATTGTTTACTTTTAATGAAACAGAAAACTACATGACCGGGTATCGTGTAGTATTCGACAGAGAGAAACTCGTTTTAGCTTGGGAAAAGT
This sequence comes from Camelina hispida, assembly GCA_023657505.1. NCBI lineage: Eukaryota > Viridiplantae > Streptophyta > Magnoliopsida > Brassicales > Brassicaceae > Camelina > Camelina hispida. Next base: position 2,328,554 of record CP094635.1, on the reverse strand, counting down.
TTGACTGTAAGTTTCCTCTTACATTCGTTAACTCCGGTGTATTCTCTGACTTGTATGAAGTATGAATATCTCTGTTAACGCAGGCTATGACGTGGAAGAGACAAACACAACTATTGCCGGAACAAACAAAACAGAGGCGGTAGCTCCGGCAATGGCAGCCGGAATAAAGACTCACAATAATTCCTCAGAGCTACACAAAACAAACCAAACCATCTCCAAAAGTAGCTCTTCATCAAACCAAAGATTAGTAAAGCTATGGTATTTTTTCAGATTTATGTTCATATTACTTCCACTTTTGTAGATTTGTAAGTCCACTCCTGTATCATAATGAGACAATATAGAAATTAATCGGCTTCTTCAGGGAAATATATGCTCTTTACACATATTCCATGGCCAATTTCTTGTCCTCTTTTTTCTCTCTGTAATGGAGGTAGGTAAACCGAAATAAACCGAGATAAACCGAAAAAAGGCGATTTGGTTATAGAGTAGAACGCTGAATATTCAAAAGGAAATAAAAGTGGGTTCCACAATTGGCAAGTGGCCAGCGGTTGACACGACCGGCAAAATATGATCTTCTTTCACTTTTGATCATATTGATTGATTAGTTTGAGATGATTTTGTATTATTCGCTTATATATACCCATTTATGAACCTCGTATGATTAGAGAAAGCACTATACCTACTGTTATATGACTATTCTCTCACTCATGTGCTAGTTTACTAGATATTCTCTTGTCAATTTGCTCTGTCCATACTTGGAATGTATGGAACAAAAAGAGAATGAATCGGTACATAATATATACACATTAATTACTGTCTATAGTCTGATTGAAAATATTTCGTGTTCTGGTAGGTATATAAAAGATGTGTACTACTTTGACGATCGAGTTTATTATTATCTGTCAAATGATATAAAAATTCCGGTGGTTGTATACGCAAGATGTAAACATAGTTACACAAAGATGAGTCCATGACCACTTTACACTACAGATATGCTATACTGTATTTGTTAAAAAAGGTTCGTATTATGAAATAGAATACTTAATTTTCTGTAACCATTGACCTCTTTTATTTTGTCAACAACTATATACATTCTATATCAAGATGACAACATATACATTCTAGACTAATGTAAATTATTTGAATGAATGGCGAGTCTTCCGCAACGAATTAGTATCTTAAAAACATATTATGCTAACAATTCGATATGATTTTGCTTTAGACCTGACCTGTTATCTTGCACGGGTCTATTCCCTTTTTTTCCAGTGTAAAACCTCTTTATCGAACACAATTACATGCCTACTTAATATTGCAATTAAAGTAAGAAAGAGGTTAAAAATTGATAATCAAAGCAAAATGTTAAGTGTGGTAATTAGTGTAGTAATAAGTTGGTAACTTTAAGAAATAATCTTTATGTATTAAATAAGTAATTAATTGATATTGACTAATACATATAAATGTGAGATTCTCTTACTAAAAACTTACTGATTTTATTCTTTTTTTTTAATGTTTATATGAATTATTACTTATAAGGTATTTTTTTTAATCATAAAATTTATCCTAATTAAACTGAAAAAAATAAAATAATTGATATTATGACTTTTACGTCAACAATCCTGGGTAAGGGATTCTAGCCAATCAGATTCAAGTTCAACCCAAACAAAAACAAAAGTGTGTTTTTTCTTCTGTTTTACTGAAGGATAATCTCGTAACTTCATCTTTCCGCGGTAGTCGTAGAAAAAAAAAGAATTAATGAAAAAATAAACATTACATATAAAAAAAAAAAAAAATAAAGGGCAGAGAGAGAGAAAGAAGAGAAGAGGAGACTACACTGCTCCATCGTCTTCTCCTTCTGAGGAATTTTATTTTTTGGAAAAAATCAGACTGATACCTTTTTGTTCTTTGCATTTACTCAAACCCTAACCCTAGTTTTTTTTTTTCTCAAAATCGCAGAGAGGTTTCTTCAGATTTTTCCTAACTTTTTATTTTTGATTTTAAAATTTTGGGGGATTAATCGTTTTAATTTAGAAGATACTGTACCGATCAGAAAAGAAGAAGCTAATCGACTCTCTCTAACAAACCCTAATTTTTTTAATCTCTTTCTCATGGCTTCCGCCACTTCCAATAACTCTTCTTCTTCTATGTCTCCTCGTCGTATGACCGAGAATCACGGCATCCCTAACGCTTCTGCTGTTTCACGTCCTTCTCGGCAAGTTTCTTTTCCCTGGAGTCATGTCGTTAGTGGCGTATCAGAGCCGATCGCCGCCGCCGCCGTCGTAGCTGCTCCTTCCTCTCCTCAATCCAAGGCTCCGATCGAGCCTGTTGCTTCGGTTTCCGTTTCTGCTCCGCCGCCTGATTCTGTTTTGACGGGAGATGATAAATCGGAGGAATCTGCTGTTGTTGGTCAGGGTAATGTGGGAAAGAAGCCAGTTTGGAAAAGGCCGTCTAATGGGTCTTCTTCTGAGGTCGGCGGACCTGTCATGGGAGCTTCTTCTTGGCCTGCTCTTTCTGAGACTACTACTACCAAAGCTCCTCCTTCCAACAAGTCTTCTTCTGATTCGTTAAAAAGTCTCGGTGATGTTCCTTCTTCTTCACCGTCTTCATCATCTGTCCCCGTTTCTCAGGTTTGTGAAACCATTTTCATCACCTTATTGAAAAGCTTTGAGCTTTTTTCATATTATGATCTGTCTGTTTTCGATTGACTGCAACTGTTGATGCTACCTGTTGGTTGTTTGGTTGTTAAGAAGCCTTTGTAGCTTTGATTGTTTCTCGCTGCCATTTGTTGTAAGATAGATTTATGTCAAGCGGCTTGCTAATGTTTGGATTGTGTTTATTTGCAATGTATGATCATAAACTTCGATATCTGCATGTTTGTTTCCTAACTACAATAAAAGGCAGATAAGTCTTTGTATCTTCATGTTGGATTGTGATGCATATTGAGCTACTGAGCTCTTTAGCATTGGTGCTTATATTGATGTATGCATTTGTTATCTTACTTTCAATGCTTTTCTTTATCCTGATTCAGTAATAAAGATGCTTCTTTTTCTTTGATTTAGGGGGGAATTGCAAATGTTTCTGTTCCTGCTGCACCAAAGCAAGCTGCCCGTGCAAACCCTAATCCAACTCCAAATCATTCGCGCCAGAGATCATTTAAACGGAATGGCGCTTCTGGTTCCGCTAATGGTACTGTTTCTCAACCATCAGCACAGGGTTCATTTGCCGAATTGCCTTCGCACAACCCTTCTCCTAGAGGCCAGAACCAGAGAAATGGCTTTGCATCACAAACCCATGGTGGTGCTGACAACCTACCACAACGAGACTCCTTCAGGAACCAAAATGGTAATCATCACCAAAGTCATGGTGGCAGGCGCAATCAGGAGCACGGGAATCAGAATTGGGCTTATCACAGAAGCTTTAATGGGAGAGAAGGAAATGCACAATCACAAAGGCCAGCATTTGTAAGACATGCACCACCACCTGTTCAGTCTATTCCTCCTCAGTTTATGGCAGCTCAGCCTTTTGCCAGCCCTGTGCCCTTCTCTCCTGGTGAGACACATTTAAGATCACGTCTTTAGTTTTCAGTTATGATTTGCTAATGTGTCTTCTTCATTTCAGAAATGGCATCGTCGTATTATCCCCGTATGCCTTTTATGACACCTCTTGCACCTGGTCCGCTCTTCTACCATGTTCAAGATCCTCCATTACACATAAAACTACAGAACCAAATACAGTATTATTTTAGGTAGACTCTTTGTATTGAATTTCCCTTATTCTTGTCAATGATGAAATCCTGCTGATCTGTTTTCTTAAAGGAAATACTAATATAGATGCAAATGTTTCTTTTGTTACAGTGAAGAGAATTTGATTACTGACTTATACCTTCGCGGGTTCATGGATGAAGACGGTTTTGTTCCGCTACGTGTGATTGCTGGTTTCAAAAAGGTAAATTTTTTTCTAGATGTGTTATCTTTCAAGCTGGCCTCATTCACTTCTCTCCGTTTGTATATGTTATATAAACAGTATACCTTATTGATCAATGAGTAAGACTCATGATTCTTTTTGTGACTATTTATATAAAGATGCCGAATGCATGTACAATATAGCAAATTGAATCTGTTTTTAAGATGGGTGATATATGTTATCAGGTGGCATGTGTTATTCAGTTGTGAATACTTCTGTTCCTCTCATTAGCCTCTACACCAATTTACTTTGCATTTCTTTTTCCTTCTCTTTATCCTAGTTAGTATAACATTTTGTTGCTTTTGTGCCGTTTCTAGAGTTCTTTTATTATTCTCTGTGAATTTTATCTAGGTGTTGTTTTTCTTTTCTCCTTCTTCAGGTTGCAGAACTTACAGATAGCATTCAGCAAATAGTGGAGGCTCTACAAAATTCACCTGTTGTTGAAGTGCAGGTGTGTCTTGTTTATGTTTCCTTAAGTGTGTTTTAATTATTGAATTGCATTGGCTTTTCTTGCTAGTAGTATGGTAGTATGTGATTGATATCTTAAACCTTTCTATTAGGGATTGGATATATTGCGCTGTGCTTGGATGACTTTTGCTTTTTAATTGATTGCACCTACTTTCTTCTTCCTCTTAGGGTGACTTAATAAGGAAGCGCCATCAATGGAATCAATGGGTGCTTCAAAACATGAGGACCCCTGCAGTGTCGAGCCCCCAAGCTGTTGATAGGGCAGATGCAGTAGCAAGCAGACTTGGAAACTTGGCTCTTGGTCAGAGCTCAGCGGATCCCACTGGTGGTTCAAGCAGTCAGTTGCAGCAACCTAGGGAAGCTCTTTCAGATGTTCAGCAACAGTCTTCTGGTGCTGTACCAGTGAGCAACCACAACGACTCGGATGGTGCAAACCGTTGAACCATCATGTGTGGGAGCTGTTTGGTGAGTGATGAATATATTATTTTGTCCTGCCGAAAATCAGGAAAAAAAAACAATAATGAAGGGGAATCCAAAAAAAAAAAAAAGGAAAAAAAAAGTAAGGCATAAAAGCATAAAGAGAAGAAAGACCCATTTGAAAAAAAAAGGATCAAACATTTGTGATTCTTCTAGCTAGCAGGAAACTTTGGCATATTTGTGGTTTTTTTTTTTTTTTTTAATCTTTTGGTTTTGGTTGTTTTTGGATGCTAATAACTTCTTTTTTTATGCTTATGCTACTTTTGCTACACATACTATCGGTCCTTGTAGCCATCGTTATGGTCTTGGGACTAACTGGTTTTGCTTTCTAATACTCTCTTCACCCCTGTTTCTGTCTTTTATTCCTTTTTTTGGATTTTGATTGTTGAGATGGGCCTCTTTAAGAACAACCTAAGAAAGGAGATAGTCTTACTTGAGAGAGAAAGACTAGCGAACAAGAAACTTTACTTGAGAGGAGACTCGGTAAATCTCTCTTTATTCTTTTGCAATGCGTCCGTGCGAGAAAACAAAGTAGAGAGATTGCTAAAGTGAAGCAATAGCAAATCCATTAATTGAATTTTATACCTAACACTGTTAAGAGGAAACAAGTGACACACATAAAACATGTACCAAAATAAAACGGGGGTCATCTTTGTTGTGTTACTACCGCTTTGATGTAAACATGACCAAACACGTGCTTAACGCTCTGCTGGCATTAGTACCGTTTGTGTTTGGTATGATTTCGAATGGGACAATAAATATTTTTTTCGGAGAGTCGCTATTTAATTAAAAAGTAATAACTTTAAATACCTGTTTATGTATTTTCCAGTCAGTTTTTTTCTTCTTTTTTTTTTTTTTTTTTTTTTTTTTTGCAAAAGCGAGAGCATATGGCATGTAAATATGATCGTAGATTATTGGGTTCTTCGTGTGTATGTTTTTAAATAGCATGGATTTTGATTATGTTTTTAGTTGATGAAATAACATGGCACTATGACATCACGTTTTCACTATATACATTAGATGTACTATTTATTTACAAAACAAAACCAATACTATTCGTTCATACGTTTTATGCTAATTTTGTTTTTTCTTATTGTTATCTCTGCCAATGAGAGAAGCCCTATATATAATTAATATCCTAGTAAATAAACACACACATATATATATATATATATATTTTAAATCAGTTTACCAAAATAACATCAATTACGTACAAGTGATATTAATAGTACAATCGGTACTTAAAACTGATGCAATTATTCTAATCATTTGTGATAATTAGTACTAATTTTAAATCAGTTTATAAATGACATAAATACTAACATCACTTAAATAAAATGATATAAACGTTGACATCGAAACTAAACAAATGATATATATTGACATTGATTATAATAATCGATGTAAATATTTGAATATTAGCATCGGTTTGATATAAACTGATACAAATTATTTGCATCAACAAAATATAAATCATTCATGATGCAAATTATTTTTGTATCACTTAAAAATAAATAGAAAATAAATGATACAACACACTTGGCTTTTTGTAGCGTATGGTGGTGAACTGATGTAACCAAAGTGATTTGAACCGAGTCTTGACTTGTTCCTGGATGAGTCAGCCAATCGAAAAAATGGAAAAAAAAAAACAGTTCAATTTTATTTTTGTTAGCTTATCGTACATTGATTTCAAAAGGTTGCAAGATTATTTACACTAACCCTACTAAAACAAAGTTCATGGGTACAAAAAGGGTTAATGCATGTGTATTATTTCAAAAGTTATATAGGGTATGAGTCATACCGTATGACAGGTGAAATTTTACCCTTCACTTTTCACATGTGTGTGCCAATTCATATCGAAATTATTCGTTTTCCACATACACCAGTGTTTCACATTTAGACTAGCTAGTGGGAACTTTTTCTAATAAAGGTTTTTTAGATTATTGATACTTTACGTACGAATAAGTAAATATTTTAGCTCTACTAAATTAGTCCCTCTGTTTTTGTAATAAATGAATAATGACTTTTTCTCACCCCCTCGCGTTCTAGCTGAAGCCTAAGACGATCTAGTTATCATTCTAGGCTCTGCTTAATTTAGTCATAACTAGTTATTTGTAATTAAACAGACACAAACATTTCCGAAATATTCTATATGTTCACCTAAATGTGGAAAATAAACAGAAAACAACCCAAGAATAGGTTCAATGTCACGATCTCTGTGAATTAAAAAAATCAGAACTATTCTTCATAGAGAAAATAGTAAACCCTAATTCATAAAACACACCAAAAAGATAGAAAGGTTGTCACAATTATTCTTACCATTTTGGAGATGTCAAGTACGCATCTCCACCAATCTTCATCATCCAACGGTTAGCATTCTTTTGGCTCTTTCAACTCCAAGTTTTTTGCTTTATTGCTTATTTTAGTAGTAAATTATTACGACTACTTTGTGTCCGTACGGTCTAGAGACAACCTACGGGTAGATGATTATTGTATGGACCAGTAGAATTGAAGAATCCAACGGTCAGGAACCCACGAGTCATTCATATTGTTCATTGGATTTATACTTTGAATGTAAGCGAAAAAAATAAAAAAAAAATACGAGTCTTCATCAAATCAAATCAAATCACTTGTCCATCGATTTCGAGTCTATAAACCCTGTTTCGCCAACGAGTATATTTATATATCTTTTGAAGTTTTTTATTCATATGATAAGATGTATTTTAAAATTAATTGGTCATAAGAAAAATATTGTATTTAATGATATATTCTATAGAACAAGATCATGAAATCGAGTTTTGATGATAAAGAAAAGATTACGTTGACATGTTATAGTATTGTCTCCCTCGTTCGAATGAATTATAGGGCAAAGACCATAACCTGCTAAAATAGAAAAAATTTCCATTTATATGCATTGTTTAAAGGTAAACTAAAGAGGATGTTAAAAGACAGAGAACTAGATTTGATGGAGTTTGGGACAGAACAATATAGTGCTGACACCTGTCCAATCCCCTGCGACATGACATGTCACTCTCTCTCTCTCTCTCACGCACAACAGCTCACAGCTTCTGCTCAATTTGTGATACTTATGGACATTTGGATTCACTCGTCACCTACTACTATCCCCAATTTCTCTCGTTTTGAGTTTATTTTTTTTCCAAAAAATGATTTGAAAAAGAAACGATATGTTTTATTTGTTGAAACATGCATGTGAATAAACTCTTTGTACTCTTCACCCAAAAATGAAAAGATTTTGTAACAAATGGGAGTATTTGAGGTGAGTTACGTGAGTATTATTATTATTTAAGGAGTTTGCGATTTCTTTGAGTTAAAATTCAACAAATAGCTTCTCTATTGTTGTACTCTTTGCATGTTCAAAGATGGGACGTGTCCTTGAGGGCTATTTTATTTCTCTCTATTCAAAATCTTTCACGCCAGAGAAAAAAAAATATATATTATATGATTTCATATATGTGTACGGAAAATGAATAGTTAATCCATGTTGAATAGAATCTTAAGACCACATATCGTATTTCATTATAATATATAGTATTAAATCAAGTTGCAGTGAAGGAAAAACAAAATGAAAAGTGTGACTAGATATGCACTTGGAGACTGACCATTTTAGATACGGGCAGACACATATATATATGTTCGAATATCTAGATATCTGGATGGAAGGATTATGTAACATATCTTGTTTATTTATTCTTACGTATGACCAAGAATTATTAATTCGTATCAACTATACCACTTGGCTTGTTAATTTGTTTATCATTCGTCTCAAATATTTTAAAACAATCAATGTAAATATCGAAAAACATATGGTCGTATAAAATGTGTGTGAACAATGTACACAGTAAACCAAATAATTTTGGTATAAAAATTGGTTTAACACTATCCACTTGTTATGTTTGTTCGTTTATATTCAGACCCACAAAATTGATTTCCCTATCCATGTAAACCAGACTATTCGATACAGTGATCAAATCTCGTTGGATGACATGAACACCAATGATTTGAAGTGGGGAACAAATCAACAGTAAACCCATTTTTTAATTTAAATGCACTTCGAATAATACATACAATCAAATAGTATTATTGTGAAAAAATGTGTAGTGCTATTTAAGAAAAAGTTGGAAGACATCGAACGTTGTAAAATTGGTAAAATTATGCGCTTTCACATTAATTGTTCCATAAAATAAGTATAAACAGACATAAAGTACTAATCAAATAGTACTTTCCAGAGATTAAAACTTTTAACATAAAATTATATACGAACAACAGAACAAGTACTACTATTTATATTGGATTATATTTTATCTTGGTTTCAAATATTTATATAAACAGAAACATAAAAAAAATATTCTTGTTATCAATATGATTTTTTTTTTTCATTTGGTTTAATAGGTATTTGTGAATAGTGAAACTAGTATTTATTTTAACTTTTGTATGCTTGTTTCTGCAATACCCTTAACACAAAGTGTATTTTGGTAAATTTCGCATAAATCCAAACAAGAACAATAAAGTCATAATTTGAAAGTTGATAATGATCCAAAAGAGGTGTGACATTAGAAAAGCCTTAAGATAATAACCAAAGTTAATTTATACTGCTTGCCTTTTTTCAAGCATCTCTCCCCCACTCACTCTTTACATTTAAGGATCCATGAAAACTGAAAATAGTTCACTAACTTCACTTTTCAAAAACTAATTTAACTAAACAAGAAAAAAAGATTATCAAACATTTGATATTTATAATACTTTAGACGTTGAAGACATCAACACTTTAATTACATAGTTATGGAATTTTTTCTTCTTTGTTGTAATAAATAATTATTTTAAAATTTTGGAATAGTTGAATGCCTCTGTCTCTACTTCTGGAGTCTGGACCCAACCCATCATTCCAGAAATGACCGGCGAAAGTCAAGAACCTCTCTGAGCTCTCTACTCACCTCTTTCTTTCTTTCTCTCTCTATCTGCGTGTAGGTTACAAGACAATTGACACCAAGACTAAAGCTGTGTTGTTTGGTTCAGTTCTGTTCTCTTTTCCAATGTTGTCATCAGCAAAGCATCAGAGGAACCTTATTAGAGTCTCTGCTACAAACAAGAACAAGACTCTAAACAAGGCTTCTTCCATTTCACCCTCATCACCGTCTTCTTCTTCATCATCATCAACCTCATCATCATCTCCTTTACCCTCACAAGACTCTCAAGGCCAGAAGAGATCTCTAATCACCATGGAAGAAGTTTGGAAAGACATCAACCTTGCCTCCATCCACCACATCAACCGCCACAGCCAACATCCACAACACAACCATGAGCCACGCTTCAAGAGCCACAACCACCAGAACCAAAACCCTAACTCGATCTTCCAAGATTTTCTCAACGGACCTTTGAACCAGGAACCAGCACCCACAAGCCTGGCCATGGGTTCTGCTTCTAATGGCGGTTCCACCACTGTCCCTGCTCTCTGCAGCTCTCCTTTCCCACCTCCTGCAACTGTTCTTAGCTTGAATTCCGGCGCTGGCTTCGAGTTTCTCGATAATCAAGATCCTCTTGTTGTTACCCCAAACTCTAATCTTCATAGTCACCATAACCTCTCAAACATTCCTTCCTTCAACACCCCTTTTGAGGCTCTGGTTACATCCACTTGTTTTGGTAAGAAAAGAGGCCAAGAGTCCAATGAAGGTACAGGGAATAGAAGACATAAGCGTATGATCAAGAACAGAGAATCTGCGGCTCGTTCCCGAGCTAGGAAACAGGAATGTACCTCTCTTCTTCTCCTTACTTTCTACTCATGGATATCAAAGGAAAGAAAAAATGTACTTTTGCCATCAATATGCTTCTGATCTAAAAAAAAGGTTTCTGGGTTTTGTTTCTCACTTGCAGGCTTATACAAACGAGTTAGAACTTGAAGTTGCTCACCTGCAGGCAGAAAATGCAAGACTCAAGAGACAACAAGATCAGGTAAACAAGCCAAGAGAAGTTCTTATTGTTATTCCCTTTGGAAGCACTTAGTTCGAACCCTTATAGCTTAACTCATATCTTAAACCAACTTATAAGGGAAGAGACAGCCTCTGCATTATTTGCAGTCTGTTTTGCACGCTGTTTTTTCCAATTACAAATTTAAGTGGTAAGATTCTGATACTTCAGTTCTGTGTGGGTATCTGTGCAGTTAAGAATGGCTGCAGCAAATCAGCAACCCAAAAAGAACACACTACAACGGTCTTCCACAGCTCCATTTTGAGAAATGTACAAGTCCTTATTTCTCTTTTGGGGATTGAGCTTATGAAGAAATGAAAAAATGGAAATGTTTGTACCTTTTTTTGTTAGCTATAAGTATGACTAAGCTAAATTTGTAGAACCAAGATATTGTAGGGGAAAGGAAGATGATGTAAAAAACAACCCTGAAAGAGAAAAGGATCTTTCAATTTCCTAAGGCACAGGAACATCTGTCCTGGGGCCTCTCTTCATGTTCTGTCGTTTTTATGCAACCCCTTTTGAGTTTTTTTTTTTTTTTCACTTCTGTACTAACTTCTACTTGTATTCTTGTAGTAATGTTCTACTTGCTATTCTAATACTAGTAAGATAAAAAAAAAAAAAAACTTATGTGTTACTGTTTAACCAATTTGGTTGTCACTAGAAGCCAATGTTCCAATGACCAATAGACAAAACAGTGCTCCACATAAATGATGACAATGGCAGAGAAAAGTGAGAAGGGGACCTATCACTTAAAATTTAATTTTCACCCTGTCACATTATCACAAAAATTGCCATTCCTTTGGCTGGCTACCATACAAGCCAACAACTTGCACTATGAAACTGAAACCTCCAAGCCAATGGGAATGAAGTCACCCCACTTTTTTGGTTGGTCAAGAGAGAACATGATAAGTTTTTATTCAGTCTAGAAACTCGCCACGTTTTATTTATATAATTATATATAGCTTTTGCTATAACTGGTCACCATCAAAAAACACTAGGCGTGTGTGTTTATGTTCATTTGGTTTATCAGGAAAATCGTTTTATCTTCTTTTGGTCCAACCTTAATTACCTGACAGTGATAAGTTGTCTAATTGATCCACTTTTGGTAGTTGTTATTTTATTGTGTATTCTTTTAAGCAACCAAAAGTGGACATCAAGAGCTAATATGGTGTAAAAATAGTAGCATCAAGATAGAGAAGAATAGTTACCAAAAGTGGGACTGTGACTAGAATTTCTCCTCACATTATGTGGTAAAACTTAACTTAGAGCCCCTCAAATAGGGTATCCAATACTACAAATCATGCTTTCACTTTCATTCCAGTCAATAAGAATCCTAGATTTCAAGAAACAAAAGAAGAAAAGGTAGTTACATTCCCCTGAAACTACAACTCCCACACTTGTCTTTCAATTGCGTACATCAATGTTTCCCATAAAAACTTCAAACTTTAAAAGAGATCACAAGCCTAAAATGTGAAGACAGAAAGAACCATTGATAAGTCGCTGGAGATACAAGTTATATATATTACCTTTTCACTCTGATCATTTTATAATTTTTTTGGTGCAAAAGCAAAAGTCATTAAGCTTTTGATGCCTCGCTTTCCTCCTCAAGTATTTTTCCATCCTTTGGAACCAAGCATGGAATCCCATCTTTCATCTGGAGATAATAACACTAGAATCGTGAACATGAAGTGAAAGCTAAAAGAACAGGGGAATATAATAATAATAATATGGTTAAGAAGCTAAACCAAATCATAAAACACTGAATCGTGAACATGAAGTGAAATCCAAAAAGAAGAAGAATAAGAAAACGGCCGACCAATCACTTTAGCATAAGTTATGCTGCATAACGCCATCATCATTTCATCAGTGAATCCCAAATCAACACCAAGCATAAATTCATTTTTATACTTTATTCAGTATGAGGCAAATGATGAAAAAAAATAGTAAAGAATCAAGCTCTATATATATACATCTTAATCTCTGATTTGACAATTCCTAAAAATATCAAAGTTGGTTTCAGAACATGTTCATTGAATAAGAGATATGATTCTCAAAGCATATATGATCAGTGTTATCTATTGCAATTTCACTGTTTGGAGAGTTACATCTATAACTTTCACAGAGCTCAATATAACACAAAGCATCTTTAGCAATAATCATCAACTCATCTAAAATCCAAAAATCAAAAGAGGTTTGAAATTGAAATTGGCATAGAAAGCTTACAGGAAAAGAGACACCAATAGTATCGCTGACAAGTGATTTCGTCTTCTCGCAAAACCTATCAGAAAACCAATTTGTTTCAACGTTTTCTTCGTGACCGATCTAAATTGAAGCTATATACTAATTGAAGGAAAGAGAGAGATCGAACCTTAAAGGTTGCTTAGAGAGAGGGCACACCAGAATCTCGGAGAGGGTCTTGTCAATTACGTTTCCGGCGTCTTTTAGCAGCACTCTGCTTAATCTCACCATTATCAAAGATTTGATCTTTTACCTGGATTTTTCTATTCACCGATCTCCGGCAGAATCGTCCGGCGTTACGAATAGAGCGATGATTTTGGACTTTTAAGTAAAAACGCAAAACCTCCCCAATAAATTTGAAAGTTTCTAAAGATCCCCCTAAATTGTTATGAATTGCAAAACGGTCCTTTAGTGTTTTAATACTTTCGGAAGAAAGTTTTCAGATATATGCCATTGTCTTTTAAAGTTCTCGATTGATGCCCTCAATTCTAATATCGTGATGATTCGTCCATCAGTGTTTATAATTCTATATCAAACGTTCGGTGACCTTTAGTGCTTAGTGTTAGGAATGTTGGTGGACATTGGTTACAATTTATATAGATTGCTTTATCAACCAATTAAAAGATGTTGATCAGAGAAAGTTCTTAGGCGTCAAGAGTAATTAACGCTCATATATATCTGATTCTTCCCATAGAAATATTACAAAATTTTTACTCTCAGCCAAAGCATCATCCCAGGCACTTCCCATGACAGGTAACTACTTCTGTTAATAATGCCTCTTCTCATGATTCTTATATTGTATATGTGAATATTTATTCTTTTGCTTCACATCAAAACAATCATCGTGCGAGAATGGGTAAAACATTTGTTAACATTTAAGTTGATATATGATCTGACATTAAAACCAAGATGATCCTAGCATTCTAAGAATATCCTTAACAAGCATGACCAGGATTTCAACTTCCTCTCACGTACCTTGTGCAAGCATCTAAAATGCATATTTAGACAACCTCTTCATCATCCAAGAGCAGACAGTCTTTTATTTTCTCCCTGAAAATAATTGGAAATCGATGTTAGGTGTTTCAAATAGTGTTTCACTCAGTTTTGCTATTCGTTTAAATCTGCTGCTTCCTAGAGACATGAACTACCAATAATTCTGAAAAGCATAATGTTTTGAACATAGGTTTACTGATAAGGAATACAAGTTTGATATAGAGTTATTGCATACTACCCACCTCAGATAAGCTTGACTGTTAACCTTTTGATGCTTCACTTGGGAAATCATGTGATCTGGTAGATATGAACCGAATTGCTCAAGAGATGATCCATCTTGTGGCAGTATTTGAAACCGGCAACTTGAACAGCAAGCAGCATAAAGAGCGTCAGATTCCTGGCATTCTTCAAAAGTATCCAACTCTGATGAGTCTGATTTATTTTGCGGTCCATTGCAGATAGGACAGAAAGCTTCTGTAGTCATAGAACCGTCATATTTAAGATTAAATCTCTTTAGGCGCCTCTGAGTGGCCATAGGAACATTCGAGTCGTCTGTTTCCGGAATTTTGTTGAAGTAAAATGGAGTCAGCTTTGCAGCTGTCCGCACGATTGTGCATTCCCGAGAAGGATTTTCCTCCTATGCAAGTATATAAAAACCAGAGACAAATGAATCAGCACAAACAAAGTAACAGGCAGTCACGCCATGCATGCACTAAAGTATATGCAGGAAGATGAGTTTGATTTGAACCTGCAACAGAGCGACAAATGAAGACACCAAGTCATTGATGCCGCTTTGAGAACGACAAGCCAACTCCACAGTCTTTAGACTGCCCTGCCCAGAATATGTCAGATGTCACTCAACAGTTGGATTATGCAAGAATACGGTTCACCATAATAATAAAATATAGACTAGGTAGCCAATATACGAACCCATCCAAAAGGCAGAGTCTAGTTATTTCCTGTCTAACACAATCTCGAAGTGGAAGTACAATGGGAACCTTCCATCTCGCATCAACATGCTGAATATCTGCTGATAGTGAATAACCTCGTCCCTGTCTCAAGAAAAAAAAAAAAAAAAAGCAATTCAACTCAAAACTCTAATGGAGCGTAGTATAAACAGAAGGTCCAAACAAAGTACATCAAAACTTCAATTTTTACAAATGTAATTCGTTAGGTCCTAAATATCTACATTCTGTGAGGTAGCCATTGCAATCGCTCTATGGCATAAACTCTACAATGCAATCTATAGAAAACTAAACCAGAGAAAAGACAAGCAACACACCTTGACAGTAGCCGTAAGAACATGGGAAGCAATTCTCGACGTGCATGATCCAACCACTAATCTGTTGTACCCATTTTCAGAGGCAACCTAAAATGGATTATCAAGCAATATCAATTAAAAAGATAGTTCCAAGCCTGATTTGTTCTCGAAAAGAAACATGAACAATGTAAAACCCAAACCTTTTGCAAACACAACATTTTGAGATGCAACAGAAGGTCTTCTTTTCCAGTATCGTCAGGAACAGAATCTAGAAGCTTTACAAGCCTATCTCGTGGGTCAAGCGAGTCAGAACCAAAGACGCTTTCGATAGGAACAACATGGAGACCCTTTGCAGGTGGAGACAAACTTGACACAGTAGATCGAATCCACTCAATTGCATCAATCGTTTCCGTAGAGAGAGCAGGAAAAGCTGCAGTTTCATCCACAAACGCAACACCAACGCCAAAGACAGGTAAAGATCTATCTCGACTCGCCTCGTAATTCTTCAAAGCCTTGATTTGCAACTCATGCACAAATTGAAGAGCAACCCTAACATACATCAAACTTGCTACGTTTAGAACAACAATCACAAACGTATCAAAAAAAAAAGAAACAGAAAATAAGAAGATTGAGAGTGAAACCTGGAAGATGATCCGCCAGAGAAAGCAACAAGAACGTTATCTGAAGGAGTGATCATGGCATGAGAAGTAACAGCGAGACGGAACTTCCCAAAGACATTGTTCCTAAAACACTCGGCGCAGAACTTTCCATCTTCTGAGCCACCGTCCCCAAAGGTCATAGGCTCATTGCATTTACACTTGACACAGACAATCTCCTGAGTAACTACAGCATCTTCCACAATCTTGCTTCCATTATCCTTCTCACGGTCATAGCAACCAGACTCACAGCCTGATGAATTACAAGCCATATCCTAATTCGCAAGCCAGCTGAGACAGTGAAATGCCAAAATGAAGATTAGGAAATAGAACACACAAGAGTAAACAATACAATCAACATCTAATTCATGAGACAAAACCAGTTTCCGCCATTAGCAAGCTTATTAAGAGATTGTTACTCTAAACGTAATCATTAGTAATCACTGTAAATTGGTAAGTCTTGCTATCAAGAGAGAGAGACGTGAGCAGATATCGAAACAAAGACATCAATAAACAGAATCTAGATTTTGATTCGAGAATTAATGATTAATTACCAGTTTGAGAGAGATATATAGTCGTCGCGATAGATGCTTTAAGAGTCGAAGAGGGTAAGAAAGTGTTTTAATTAACTCAGCCTTTGCGGCGTCGAAACGCTAATGCGCGGTGGTTGGCCGCGGCGATGTTGGTTTAGGCGTTTGAAAAGGTCTCTACTTTGTCTGAAACTAGGGTTTAGTGGGGAACCAAAAAAAAATTGGGGAAGAAGATGATATCTGGTGAATTACGAGTCTACCCTTACCGGTGAAACGATTACTTTTTACGGTTTGATAATAAAACCATCCATTAAAAAGAAACCGACAAGATTTGTCCAATTTTGGGAGCAAGAGAATCATCAGTCATATCAATTCTTTTGTCGATGTTTCAGGCTTTTGGCCATGGTGGCGAGCGACTATCAATTTCTTTGTCGATGCTTTAGACTTTTTGGCCATGGTAGTGACTGGTGATATAACTCAAACCCCTTAACTGCTAGTATACGATTCCTGAACTTATATTAAAAACTAGTACTATTTTGACCGTTCCAAACTTAAGCATGTGATAAAAGTAGAATTAGAAAATTAGTTGTCTATTATGATACACACAACACAAATTTCTGAAATTTCCATAAGGATCCCAAACAACTAATTTACATACGACAACGACTCAACAACACAAAACAAACACAAGTGTGAGTATTAAGAAGAAGAAGAAGAAGAAGAAGAATCTATTGTCATATCCAGAGAGACAACAACATATCGTTGTTCTGTTCACCTTTTGTGTAGTATAATTTAAGAATTTCAATGTTCCATGAACTGCGACGAAGGCGGACTTATTTTCGTTTTTTCCGTACCTGCGAGGATATCAAGAGACATCATTATTCATACTTCAAAGATTTAAGATCAAATATATTCATTCTTAAGATGATTGTATGTAATGTATACCATAAGCTCCACGAATCTCAACTTCTCTCAGTTCTTGTACAAGAGCACAGCAACAACACATCACATGGGATAGAAAGTCGTCAATTAACCCTCCCTGCCATATCAGAAGACATTAATTATGCATTTATCCCGTCTATTAATTGTGTGACATAAACAATAGACATTTCACACTCTCAGTCTTTTCATATCATACCATGATAATTACTTACTAGAGATTTGATACAGATGACTAACCTAATCATTAACCATAATTTCATGAACAAAATTGTTGTATTTGTTTTGCAAATTGATAACCATTTTCATTGAAGCATATGGATGTTTGCGATCACAAAGCTCATTAAAACCGATTAGTATTCAAGGGAGTGAAAGAGAATGTACCGTGATGTTTAGTGTCTTCCGGAGTTTCCTCCTTACACAACAAGTGTAGCAGCAGCACGAAAGTATCAAAGAATATGCCATTAGCTCATTACATGCTTCAGCTGAAGCTGAGAGAAACAAAAGCAAACAGAGTTGCTTATTAGTTTTCACATGTTTTAAACTACCAACTTGAAAATAATAATAAAGTCACAGTGTTCGTATATCCCTTACAGATGTGCCTGTTAGATGCTGCAGTGGCAATCTTTGCCAAAGTACCACATGGGAAAAAGAATGTCTTCAAACCTGTGGTTCAATCAGAGTAAATCATTCACCAATTTTCAGATAACAAGAAAGTATGGAATGTGAAACGATGATCCTCTATATAACGGAGAAAAAAAAGTGGAATCACACTGGAAACAAGAAGTAGGGGACATACAAAGAGAAGGTTCCGAGCAACAAGCAAGTAAGTCCGTATGCCATTCTTCATGGTGTTCTGCTAGTGATTCTCTTCGTGAAAGTAGATCATGCCCCGATGAAACATTAGAGGTGGATCTGCATGAAACAATTATGTAATTGACGTTATAGAAACATTGTACCAAATAGTAGCCTTAAAACATGAAAACAAACCTGAAAATCATTACATTCACAGCAAGGTTATTGGAGATTTTACTTCCTTAATCACATAATAATATTTCTCTTGTAATTGGACAATATCACAAGTTGCATTTAAAGAAAGCACATGAAGTTTGGATTGAGCAGAACAAACTGGAGATTCTAACCTCGAGGCTGAACGACTATTGCTTTTCTTGGGAGTATCTTCGTCATACGAATACTCTGTGTTCATGCTTGAGGTACGCTCAGCTTTTTTCGAAGCTTTCTTCGTGAGCTCCTTCTCAGAGTCAGGATCAACAGAAGCAGCAGCTTGTGTAACACCAATTAAACGCTGAATGACTTCACACTGAGCCACATCATAATGCTCCTGCGAACGCTGAAGTTCGAGCTGCAATTTCTCGTTTTCTGTTTTGAGAGCTTCACAGAAACGCAAGTTAGGGTAAGAGCAAGAGAGAGTCTTCTTCAACACCGATGCTGCTTCTCTAGTAGACTCTTGTTTCAAAATAACATCTTGCACATGTCTGTCCTCTTCATCCAGAGTATACTCACGCTGATCACGGTCAATATATTCAAACCTCTCCTACACAAAATCATCCAAATTTCAACAAACCATAAATCAAAAAAAGAACTTTAAAACCATAAACTCAAGAAAAAAAAAAAAGTTACCCGAATGCGAGCGTTATCAACCAAGGTGATAAGCGGTATGATCTTGAGAAAACGATCAATCTCATCCTGATGTTTCCTAAACTGGTAAACAATGTTCCAACCCATAGCCAACAAGTAAAGATAGCTCCTGTCACGACAGCTATTGACTAGAAGGTAAGACCTCCTCAAAGCATCCTCAAGGCCTTCAAGAGGCTCACGAGTCTCAGGATACTTTTTCATCTCAGAGATCTTTAGCTGTTCAAGCAAATTCCCAATGAGTTTGAGATGTTGAGCAAACTGACGACAGTTCTTTTTATGCATCCAAGCAGTATTGGCAGCTTTAACTATGAGACCAATCAGCTTGACTGCATCTAAACCAGTCAGCTGAGCTACTGACGCTATCTCCCCAAGACCATCCCATGAATGTGACATTTTTCTTCTTCGATCCTGATCACACATTCATCATCACTTGCGTTTAGAAGCAGCTCTTAACCAATTCCAAGATCCAAAAAAAAACATGGAAATTATCTGAGATTTTTTTTGCGAAATTTTACCTTTGCTGAGCTTGAAAATTACCGGAATCAGAGAGTTCGATCTATAACGCCGACATTGCTGTTAGGGAAGTGAGACTTGGCTATAGGAGGGGAACAGTTTCTTCGACTGCGACAACAAAGAGAAAAAGAAAAAGTCCATAAGAGAAGAAGATACCAATCAAAGAGGTCCATAGCCTTTTTCTACGTCAAAGATCTTCAAAGTTCAAACACCAAAAAAGAAAAAATATATAAAATCCCTAAAGATGATTTTGTCTTTGAAGACTTGAAGCTGACGAAAGCGAAAGAGTAAAAAATCCAAAGACTAAAAAAAAGTAAAAGAAGCGCAAAAAGAGGGAAGACTATGAATGAACAGTTTGTTTATTAACCTCCGCCGAGTAAAACAAATTCGCCGGCGAATAACTCCTCCGCCGAGAGTCAAGTCAAATTGAAAAACAAAATATATACTGTATAAAAAAAGAATTAAGAGAGAGGAAACAAAATCGGAATGCTCACATGATGCATTGAAGAAGGCAACAGTTATACTTTTTCTCTTTCACAGATTTCAATAAACAAAGCAAAAAAATTATAGAAAACTGGAAAATGCTACTGACTATAATATTTTATTGAAGAAGAAGATGAAGAACACTACTGAAGTCTGGGAATTACCAAAAAAAAAAAAAAATGCAAAATTACCTGGAAGTTTCTTCGTCGTCGTCTTCGAATGAGCTCTGCTGCAAGAGATGAAGAGAGTTTTTTTAAAGCCAGAGGCAGAGATGATTGAGTCGTATATTTTTGAGAAGACGGTTTGTTTTTGTCGATTTATGTTGAGCTTTCCCCACACCCTTCACTTGCCACTCGTCGGAGCTCAAGATCCCCCCTCCTTCTTTTTTTTACCCATAGGCCCTGCCCAACTCTCTCTATTTACCATTATGCCCTCATTTACTTTAATAACAATAAAAATATCATTAAACCATACATTTTTAATTTTAATCTTAGCTTAAATGTGTTTTTGTGTTATTACGTGACACAGTTGTAAACTTAAACTAATACTTTGTGTCCTGTAGAGTGTGTAGACTATGATACCTTAATAAGATCTCGGAGTTTGAGATTTAGACTAATACTACTATAAGTAAGTTAATAAGATGTCGGAACGTGAGATTATGAAACACCGTTGGAAATATATATACTGTATTACTTTCCGGTTAAGTTTTGTCTTACAAAAATGTAAATGTGACTTTTTTTGTTGTCGGCATATAAAAAATGACTTGGTATGAAACGAATAATGTAAATTCTTCTTCGTTATACTTATTAGGCTACACAACGACGTCGATCGAACTTTTTTTTTTATTGTTTTGTTTTACGTATTGAATGTATATGAAGTTATGAACAATTCCAACGACTAAAATCTAAAATGTAGAAACATCTTTTTTTAATATATCCGTATGGGTATGGCCACTTAGAAAACGAAACTCCTGGTAGAAAAATCTGGCAGGTGGCATATCAAACATTTTAGCTAGTAATCTTGAAACTTTAGCTAGCTTAGCTTGATAGCTCGTATCAATGTTACGACTAAGATTTGGATTGAGTCTTTGTCCATAATGAGAGACTCTAGTGGACCGCTTACTTATGGTATCGTGATAGTATAAGACATTTTGTAAAATAATACGCATATATAGTATGAAAATAATGCGTGTTTATAAATCATAATGCAATAAAAGTGAGATATGATGGCTCGAAATTGATTTATCTTTGAATTGCAGACTCATTGTAATGATATAATGGTTAAAGATAGGAAGGGTAATCCATCACAAACAAATTAAATCACCTTTTTAGTCTCTTTTTTCGGTTAGAATTGATTTGTCTTTGAATTGCAGTTATGGTAATTATGTCTTTTTAGTATTCGACGTAGACTTTAGTTTAATTTAGTTTTCCCCGATCTTGCTGCACGTGTATCACCATGATTGTTTTTCTATACAGCTGGCGAAACGGACGGTAAACTAATAATAATCGAGTATTTTTTTCATAAGGATAATTTTTTTGGTTTTGAGACCAAAAACTAAGTAGTATATAAATGCATATATGTGGGATCTAGAGAGATTTTGGCACGTATACATCATGCATGTGTGGGAAGGGTGGACATTGGTGGGGGTGGTGGTGGTCCTTGGTGGAGTATGACTGCTTCGCCCTCTTATCTTTTTTTAATAGTGCCTTATATTACCATGCGTTTTACTCTAAAGATCTAACCATTTTTTTCTTTCCAAATGATATATTACTGATTTCTTTCCAAATGTTGATTTATTTGTATAACCAGCTTGTAAATGTGTAAAGGTATAGAGAACGACAATCACTCAAACCGCTTGGAACGCGCCAAGCAAACGCTTTTATTCAAACTTATAAAACACCCTTTTACAAGTTCTGAATCTAAGCCTACTCTATTGTCTATCTAACACAACACCCTGTGTAGATATCAAAGAGTAAAACACACTCACCTTTCAAAGCTCTTTTTGTTTGCTTAAAGGTTTACAAATCTCTCAAAACTTATCTCCCGAGTGCTAGCTCTTTTTGCGGCTAGCCCTCGTCTCTTTTAAACTCCTCACCCACGATCTCTAACCTAGATCTTGGTGAATCCCTAACTAAAAGGAAATATTCCTTATCCTAAGAAATATCCTCCCTTAACTCTCTCGATCAAATATACCCTCAATATCTTCGTGTATATCTTGATCTTCTTCTTCCTTCCTCTTCACGCTCCTTATCACAACGTCCACAATCTTCTTCCACGTCAGCCCATCTGCCACGTCAGCATATCAGCACTCTGAGACACTTCGCAAGCTCCTGTCACCCTCAGAGCTCTGATGCACTTACAATCTCCCCCTTTTTGACTGAATCTTGCCACACAAGCAACCACAAGCAATAAACACAGCGCGCAGACAAAACAGCCAAGACCGAAACACAACCGTACTAGCAAAATATTCCAGCAATCAACACAAGACGGTTAACCAACAAAGACTTGTTCAAACAATAAATTGTTCAAGGCCAACACAAGTCTCAAGTCTCAAGGTTCCAGATTTTTAAAAACTAAGAAAAAACAGAGCAATAACAAAAAAAACTGCTCCCCCATAGCTTAATCTCCCCCTCAGGCCTCTGAATCAGACTCATCTCCCCCTGCTTGTTTGGCACAGTTTAGTCAAAAATACCAAGAAGCTAAATCAGAAAACTGGAGTGAACACCAAAGTGAGAAACTACTTACCAGCATCCAAGGCATCTTGCAGGATTTTGATTGCCAACCGAATGGCTTTGCGCTCTGCAGACGATCCTTTTGACAAAACAGGTTCAACAGGAACGGATGATGTCTTCTTCCCCTTAGCTTTCTTTGCATCGTTTGATGACAAACTTGGAACAGGTCTCTGAGCAGTCAGCAGCTGATAGATGAGGCTGGGAAACGGCAACCGGAAGCCAGACTGAGCTTGCAACCCTAGCTGAATGATCTGATCGTAGATCATTCGTCCGAAATCAAACGAGATCCCATGCATGATCATGTAGATCACCGAGCCCTATTCGTCGAGATGTACCCGTGTTCACGGTAGGAGACCAGTTCTACAGCAGATCCGATGCAGATCCTTGATCACCGGGTTCTTAATTGCAGTGGACACCAGCTGCTTGCAGGATTTGACCCTTCCATCGAGAGAGAAACAGAGCTAGATCCTCCTCCGAATTGCAGCCGTCTGCAACCTCTGTTCGCGCACATCCACAGACTTCAGACCAAACAAGGCATTGATACGGTATGGAGAGAATTCATAGACCCAGTCTCGGACGAGCACGTCGACAGACTCCCCCTCAATCTTGACCGTTGGAAGATTCGCCCAGAATTCATAGACCACCTCCGAGTCGTACGAGCCAATCTGAGTAACAGTTTTCAACAACCCCGCATTGTCTATGAACTCTCTGGTCTTGTCTGTACCATCGAGAGGGTAACAGACCTCTGGAGCAAGCGTTCGAGAAGCAAAGAACCCATATCGTCGAACAGCTTCTGAGGAGATGAAACGTTTGGCATCAAATACCTTTGATGACGCACCTCTGGATGTGGTCGATGTGCCCTTGTCTTTGTGGACAGATGGACGCTTGGAGTCACGACTGTCAAGATCCGCAAGTGGCTGTCTTTTGCGCAAACGAGATGAAACTCCTTGAGATGGCAGGACAGGTACAGGCACATCACCGGTAAGATCTACCACCGGAAATCGAGAGGTCGTCTCTCTCGGCGGAGAAGACGAGGAGTCGCAGGTCTCTTGGTTCCCGTGAGACGGTGAGAGAACGTGATCCATCCGAGTCGGTGATGCGGTGACAGACTCCTCCCGAGGTTGGTACACCACCATAGCAGTTGCGGGATCGATCGGAGCATGCGGTGTGGGCGGAGGCAACGAGGACGGTGGAGTATGAAGCTCCTCATCTGAGCTGGAGTCATAGTGAAAACCACTAAAGATGGACTTCATCGTTGATAGGGCGTTGATCGAATGAAGAAAGAACGATTTTAGCAGAAGATTAAGCGACACAGGATTGAAATCGCAAGGGTGATGAGGAAAACGCCAAAACCCTAGCTGCTCCTTTTTATACACCTCCGTGATTCTCAATGGGCTGCACAAGAACTCGGCCCAAAACATTAAAAGTTTCCTGAGACCACTTAATTAAACATTAGTGTACACTGCATCTATTCCCCATTTGACTGTATTTAATCGTTAATTCAATCAACCACAATTAATATTCATGCAATAAATCTCATTATTCTTCCTTTTTCAGTCCTAATTAGCAGATTCATGAACCAAACACACAGATACACACAGCCACTAATGACAGATCCATGAGGGACCCTGAACGAGCATTAAACACACATGAGCATATTATTTTTTTTTTTTTTTTTTTTTTTTATATTTGCTCAACATTAACCAGTGCAGAAGACAGAACACTAACCAGACCTTTGTTGTATTAGCCACTTGTTCAGAACCTTCACCAGAAACTATCACAACCTCTTGAATTGTTGGAGATCAGAGGACTGTTGCATGTGGGTAGTCTTTCACACTGGCATGCCTTTAGTCTACAATCCATCCCAACATGTTAAGGCAGCTGGAGTTCATCTCTTTGAAGAGCACAAAAAAAAAAAATATATTTTTTTCTTTTTTTTTTTTTTTTTTTATATATATCACACAGCCTTATGATGACTGCTTCAGCATCTTGAGCTTCAGTGACATTTTTGATTGTGTCAGCCACTGATTTGGAACTCATCATTTCTTAGGTTGTTAAACCTTCGAATGATTGTGCATGTCTCTCTTCACAGCTCTTTGACCTCCTTAATCATGACAACGTTTAACAGGATGGACAGACCGGCATGACAGGTAGCTATTTCCCACACTCTTTCAGATGTTGATCTCCTATATATTCCAGGATTTCTATGATCTGTTCTAGCTCCAGTTCCTGCCTTAGACCAACACAACTCAGAGAAATAGTTAGAGTTCACAAACACCAATAGACTTCCTCAGATTTATGAATCTGTTGAAATCCAGAGGTTTAGTAAACAAATCAGCCAATTGAAAATCAGTGCTCACATGGTCTATCTCAATCAGTTTCGCCTCAACAAGTTCACGAACAAAGTGGTGTCTAATATCTATGTGTTTTGTTCTAGAATGCTGAACAGGATTCTTAGAGATGTTTATAGCACTCAAATTATCACAGTGAATTAACAAAGTGTCAGAATCCATACCATAGTCAGAAGACATTTGACGCATCCACAGGAGCTGTGTACAACAACTGCCCAAGGCTATGTATTCTGCCTCAGCGGTTGACAGTGAGACACTGTTCTGCTTCTTGCTGTGCCATGAAATCAGATTGTTGCCCATAAAGAAGCATCCTCCACTAGTACTTCGGCGATCATCCACAGAACCTGCCCAATCAGCATCGCAATACCCGCTCAGACTGGTGTTGGTATCTTTGGTGAAGGAAATACCAAAGTTTACTGTCCCCTTGACATATTTGATGATCTTCTTAACTGCCAGCAAGTGAGACACCTTAGGCTTGGCCTGGTACCGTGCGCAAATCCCTACTGACAGACAGATGTCAGGCCTACTTGCAGTCAAGTAGAGCAAGCTCCCAATCATTCCTCTGTATAGTCGTTCATCTACATCCTCTCCTTCCTCATCTTTTGATAGCTTGTCATTGACTCCCATAGGTACCTTGGCTTCTTTACTCTTCCCCAAACCAAATCGCTGAACCAGTTCTTTAGCATAGGTGCTTTGAGACACAAATATCCCAGCAGATGATTGTTCTACTTGCAGACCCAGGAAGTATTTCAGCTCTCCCACCATACTCATTTCAAACTCCTGTGACATGTTCTTCACAAACCTTTGCACCAGAGATTGACAGGTAGAACCAAAGATAATGTCGTCCACATAGATCTGAACAAACATCAAGGCATTGTTGCTGTTGAGGACAAACAGTGTCTTGTCTACACTTCCACGAACATACCCTTGATCCAGAAGAAACGTTGTTAACCTCTCATACCATGCTCTTGGAGCCTGCTTGAGACCATATAGTGCTTTCTTCAGGCGGTACACATGCTCAGGATGTTGTGGGTTCTCAAAGCCTTTTGGTTGTTCCACAAACACTTCTTCTTGTAGAATCCCATTCAGAAACGCACTTTTAACATCCATCTGATGTAAAGTAAACTTAAGGGCACATGCCATACCAAACATGAACCTGATGGATTCTAGCCTTGCTACTGGAGCAAAGGTTTCATCAAAGTCAACTCCCTCGACTTGAGAGTAACCCTGAGCCACAAGTCTTGCTTTATTCCTCACAATGCATCCACTGGCATCACTCTTATTCTTGAAGATCCACTTCGTTCCTACTATGTTGACATTAGCTGGCCGTTTAGTGAGTTCCCACACATTGCTGCGCTTGAATTGTTCTAGCTCATCTTGCATTGCAGCAATCCAGAACTCATCCCGAAGAGCCTCTTTGTGATTCTTTGGTTCCATAGTGGAAACAAAACAGGCAAAATGAACTATCTCAGAGTCCTGAGAGACAGAGTCCGGAACTACAGACTTCTGTTTCCTTCCAGCCAATTGAGCAAAGTCAATCTGTTTGCCCCTGGTAACTCTACCCCCCTGAATCGCACCGATAACATCACCTGAGGAGTGATTCCGATGAACTTGAGAAGATGGAGGAAGCTCGTCTGAAGACAGTCCAGGACTGGCATGATCATTGAAATTCTCAGAGGCTTGCTCAGACTTCTCATCATCAGTTACCAGATCCTTGTCAGAGAGAACAGGCACCATATCGATGCGTTGAAACGAAGTATCATCGAAAACAACATTTACTGTTTCCTGAACTGATCTTGTGCGCTTGTTGTAGACACGAAAAGCAGTACTGTGGCCGGAATAACCAAGAAAGATCCCTTCATCACTCTTTGAGTCAAACTTTCCCAACTGATCCTTGTCATTCAGAATGTAGCAGAGACACCCAAACACATGAAAGTAGCTGACAGTTGGAGGCTTTCCTTTCCATAACTCATAGGGAGTCTTGCTGACCCCTGGTCGAACATACACACGATTGATAATGTAACAAGCAGTGTTGACAGCTTCATCCCAAAACCGATGTGGCACTTGATTCCCATGCAGCATAGCTCTCGCCATTTCTTGGAGCGTTCTGTTCTTTCGTTCAACCACACCATTTTGTTCTGGAGTTCTTGGTGCAGAGTACTGATGGACAATGCCCTGATTTCCACAGAATTGATCGAACTTGTCATTCTGAAATTCTCCTCCATGATCACTCCTAATAGCTTGAATTGAACATTTCTCACTTTTAATCTGCAGAGCAAGAATGCGAAAACATTCAAGAGCATCAGCCTTTTCACGAAGAAATCGCACCCACGTGTAACGAGTGAAATCGTCCACCATGACAAAGATGAATCGCTTTCCAGAAATGCTCTGCACTTGAATTGGACCCATCAAATCCATATGTACTAATTGAAGTGCATGGCTAGTGCGAACATCTGTCACAGGCCCATGAGACGTTTTAACTTGTTTGCCTTTGTTGCAAGGGCCACATATGAAATGTGAATCATTTTTCAGCTTGGGAATTCCACGCACCACCTCTTGATTAGCCAGTTTCACCAATGTGCGAACGTTGAGATGACCAAGCTTCTGATGCCAGAGTTCTGTATCAGACTCAGCAGTTGTGTTAAAGCACTGCATTGATGATTTCCACATGTAACAGTTGTTGCCAGATCTCCTGCCTCTAAGTCGTATTGACCCTTGTTGATCCACAGCCTTGCACCCCTTCTTGGTGAACGTGACATCCAGACCTTCATCACACAGCTGACTGATACTTATCAGATTTACTTTCAATCCTTCGACCAGAAAGACATCCTTGAGATGTGGTTGAGAATCACCACCGGTTGTGCCTTTTCCACAGATTGTACCCTTTCCTCCATCACCAAAAGTAACTCTCCCTCCAGGAACATGCTCGAGATGTGATAAATTATCACGGGCACCAGTCATATGCCTGGAACAACCACTGTCAAAATACCACTTGGCCTGATCTACCTCTGATTTTTCTGCTGTGAAAGCCACATGACAGTAGAGATCATCTTTCCTGACATACTTCTGTGTGCTCCTTCTTACAGCTGGATACGGTCCACGGTGTTGCATAGAGTTAGACATACGATTATAGAACTGATAGCATTGGGCTTTATAGTGAGTTAGATGCCCGCAATACCAACAACCTCTCCGTCTACTACGCTGAACAGGTCTTTGAGATGTCTGATCACTCCTCTTAGTCGTTTGATAGAACTTCCTCTCCTTCTGCTCTGGTGTAGACTCCATTCCTTTGACAAATTTAGTGGTTTGGTTGGTGTTTATTCCTTGATAACCCAGACCCCAGTTCAGATTGCTGGATCTTCCAGTGCTCAGCAGTGTATCAAGATCTTTGGTTCCTTTATTCAGCATCCTGATATTCTTTAGCTGTTCATCTAACTGCTTCTCAAGCCGCAGAGTCTTCAACTTTTCTTCACTCAGTTCTTTAGAGACCATGGCAACTTGAAGCTGTAGGGTATCTCTCTCAGAAGTTAAATGTGTGTTGTCTTGAGTCTTTTGAACCACGGTCTTGATGAGAAGTTCTATCTGATCTTCTATTGACAAATCGGCTTCTTCACCTTCTGAATCAGAATTCACCTTTTCGTCCACGTCCTTGGTTTCCAGCACCACAACATCTTCTTCATCTTCCTCGATGACACCCAGCAGTGCCAGGAAGCTGTTAAGAACCTCTCCTTTGCCGACCTCTTCATCTGAATCACTTTCACTCCAAGTGATGTAGGACTTCTGCTTGTTTTCACGTGAAGGACAAACAAACTTGGTGTGACCGTAGCCTTTACATCCATAACATTGCAAGGAATTCCTCCGTTTGTTGTTTGGACACTCAGACTTGTAATGTCCAAACCCCTCACATTCAGCACACTGTCGCTCTTGCTTGTCACCCTTCCTGATTTCCTTATCAGTATTGGATTTCAAGACCGGTGATGTTCCCTTCTGTTGACCTCTTTCCATCTTGCGAAAGTATTTCCTAACCAGCAAGCTGACTTTTTCTTCATCTGCAACTTCCTGAGACTTTGCACTCTTCTGTTCCTCGATGGCTTTGAGAGCAAATGATTTCTCATTTATCTTCTCCTTCTTCTTCAGTTGTATCTCAAAAGCCTGCATCATCCCAACTACTTGATTGTACTTCAGCTCATCAGAATTCAGCGAAACATCAATAGCAGACCTGTGTGGTTGAAACTTATCTGGCAGACTCCTGAGAAATTTCTTCACCAGCTTCTTGTCTTTGTAGCGCTTACCCAGAACTATAGCTTCTTGTGCAATACCACTTAAACGACTGCTATACTCAGCAACTGACTCAGTCTCTGTCATGTGCAAGTTCTCAAAATCTGAAGCAAGATTGTCAAGCCTTGTACGTTTGACCCGACTTGTACCTTCAAACGTGACCACCAGAATGTCCCATGCTTCCTTGGCCGCTTCACATCCTTGAACTTGATTGAAAATGTCCCTAGGCAAAGACTTGAAGATAACTGACAGAGCCTGTGAGTTATGTTTGGACTCTGCCTTTTCTTCAGTCGTCCATTTCTTCCTGTGCTTAAGCACCAAGTCTCCCTTCTCATTTTTCTCCGTCGGATGAGTCCAACCATCTTCCACCGCAAACCAAGCTTCCATATCAATGCTTGAAATGGCCTGCTTGATTGACACTTTCCAAAAACCAAAGCACTCAGGATCGAGTTTCAATGGTGATTGAACCGCAACAAAATCCAGTGATTTCTCCATACCCTTGCCGCAAGATCTCACCTGTTGAAAAAGGATATCAGAACTTTTTTATCAGGTGCTTGCTCTGATACCAATTGTAAAGGTATAGAGAACGACAATCACTCAAACCGCTTGGAACGCGCCAAGCAAACGCTTTTATTCAAACTTATAAAACACCCTTTTACAAGTTCTGAATCTAAGCCTACTCTATTGTCTATCTAACACAACACCCTGTGTAGATATCAAAGAGTAAAACACACTCACCTTTCAAAGCTCTTTTTGTTTGCTTAAAGGTTTACAAATCTCTCAAAACTTATCTCCCGAGTGCTAGCTCTTTTTGCGGCTAGCCCTCGTCTCTTTTAAACTCCTCACCCATGATCTCTAACCTAGATCTTGGTGAATCCCTAACTAAAAGGAAATATTCCTTATCCTAAGAAATATCCTCCCTTAACTCTCTCGATCAAATATACCCTCAATATCTTCGTGTATATCTTGATCTTCTTCTTCCTTCCTCTTCACGCTCCTTATCACAACGTCCACAATCTTCTTCCACGTCAGCCCATCTGCCACGTCAGCATATCAGCACTCTGAGACACTTCGCAAGCTCCTGTCACCCTCAGAGCTCTGATGCACTTACAAAATGTACATTTGATTCTTCTTTTTTAATCACTCACACATTACACAGTACTGTATATTACAAATTTACAAATTAAATTCCAATGGCAACAAGACTGACCAATAACAAAATAAAAGTAATTGCATCACTAAAGTTTATGTCAACTACCATTTGCACTATTGGTTATTGTTTAGTGCATGCTGTAGTGCGTTTTAAAAGAGCATTTTATTTTAAAACTGTTAAGAGGTCTATGCAAATTATAGTAGTTGTTAAATGTACCTAATCATGAGAAAGAATACCTTAAGATGTTCAAATTTATATATAGACATTAACTTTGGCTTACGACGATATACTTGTATAAATGCAATGAACGTGTGGGAATTTTTCACTTGCACGCCTATGAAACGTTTTTATTATCTCGAATGTGTTTTACGCAGCGCTTACGAATTAAGTGAAACAAAAATTTCAACGAACTAACACAACCTAATTTATATTTTCTATACAAATACAACATGTCATAGTTGTAAAAGTAAAGAAAGGGAACGACGAGGTCTTGTTATTGGAGTTGGAGAGGTAATAATAAAGATAGACAAACTGTTGTTTTAGTTGTTAGGTGAATTGTCTCCATGTGATTTTAGTTGGGAATAATCGTGCATCTTACTTTATAGTTATGCTATTATTAAATAAATGAGTCTCGAAATGTCCTGATCTGTAACAATAAATGGGACAGCTAAATTTTCCATACGCACTTAAAAAAAAAAAGAAAACAATACAAAATCACCACTAAACAAAAGTATTTATACAGTACTTAAAACTGATATTTTTTGGGTTATATTAGTGAAAATGGTCATCGAATGTCTAACACTTTGTCGGAATTTAATTAATTAATGGTATTAAGGAAAGATAGTACCCCTCAAAATCTGCGTTGCTTCTGACCAGATAAAATAAATTATTAAACTATACCACGCATCAACACACTTTTGTAGTTAGGCCATCCTTAATGGGACAACTTTTGCCCTGTTCTAAGCCCAATAAATAATAAAAATAAGTAACAGTGGACTTAGATCAATATTTTTGATCTTGGTTCAGAACTGATCCAAGGGGTGTTCTAAATTTTTTCCTCTCCTCTGATTGGTCGAAAAAATAAGGGAGAGAAGCTAATTTTTTCATTTCTTTCATTTGCCCCAAATCGTGTCTAGGGTTTCTTTCTCTTCCGGAAAAGGCGACAGCTTCGTTCTCGCCTTCTTTGCCGCCGAAGCTTTGTTTTCCGTCTCGAAGGCTTCCGTCGTCGTCTCTTCCCGCAAACAGGTTCCCACAATCTCTCTGTTTGATTTGAAGAGCTTGTCCATGTTCTTAGTGATGGATCTTCGTACTTTGTACTTCAATTTAGTTTGATTTTGTTTACTAGGGATTTTGATTTTGCAATTTCCCAGAATTGTTTGAAGATTTTGTTTTGATCTGTTACAGAATCTAGTTGTCTCCATGTTACTGTGTAGTAATTCATCTAAATTTTGACAGTTCTTTGGGATTTTTGCTGCTGTGTTCTGTGAGTTGAAGTTGTTAAAGTCCATGATTTTGATAAATTGAAAGTATAAATTGGTAGCTTTATAAGACTTATAAACTGGTTAAAATCTCCTCTTGTGTCTTTCATATCTCCAGCTTCGTTTTTTCTCCGATTCGTGAAGCTCCAGTTCTTATCTATTTGATATAGAAGCTCCAATGGTGCGTAATTGACTCTGTGGCTTTACTTTTGAGTTTGTTTAGTGAGAACATGGCTGGAGAAGGTGAAGAGGATGTACCTAGGGATGCTAAGATTGTGAAATCTCTGCTTAAGTCGATGGGTTTGGAGGACTGCGAGCCACGTGTGATACACCAGTTTCTGGAGCTATGGTACCGGTATGTGGTGGAAGTGTTGACAGATGCTCAGGTTTACTCAGAGCATGCTAGCAAATCCAACATTGATTGTGATGATGTGAAGCTCGCTATTCAACCCAAAGTTAATTTCAGTTTCTCTCAGCCACCTCCAAGAGAGGTATGCATTGTTGTTGACGATTCCTTGTTTCATTTTCTTTAGATTATTGTCTGAAAAGAGAGAGATGTGATACGGCCGAGTCATTTGGTTAGCTGCTATGTGAATGATCATTAGGGAAGTATCACCTTAGTTACGATTTGTGAACAGCTACTCTCTTACCACATAAGTTGCATTACGAGAACCTCAAATGTTTTCGTTTGCTAAATCCATGTCGTTTGATTTTGGAATCTCAATGTCTTTGTTGTTGGATGTTTGATTTAGGTTCTGCTAGAACTTGCTGCAAGTAGGAACAAGATCCCTTTGCTGCAAGTAGGTTCTGCTAGAACTTGCTGCAACTATTCATACTGCCGTAGAGGTTTCAAGTG
This sequence comes from Camelina hispida, assembly GCA_023657505.1. Lineage (NCBI taxonomy): Eukaryota > Viridiplantae > Streptophyta > Magnoliopsida > Brassicales > Brassicaceae > Camelina > Camelina hispida. Next base: position 2,295,547 of record CP094635.1, on the reverse strand, counting down.
GCTTGGACTTGGTATGTCTTGTCTTACCGTGAAATGTTGAAGAATTTGATTTCTATCTTTTTGTCATTGATTGTGTTAATCGTAGATTGTTGATGACTTGGATGATGAAGAAGAAGATGAAGGTCCGTAATCTATGAGGACAAGGACAGTGATGAAGAAGAAGGAGAAGGAATAGAGGAAGCAATGGAGACAGATGAAGAGGCAAACGACTCAGCCGATGAAGCAGCTGATGGTGTGAATGGTTTTGAAGGATTTACATTTTGATTTTTTAAAGTTTTTATAATTTGTAAAATATTTATGAATATTATATTATTCTAAGAACACCAAAATTAGTTCCCCCATTTTTTTAACATAAGATCTTAACTACTGATTTTATATTATTTTCACTATATTTTTATTCTAAGAACACAAAAAAAAGTTCTCCCATTAAGGATGCCCTTAATACCAAGGAATTTAAGAACAAAGTCTTAAAACAATCTATACAGTCAGCTTCCGCTAACACATTCTAAACACATAGTTCTTGTTTGTCAGACGAACTCGCGACATGGGTTTACTCTGGTTAATGGTTTGCGAGATGAATTTTAAGTTCGACTGATGTATGTACCACCAATGGTTAATTTGAATCGAACTATTCCGATTAATTTAAACTATCGACATATTGTATGTGTTTTAATAACTTTATTCAGCTATTTATAACTAGTACACAACATTTGGTAGACTTTATAATTTTAATAAATTGTTACAAATAGGTTATACATAGATTATAAATTAATTCATATATTAATTGTAACAAATAAAACCTTAATTGTAACATAAAATCTTAAACGGGATATTCCAAATTGATAGTTCATGGATATTCCAAACTTTATTTTTGGAAGATCACATATATGTTCCAAATATCTAGAATCACAATCTTACCAATTTATTTTCCACAGATTTTATTGATAAACCACATCAATTAAAAAGTTATTAAATGGATAAAAATATACTCTCAATCATAAAAAAAGAATCAAATCTCGCTAATTTAACAAGATTAATCGTGATCTTCGGGATTGTATTCAGAAATTAAAAATTAAACCTTAATGCTAGATTAGGACCGTGCTAGAGCACGGGTTGGAATTCCTTTTATTTATATTATAATTTTAGAATAAAATATAATTTATATGATTAATTTTAAAAGTTTTTAAGGTCCTAATCTAACATTAATCGTGATCTTTGAAATCATATTTTATTCTAAAATTATAATATAAATAAAATAAATTTCAACCCGTGCTCATCTAGTAAAAACTTATTACTTCAACTAACCTGTAACATAGAGTAGCTTTAAAAACCCTTTTTAATGGTATAGACTAAAAGTTTATGGCATACTAATAATATAGGGATTATACAAATCAGGCAAACCCGTGAATCAACAATCATAACTTTTTGGTTTGTAGCTGGTATAAATAATGAGTTAAGGTTCTGGTTTGTTACAAATGGATTGTTTGACTAGAATCCAAGAAACAGAAAAAAGAAACTCACCACTATATAAATGGGCTGAACTAACTAATTGATTAGTAAGCCCAAGATATTTTTACAAAAATTAGGTATGGCCCAAATCAAAATAGACTTTTCCCAAGACAGTTGTAGCCTCCGTCGTCTACCAGACCAAAAATAGTAAAATACCCCTCACGTGAAGCAAATAACAACAACAATAAAGGGAATTAATAAAGAACACGAGTGAGAGATATCGTATTGTGATTTAATGAAAAGCTTTTAAGCTAAAGTTTCCCAAAATTTTGAATGTATTCACAATAGTCAATACGTTACTACTACGTTAAGTAAAATACATATACTGTATATAGGAAAAAAATAAAAACACACAAGAGAAGGCACACTCGTAATTAATAATAACGCGTGATAGAGATTAATACAATTTGTCCTTAATAAACATTCAATTTAATCATGCTAAATTACCCCAACATTGGACCCGCACTTTAATACTATCTCCCATATTGTAAAAATCCGAACCTACCCCTTTTCCCAAAAAGCGTTACAATCACAAGAATAAGGACAAAAGCGTCATTACAATAAAGTTAAAAAAAAAAAAGGTCGAACTCGAATCTAATAATCTAATCTGAGAAAGCGCAATCTCCGCCGTCAAATTTGGTAAGAGCTAGTGAAAAAAAGGGGTCCCACGTCAGCGATAATCTAGGGTTTAACCACTCGTAACGTACCACGTATGTTACGCAGAGCTTTGGTAATTGTAGTGTAGTACTAGTGTTTTAGCAAATTCGTTTTGGCGGGCGTCATTAATAAATTCAAAAATCATATCCCCCAATTATTAATTAAAAAATCGAAAAATCAAAAAAATCAAAACCCTAGCGCCTCTCTCTCTCTCTCATTCCCAAATCGCTTCCCTCGCTTATCGCCATTATCTCCCTCCATTTTCGCTGTCTCGATCTCGAGCTTCCTCTCTCCCCTCCTCAAATTCGTTCCCGTTTCGATTTCTCATATACCCGAGAAGCTGATTCTGTAGAATGAGTGGTCTCTGTTAATTTAGGTATTTCCCTTTTTCCCCTTTCCGATTTCTAGATTCGTTTGCTAGATTTGTTTCTCTTTTATCAAGTTTTTAATTTGGTTCAATTGATTGATTTTTGTTTTCAATTAGTTGTTGTGTAGGTAACTTAATCTTGTTTGTAGCTGTAACTGTTGTTATAATATATATGGGGAAGGTATCACCAAAGGATTTGGATTCTAAAACCTCTGTGAGGAAAAAGAAGTTGAAAGGTTCAAGTAACAAATATTTAAAGCCTGGGGCTTTGGTTCACCTTTGTTACAGTAAAGCTTCTGCTGTTAAGTCTTGTCACGATTTGGGCAAGAAACGTGTTCCTGTTTTTGATACTACTAAGCATGCAAGGACCAACAACAACAAATTGGCTGTTGAACATTTGGGTGGTTCTCCCAAAAGCCCTCTTCTTTCGTCCCCTGTCAACGTTGTTAAGCGGAGTGCTTTGGTTAGGCCAATGAAGTTTGATGATCTTCAGGTGGAGAGTAAGAAGAGTCCTTTAATGTTATCATCTCCTATGGGTATTGTTATGCAGAACACTTTGTTGAGGACACCTAAAACACCTCAAGCTGATCCTTGTATTTCGGATTCTCTTCTTGAATCTCTTCCCATGGATTTACTGGTTAGTTTGTTTTCCACTTCACGGTTTCTGTTTAGTAGTCATCTGAATGTATGAAGTTAGTTTTTGAAATGTTCACACTTTATGTATCTTCCAGGTAAAGATAGTTTGCCATCTGCACCATGACCAGTTGAAGGCAGTTTTCCATGTTTCTCAGAGAATAAGAAATGCTGTATGTTCTTTTCCCTGTTTGTTTCTTTAGTTTGCAACTTTGCATCCACAAAAGCTTCGTCTTTGTTTGCTATTTTACTTGTTGGGTATAAATGTGTTTTGATTTGTTCTTATTGAAACAGACCATGCTTGCAAGGCAATACCATTTCAATTATACAACACCAGACCGCTCAAGACAGGAGATGTTGAGTGTCATGACCCCTATGCCAATAAATCGTTGGCCATTTCGTAGGTACATGTTTTGCTTTGATTTTTCACCATTTCGAAAAGAGCATCAAACAACTTGTTTGGCTCTTAACAAAAACCTTCATTGATGTAAAAAAACAGCATAGGAGATGGGAACCCGAGAATGGTGTCAAGCCCACATACCCCAAAAGCACCAAAACATGCTCCTCGACCACCCCTTCGAACCAAACTCTCAGAGATGAAGCAAATCACTGCTGTTCTTTTCCAAGACCAGACAACATTTCCTTCAAGATGCATCGTTCCTTCTGTTCTCCAAAGGCCGAGTTTGTTTAAACCAATGGCTCCAAAGCACCCACGAGTGCTCTTCTATGAGGATGAATTATGTCAAGCTGTTGCTCAAAACAACCTTACCTGATTACACTTGCTTGCTGCAATAATCAGACCCTGCACATGGCTTTCCCCTCTCTGTTCATATTAGGTTTGCCTTCATTGCAATATTGATCATTGCTCTTGATGATCATTCTTCACCTATATATTAGTAAGAAGCATGCAAGTTTTGTAGCAGTGCTAGTTCTGGGGTTATAGGCAATCTCGTAGTATCTATCATTTAAGGTTTTTAAGTTTCTAGTCTCTTGAGTTTGTCATCATAATAAGCATGTGTCTTTTTGGTTTGGTCAGTTGAGTCATGTGTATATATTTTGGTTCTGCATCTATCTGGACCAGTGGCTTTTTTTTATATATATTATAAAATTTATTGCTTTTGCTACTGGCTCTCAAGTTCTCCAATAAAATGGACAATACCAAAACAGAAGTCAATAAAATCGACTGAACTGAAATATGAATTTAGTGTATCCCTTTAACCTGGTATCACTGTATTAGGCTACTTGATAAAGCATTTAAGGCCGATGATATATTTGGGCCTATAGTCTTATTGGGCCTGAAGCTTATGCCAAAACCAAAGCTTGTGAAAAAGTCTCATCATAGGACGCGTGTAACATAGTACTATCCCTGTTGCCAAACAAGACTTTTTTTTACATTTGGGGTATAAATAAAGATGGTATGCCTCCATAACAAACACTTTTTATTATTTTCATCGGAGAGCTTTCGAAGGGTTAGAGAGATCTCGCGGCTCCTTCGTTCTTCTCTCCGCTTCAACTCTATACCTTTTGTATCCACTGTAACTGCGTAGATTTGATTTTGGCGCGTTATTAGAAACCATCCTTAAACCCAAACTTGTTGGTTGGTCTTTTCGCGATCGATCTAGGGTTTCGCGAGATCTGAGATTTCATCTTTTCCGATTCACCTCCGCAATCCAATTTTTTTTTATTGCTATTGGCTTGGGTTTGTGAGTAATCGGTTGTTAAAAGATGTCTCGGTGTTTCCCATTCCCACCACCTGGTTATGTACTAAACGGAATCCGCGATGAGGCTATGATCGTATCGATCAAGGTTTGTTTGAGCATTTTAAATCTCTCGGTATTGGTTTCTGGTTCATGAGATTTTCAATGCTCAGCTTCCTTGAGTTACTTAATATGTTAGGGTTTGTTAAATTTGTCGGCTTGAAAAAGATGGAGATAGAGAGGGATTGAGATTTGTTTTTTTCCAATTGAAAAAAGATGATCTTAAGTTGGTAGTGAATCAAAAGCACTGATACGAATCAATGTCCCCATTTTAATCGGTTGGTTTGATCAAAACATACGAGTCTAGTAGTACATTGTTTACTACTCTAACCAAAATGTTTACGCAATTTGGACTTGTTCTATCTGAGGGCTTTGTTTCTGATTTTTATTGAATTTGGCAAGTTCTGTGAACTGATCAATGTTACTACTTTTGTTAATATATTCAGGAGGCAGAAGAGAAAGCTAAGAAAGAACAACGGAGGAAGGAGAAAAAAAGAGAAAAAAAGGAGAAGAAGGATAAAAAAGATAAGAAGGATAAGAAGGATAAGAAGAGGAAGGACAGAGATGGAAAGGAAGGTGGAAGCGAAAAGCACAGTCATAAGAGACGGCGTACAGAAGAAGGTGCCAAAGTTGATATTTTTCACAAACTTAAAGAAAGCGAGATCAATTGTTTGGAGAAGAGCAGCCTTACTGTAGAGCGTGAGCTGCTTCAGTCCACGTCCCAAAACTCTTGCGATAGCACTCTTAACAGCAATGAGATACTACCGAAGCACAAGGAGAAGCAGCAGCAGCCTCTCGATGGTGGTAGACATAACAATGACTCGAAGCAGCAGCAGCCTCTCGATGGTGGTAGACATAACAATGACTTGAAGCAGCAGCCTCTCGATGGTGGTAGACATAACAATGACTCTGGTGAGTTTGTTTGTGTTTCTTCCTCCTTCCCCGGGGAAGGATCTAGTATTCTTGTTGGGTCTAATTTCCTTTTCAGGACATTGATGACATTCTTTCTTCAAAATTGTTGATATGAATTTGAAGAAAGCATCATTCGGATCCGTTTGCCTATCAGAAGGCAGAAAGATCCCGACGTGATGACGACCAACAAGGATCAAGATACACCGTGTTCTTCCCGGGGAATAAAGTTAGACTCGTCCCAGCTTGCTGCTAGTAGAGAGCCGGTTAATCATCAACATCCTTGTTCCACTTCTGCACCAGAACATGCTTCAAAGCCACAAGAAGAGAAAAGTAAAGATCCCGTTTTTAAAGGGAAACACCACGGTAAAGAGAAGAAGAAAGCCGAAACTTATCAACTTACTAAAAGCCGATGCAGTTGCCCTCCATCCGTGGTGTCACAGTTCTTGAATGTAGTTGAGAATTGGGTTCCTAACACGATCGAGACAAGAGTAGACCTCATTAACTCGGAAGAAGAAGAATGTTGGTGGTCCATGAAGAAGCCAAGTATCCCCACTGAAAGATGCATACAACTTGACAGAAACAATGAGATCAAGCAAGTAGGCAATTCAATGGGGTGGCCATGTGCTCGCCTTTTACCAGAAGCTGATGTCTATGCCTTACCTTACACGGTCCCGTTCTGATAACATCAGAGAGCAGGAAGTTTTTAAACAAAGAACCTGGTCGAGTCATCCATGTACCAGACCAGACAATTTTTTTGGTTTAGCCTTAAAATTCCAAGGTTGTATAAGAGAACACACTGTTTGTTATTCTTTGCGGTTGGTAAACCATATAGTAATATCAGTATTCCGGTCTCTATATCTCTCTTGCTCTTACAACAAATAGAATGAGAAATTGAGATTCTTCCCGAGAGGAAGTTTCATGTGGAGTGGATCAACACCATTACAATTGATAATAACTTTGTTAAAATGACTAACAAACATTAGCCCTCTCGGCTATTAGTTAAAAAAGAAGTTGAATTAACCCCACAATTTCGTTTGTCAAGGAACTACAAATGAATACGGAAAACAACAAGAAAAAATTGAAAAAGCAAATACTTTTTTTAAAACCACTCTGTCATCGACATCTGAAAGAGCTTCTTGACGACTTCCCTTAGAGCTACTACAAAATGGAGCAGGCCTTCTGTGCTTTGTTCTTCTTTTTCTTTGTCTTTGGAGGTTGAAGGACCACTCTGATCGCTGCATCGAACACGCCCTTTACATTCTGCAGTTATAGTCACATTGTTGTCATCAAAAAGATGAATCCAACATTGAAAAATTGATTCATGAGATGCATTTTAATTTTTTACCTCTTGTGATTTAGAGCTGCACTCGATATAAGCAGGCGCTCCAATTAGCTTCTTCAGCTCCTCTCCCTTCAATGCAATGGGGGTAAAATGATGAGCAGCTTTTTTGGTAAAATTGATAAAATAGCGGAGAGGAAATAAAAGTATTACCTGAACAGTGGTAATAGGGACAGCACCAGGATGGTCGATAAAGAACTGTTTGTCATCTCGAAGATCTGACACGGACCAAGGTTAGATAATAAAGAAAGGGCAGGATCATAGATTCAGATGCAGCAAAAGATCCTGAGTTATAACCAAACGTTTCACTAAAGATCTTGCAAAATGCCTTTTATAAAGGTATGTATACACACACTTGCTATACATTAGTTTATTTCATTGGGACCTCTTAAAAGTCACTAACAGTTTTAAAAGATCATCACAAGAAGGTTATTATAGCATAAGGTTATGATAAATTCTAGCCTCGGTTTCACCTAAGGAATATAGAATACATTTTGAAAATGTGCAAGTTTGAACTACAACCAAGAAAATAATGAAGTTATGTCCTCCTCATATACTGTCATCATAATTGGCTGTGTAAGTGCTTATTCTCTATAAATGCATCAAAGGAAATGGCAGGAGGAACTTACCTAGCTTGGTTCCAACGAGGACGATAGGGACTCCAGGAGCATAGTGCTTCAACTCTGGGATCCACTGTAAAAAGAAAAAAGATGAAAGCAGCAAAATTATAACACCAAAAACAAAGAAAAGATTTCGAACTCTCTCTCTCTCTCTCTCTCCCTCTCTATCACGTTCCAAATAAGAAACAGGCAAAAAAGACAAACCTTCTTGGAAACATTCTCATAACTAGCCTTACTAATGAGGGAGAAGGCAAGAATGAAAACATCAGCACCACGGTAACTCAAAGGTCTTAATCTGTTATAGTCCTCCTGCCCTGTATATCATATCATATAATATAAAAGAAGAAAACTTTTAAAAAGAGTCCCTCTCTCTCTCTCTGACTGATTTATCAAACGAAAGAAAAAGCAACCACATTTATAAACAAACCTGCAGTATCCCACAAACCGAGATTGACGGTGGCACCATTAACAACCACATTGGCACTGAAGTTGTCAAAAACAGTCGGAACGTAATCCTGTGTCCAATTTTAACAACAATGTGGTGTAATGTATATATTGAGATGATGAAACAAAGAAACAAATGGGAAAAGAATTCAAGAAGTACCGTGGGGAAGGTGTTGCTGGTATAAGAAATCAGCAAACAGGTTTTACCAACAGCGCCATCACCAACGGTGACGCACTTTATGAACCTTGACGCGCTCATTGTCTCCAGCTCTTCTTCTTCTTCTTCTTAAACAGACCGGAGCCCAAAAACGTTTTTGATGATAATGACAAGAGAGAGACACACACAAAACACTATTACAAAAGTTTTAAAAAAAAAAACCGAACCTCAGATCTAAGAAAACACCTGAGGAACCAAGAAAAACCCACAATGTGAAGCTAATAATAATTCCTCCACCATTACCTTTTTCAATTCACCATCTCAAGAAAATAAAAAAAAAAAAAATGTGGAAACAAAGCCTAAGGAGGAGGAGGGGGGGGGGAAACAAAAAATGTGAGAGAGAGAGAGAGGTGATCAAAGAAACGAAGAATAAACAAAACAAAGGAACGTGAGGACAATGAATTGGGTGTGAGAGGAGGACTAGAGAGAGAGAAAGAGAAGAAAAAGTGATCGGCCGGAAATAATTGCCATTGAAGCGTTCCGCTCTTTATTGGATTAATCTCCGCCATTCACCCCCCCCCCCCGATTGTTTTGGTAACTTTCTTTTTTACCTTTTTACTTCTTCTGTTGCTGTCAAAAAAAATATATTTAATTTCCTTTTTTTTTTTCTGTTTGTAGCAAAATTCCATTTCCGTTATTATATTTTGTTGATTTTTTTTTTTTTTTTTTTTTTTTTTTGCATACAACAGTGTCTGCTGTCAGTGATCGTTATTATTATTACTAGATTCTAGCCCAACCCAAAAAGAATTCTTAACTAAGCAACCAGTTTCAAGTCCGATCCAAGAAAAATTCCAAAACAATATATCCTAACACGAAGCAAGACTCAAACCTCTAAAATATGCACTGCATGAAACGGCGACACATTATGCAATAAAACTTGTCATATGGAAGATGTTATGGAAAAAGCACAACAAAGATATGCGCGTGCAGTTGTGAAGGCGGATTTCCACTTAGAAATTAAAATATGCTTTCTAAAATTTATTGAATAACTAATAATACTATTTGATTATTAAATGAATGATGAAATAATTGCTACGTTGATTATTCATTACTCTTTGTTCGGTTCTATGGTATGCATCATGTATATATATCTTACTTTATATGATAAATTTACATTTTTGCAATGTTTTTAATTAATTAAGATTGGCAGTTTTGGAGAATAATAACCATTTTTATATCATCACCGGAAAACCAAAACAGAGCATTAGATGAAAAAAAAACAAAATAGAGCATTAAGAATATATATATACACATATATTTATTTTCAACAAATTCATAAATGTAGACACAATCCATAGTAATAAATGTTGTGTGTGATAACTGATACGTAAATATTTAAACGAAGAAAGAAGTGTTTTTAAGAAGTGGATTTCATAACTGATACTTAATTTAAGAAGTGGATTTCATACATTTTTTTACCATTTAGCGACCCTCAATGGTCATGGTCTGTAGCCCTCCTCTGGACGAAGACCCAATCTCCACCGGTGATTTAGGCTGAGGTATTGCCTCTGTTTCCCTTGCGAGCATCAGACCCACCGTAGACATCGTTGGTCTGTCCTCTGGTAGGTATTGAACACAAAGCAGGCCGATCTGGATGCATCGCAAAACTTGTTGTGATCGAAATACGAACGACGATGATGAGTCTTTGATTGTCGGATCAACGATCTCTAGCCCGTTCCCTTCGTTCCAGTGATACCATATCTGCCATTTATATATAATTAAAAAGTTTAAATCTTAAAGAATGCAAATAAATATATACAAATATAAGAAAACTTATTACATACGTACGTGGTTGAGAAGAGTGTTTTCGTCGTTCAGAATAAAGAAATCGATATTCTTCTTGCCACTGATCATCTCAAGAAGCATGACCCCGAAGCTGAAAACATCCGATTGCACTGATATTGTCCCGTCGTTTATGAATTCTGGGGCAACGTAACCGATGCTTGACAAATTTAGTAAACCGTTGTTAGTTAATTATATATATATATATATATATATATCTCACTCACCAATCGATCTTTGTGTTTTTAAATATATTATTTCTTACTATATTCTATAGCATTCATTCTTTTAAATATATTATTTCTTATTTCTTTTAAATCAGTTGTTTGATTACCTGTTATATTGAAAGTATTGTCTAAAAGTTGTATTTGTGACGCGCAGACAAATAAAATATTAATAAATGAAGTTCTATAAACAATTTCTAAATTTCTTGTTTTTTTAGAATTAATGAAAAATTTGTCACAATATTTTATCAAATAAATTGTTAACTATGATGTTAATATAGTCCTTAGAAACAAAGATTTTTTGAAAAGATAAATAAATAATTTGGTTATATGAAAAAAATAATCATTGGAAAGAAAAGTTAGTAGTTTCCGATAACTTATTAGTTCTAAGAGTCTTGGGCCTGGGCTTGGGCCTTTATATGAGGGACTGATCGATTTCACTTGATTTCACCTAATAATCCATATAAACTGCTATTAAATGAAAGATATTTTTATTACCATATTGAAAATCAAATTCAAAAACACTCACTATATAATCCATCTAACTCTTGAAAAAAACTCTAGGTATTTTCATTAAATTTTTATATTTAAAATTAACTAAAAGTTGTAAAACATATTCATTTTTCCAAAAATCTTTAATTAAATCAAGAATTGGAAAAATTTCTTTACCTATAAAAGAATGAATGCTATAGAATAATTTAAAAAGCTGTAAAAACTGTTGAGATTAAAATTTTATATTATTTTGTGTCATGGCAGAAAAATGAAAACAGTTCAACCACACAAATATATATAGATTTCAAAAGATACGAATGTTCCAATCAACACAACTTTACAGTGAACAATTGTAACTTTTCATAAATAACCGTTTTAATAATCCATCACGACTTTTCAGAAAATATCCAAAAGGTACGATTGAAAAACACAACCGTTAGTCGCATTTATTCGAATTATTATTATTATATAAATTTTTATTTATTTATATGTTTCTTTTTCATTATTGTTATCTTTCTTCTTTACAATACAAAAATTAACAGAGGACTTCTGAATTGAAACACACATATATAAATTTAGTAGAGAACAAGGCTGGCTATTAATTTTAACCGCGTTTTCTAACAAAGTAAACCAATCAACTACAATTATTTCAATTTTCAAACATTCTCAATATCAAATAATATACAATTTGCCGAAAAATATAGAAACCCTTCACAACGTTTGAATTGAATTCCAAGGAACCAATACTCTTCTCTCCCATGGATCAGAATGTTGTCATTTCTTGTTCAATAATTAATTAATAAATGCCTTAAACTTATCTTAATTTTATTTTATTTTAATATTTAATACAACGATAATCATACTTCCTCTGTATCATAATAGATGATGTTGTAGAATTTTATTTTGCAGAAAGGATGATTTTCTGTATACTTTAATTAATTAATGATAAGAAATTGCAAATTTCAAGAATCATTAAATGAGAATTTAAAAGTTTGATGAAATACTATTGATTAATAATTATAAAATTATGTTATTATAAATAAATAATACACTTATTACTATACATTAAATGTTATTCTTGATTCATGTAAAAATCTTAAAACATCATCTATTGTGATACAGAGGGAGTATCATTTTATATCACATTAATCTCCAAGAACCAAGCTCGGTAGTTTAGTTGTAGGTAGAATCTTATTCGGCTTTAGCTATGCATGCCCCCGGTTCCGAGCTTTGAAGGATCATTAAACTAATACAGTACTTGCATAAATAATGAAAGGAAACTGAATATATGCCAAGATTAGCAAAAGGGTTTCTCCCAGAACTATATAACTAAATACTTTGCTTTCTCCATATGACAAAACATACTTCTCCCTACCTAGACTCTTCTTTTATCTTCTTTATATATCCATCCTTCTGAGTCCTTTTTCTTCAATCTTATTCATTCATCGATTTGAGTTTATTTTTGCTTTGCTCTTTCAAACTCTTGAGAATGGCAGTGAACGTTGATTCAGATTACCTCAAAGAAATCGAAAAGTCTCGTCGAGACCTTCGAGCTCTCATCTCTTCCAAAAACTGTGCTCCCATTATGCTCCGTCTTGCGTAAGAGATCTTCCTTTCTGAATCATTCTTTGTTTTTCTTTCTTGTCTATATGTTTCTAAAATGCAAATTCCTGTATGCATATAGATGGCATGATGCAGGAACTTATGATGCCAAAAAGAAAACCGGAGGTCCCAATGGATCCATCAGGTTCAAGGAAGAGCTAAACCGCTCACACAACAAAGGTTTGGAGAAAGCAGTCGCCTTCTGCGGTGAGTTTATGATAATAAGAAACCTTTAATCCATCACTACTCTACTACTCTACAAGACCTGACAATAAAACGGTTGCTGTTTCCTTTTTGTGATTTCAGAGGAAGTAAAGGTTAAGCACCCGCGAGTCTCTTACGCAGACCTTTATCAGGTAAACACTGGCATATATCATCTCCAAGCCATTAAACCATAGAAACTGTCTTCCCCTTTGATGGTTAGCTTGACAGATTCATTGATTTCATTTCAGCTCGCTGGAGTTGTTGCAGTGGAGGTTACTGGTGGCCCTGCAATCCCGTTTACTCCAGGCCGTAAGGTAGTTACGCTTACCGCTAAAGGGTATGCGCTAAACCATAGTTGCTAAGTGAGTTTACTAATTTTGAGAAATATGACATCAGGATGCTGATTCCCCTGACGAAGGAGAACTTCCAAATCCAAATGAAGGTTACTCCCCCAGCTTGTAAGCTCTTGCAACAAAATTCTATTTCACAAACTGACTAAACCCTCCTTCTGGTATATTGCAGAAGCCTCACATTTAAGAACTGTCTTCTCTCGTATGGGTCTATCTGATAGAGACATTGTAGCTCTCTCTGGAGGCCACACGTTGGTACTAATTACTAACTCTCCATTTAAATATTCGCTGGTCACTAAACATGCTCCAATGAACCAACCTGGTAGCTACTTTTTTATATAGGGGCGTGCACATAAGGAGAGATCCGATTTTGAAGGTCCTTGGACACAAGAACCTCTCAAGTTTGATAATTCATATTTCGTGTAAGCCAAAAACAAAATCACACACTTAAAGCAAGAGAGAGTGAGAGTTCTGAAACTTACATTGTCTGCTGATTGTTTTTTTCAGAGAGCTTCTAAAAGGGGAGACTCCAGGACTGCTACAACTGAAAACCGACAGGGCTCTACTTCACGACCCCAAGTTCCACTCTTTTGTTAAGCTGTATGCAAAGGTAACTAGATGTTACTACGATTATAAGAAACTTTAGTTTGGATGATTATCTGGTGCTATCAACATACAAAATTGTATTATGATGTGTAGGACGAGGATCTGTTCTTCAAAGCCTATGCAATTTCTCACAAGAAACTCTCAGAACTAGGATTTACTCCACCAAGAAAATTTTCTCCAGCAGTCACGCAGCAGACGCTTGGAATCGCTGTTGCTGCAGCTGTGGTGATCTTTACCATATGCTACGAAGCAAGCAGAAGAGGAGGCAAGTAAGGAGGTTTCACAGATGCAAGAAAGAAAAACTTACAAATATTAATTGAATGTATGCAATAAATGCAATAAACAGAAAGATTCATGCGATGTTACCTTCATGCTCCTTTCAACCTTCAGTGCTTTGGTATTGCCCCAAACAACATTCATTCAGCCTTCTAACATTAGTAAGTAATCCAATAAACAGCATTTTACATTGCAGTATGTGAACTCTCTCTCATGAAGAGGAAGAGTGAACACTTTAACCAAATTAAAGAAACAAAGATTAACTGAGAAACAAGTTATGTGAACGAGAAGATAAAGTTTCTATAGGAAGAACCAGAAGTGTCCATAGCTGATTAGGTACAATAACCTTCCAAGTTTCGGTGACTCATAATCTGACTTAAGAAACCATGTTCTGTCCTCCGGAAAAAGATAGCAATAGACCATAGAAATACTATATTCACGATATGGAGGTACGTCTAAAGAGATTATGTGAACAGAATATTATTTTGAAGTAGTATCATAGCATTTATCATTCAGAACCACACATCCGAGAATACATCATTCACACTATCATAGGCAACATCAAAAAGTTAAAACTTGAAAAGTAAGGTTCCTCGGCGACAGATGCTTAAGTCTGTAATCCACTAGCATCTATCTTATAATATGAGACCCCCAACAATTAAAACAAAAAGTAAAATCAAAGTGCCCTGAAACTATCAGTTTTATCAAGCCTGGCAGTACCAGAGCTAGATGATTCGCCAACTGGATCAGGAGAAGTAGCTGCTCTAGAAGAGTCTCTTTTTTTCAGAGAAGTAGGCAATCCGGAGATCTCCTATAAAAAAAGTTAGCAAGAGTCATCAATCCTCAAATCACTATACAAAAACAAAAACGGGTGAAAACAATTCAATAACTACTAATACCTTCATCAAATGCAACCTCATATCAGTAGGACGAGTCTGGTTTCCTATACAGGCCATAGCAAACTTGGAATAACTAAACAATACATCAGCTGCAGCTTGCTTCTTCTCATCAACCTATATATAAAGATATCATAAGCTCAAAACTTTTCCAGTGATAATTAAACTAAGAAAAACCCAAAAAGTCAGGAACATTGGACTCATCTAAAAAGACTAATCATGTGATTCACTAGTAATTAATCCTAAAGATCATCGGATATTACAATGAAGAAACAATAGATTGAATACTAAATCCGTAAACAATGAATCAAATTTTAGGAGAAAGAAAGTTGAATAAAGAAATAGAGAAAATCAGAAGCCGCAACCTCGTAATCATCTTTCATGGCGGAGAAGAGGGTTCCTCTGTTTGATCTTCCCCTGAGCCTTCTTTACAAGACAGCTACAACAAAGTGACCTTATTTGCTAATTTGGTCAGACCGAACCAATTTCCAAATCTCTAGTTTTATGGGACGATTCACGTTACTGTTTTGCGAACCATAAAACGACGTGTAGTTTATTTCAGTTCCATAAAACCGCAAAGCATGTGACATCATCAAATACAAGTACAATTTTTTTGGTTTCAGGATTGATTTTTCTCTTAAACCGGAACAATCAGTATGCAAACCGATATTCTTCTGCAACAAACAATTCAGATTTCAGAATATTAATCCCGGTTTAGAATGGGAAATACGGCATGTTGTGTTGTATCAAATTGGACCAAAAGCCACATCTTGTCTATTCAAATATTATTGGGCCTTACGGTAGCATTCAAGGCCTCACTTTATCAATCTTAAAACTACTTGTTACCCGAGCCTGTGTTGTGTTAGGTTCGGTTTTGCTCCGAACTTTCTCCTAACCTTTTTAAAAAAGGAAACTTGTTGAGTCGGTCATTAACAAAATACGTATCAATCATCATTAGTAGTGTGGATGATCCGTTTATAAATATAGACTCGGGACCTCTGCTCTCTCAGTACACAGTTACACAGAGAAGAACCAAAAAAAACAGAGGCACGAACGAATGAGTTATATAATAAGAGAGAAAGATGCAGTTTTAGCGTTTCTCTGCTTCGGTGATAGGAAGATCATGAATTGATGATGATCAGATGATGATGATGCTTTGATTCTTATTTGGATTTCGTTATGTTGGATCATAAGACGGTGAGTGATATAGGATGATTCTTATTCAACAAAGACGTAATCCAAGAGGAAGAAGAAGGCATCATAGGGTCCGATTCAAGAGAGAATGAGATTTCTCCGGTGACGTCATAGAATCTTTCGTTACTGTACAAGTCTAGTGAGAGATCATCACGTATTGACCGAAGAGAGATCGGTGACACTCGACGACAGGCAGACAGAGGAAGTGGATGGATCGATCGGAGGAGAGGAGCAAGAGAAGCTTTTTGGACTGGATTCTCAACTTCAAGCCCATTAAGCAATAAGGTTTTCCAGCACGCCAAAATACTCACAAGCCCATTAAGAATTAAGGTCTATTCTCTATCAAATCTTTTTTTTTATGCAACTTTTT